>CM021103.1:253689359-254005112 GCA_007115665.2 Sequoiadendron giganteum
AATGTAATGCCTGAACTTCTTTACCACTCAAACCAATGCAAAGTATTTTTTCTCCAAAGGTGGGTATCTAACTTCTGCATTCTTAAATGGAGATGTCATGAAGGCAATAGGTCTTTCCTCTCCCTCTCCTTTTCGTTGTGTTAACATAGTTGCACATGAATGGTCAGATCCGAAAGAATAGATAGAAAAAGGCCTTAGATAATCTGGGCTAGTCAACATAGGTGCCTCAGATATTGACTGTTTGATTTGTGAGAAAGAAGATTTAGGCAATTTGCTCCATTCTATTTTTGCTTCTTTCTTCATCATTTCATTGAGGGGTTTGACGATTTCTACAAACCCTTTTATAAATTTTCTAACAAAATTAATCCTTCAGAAGAAGGATCTCATTTCTTTCTTGCTGCCTAGCCTTGTTAGTTTCAAGATAGGCTCCACTCTATCTGGGTCTATGGATATCCATTCTTCTGATATGATGTGACCTAAGAGTTTCCCTTCAGATACTCCAAACACACACTTTTTTGGATTGAGGGAGACACCATAGCTTATGCACCTCTTGAGAACCTTTTCTAGATCTGTAGCATGGTCTTCTCAATTCTTGGAAAAGATGGTTAAATCATCCACACAAATAATTCTACACTTCCTTATCATATCTTTGAAGGTTACATCCATTACCCATTGAAAGGTTGCTCCAGCGTTAATAAGATTGAATGACATCCTCCGATAGGAAAATATCCCCCATTTGGTGGTGAAAATGGTCTTCATTCTATCCTCATGACTAACAAGGACTTGATTGTACCCAGAATATCCATTTAAGAATGACATCATCTGGGATCCATTAACCTTTTGCAGCACTTCATCAAGAGAAGGCAGTGGATAATTATCTTTCTCAGAGGCTTTATTTCAATTCTTGAAATCAACACATAGTCTGATTTCATCATTTTTCTTGTGTACAGGAACTAGATTTTCCACCCAAGTAGAATGTCTAATAGAAAAGATTATCCTTGCACATAGGAGCTTTTGTACCTTCTTCTAGATTAGGGGCTCAATTAAAGCATTGAACGAGCATTGTTTCTGATGGAAGGGCTTGGATTCTAGCTTAAGAGGTATAGTATGAGTAATCACCAAAGTGTCAAAGGTCTTTAAGCCATCATACCCCCAAGAAATGGCTGCAATGTTTTGCTCCAAAAATTTGACCATTTTCTGTTTAATTTATGTAGGATAGGTTTTCCCTACGAGAAAATTTCTTTGTGGGCCCGAGTGAGTTAGATTGACAGATTCATATTTCCCTCCTTCACTCTTTGTGGGCACCCTCTGTCGAGCCTGTGGGTCAGGATCAAATATTTTCTCCAAATCTACCATCTCTTTCGTAATGCTATTGCTCTTTAGCTCCAATATCCCTTCTGCACCTCCATTCTCTGGATCCCAATCTCCATGATCTCTTTTTGATTCATCTATTATATGTCCTTTGAAGACATCTGAACTTTCCAGAAAGGCCAATATATGCCGATCATCATCGAATACCTAAAAAATTTGAACATTATCAAGGACAGTCGGGACTGAAATTAATTCAATTGAAAATCTCTTTAGATTAGAGTCTTTCATGGGTTCCAAGGTCCTAGCAGTAATGACAAGGGCATTTGCAATTTGATTAACTTCTCTAGGGATCAAAGTAATCCCAAAAGCATCAAAGTCTTCAATTAAGTTCCAAACTTTGTTTTTGTACGTAGCCAATCTTTGGTTATGACATGTATACTGGCTACGTACGTATTTTACAATCACTTCGGAATCCCTCATGACAATGAGAGCAATAACCTTCTTTTTATGAGAAAACATGAGTCCACGAGTGAGTGCTTCATACTTAGCTACATTGTTTGTGCAACCAAACTGCAACCTGTAAGATGCAAAGTAAGTTTTCCCTTTCGGGTTGGTTAGTTTGATCCCTACTCCACCTCCTGCCTTGGATTTAGAGCCATCAAATTCAAGACTCCACAATTGGTCTTTAGCTGGGAGTTCTTTCTTTTTAGGGATGATAGGGGATGACTTACTTGGGATATGTGGTGGCTCAGACTTTTTCTAGTCATCAAGAGTTTAAAATGATTGAGGGCTGGGCTCACTTAAGGGTTTTTCTATGTTTACAACTTGCTCAAGGATCACATCCTGGACAACTTCTTGGATTAAAATGCAATCCAATTCATTTTTCATTAATTCCTTGGGTATTGGTAGAGTATTTGGGGTAGGTGTATTGAAAAAAAAGAGATACCTCAATCCCTTCTTGAATGTTCAAGTATAGAACCCGAGCCTGATCAAACTGTGAAGAATATTCCTCTTGAGGAAGGCTAGTCCTAGTGAGAATGGTAGCATCCTTAACTATAAAAGAAAACTCATTGATGGATGTTTGGGGTTTTTCTTGATGTATTTGTTGAGGCTAGCCTATATGATCGAATATATCTAGGCATGGTAGGCACATTAACTCTGAATGATTGTGATAATGAATTCTACACCAAGTAGGAAGAAACAAACTGCTCAAATTAGTTTTTTCTCCTAATACCAGCCTATCTTGTTGCAATTTCTTTATTAGAACTTGTTGGTTGATACTAATAATTGGATCACTATGTTCTAGGGGCAATATATCCTCAGGATTTAGTATAGAGAAGGTGAGGACTTCCTCTTGCTTGTAAACTCCTATCTCAATCTCAAAATATGCTACTTCATTTGAAGCATCATATTTTGTAATCATATGCTTGAGCATTGGTTCACTCTCAATCCTTATCTGCATTGCTACCCCCTTCTAGGGTAACGACATGTGAGAGAAATCCAAGGACAAATATCCCCCAATAATTTTGATTAGATCTGGACTTAGGAGCATACCGTATGTCTCTCAGATGTTAGCCTCTTGGATATCTATGTAGGTTTGGATCCTTGGATCTGATATAGCCTATACATGCATGTTCTTTAAGTCTCCTACAACACTGACCTCATTTTTTTCTAACTAGATCCTTTTCTTATTAGTCAGGATAGGATTTAATCCTAACTTCTTACATATTGAAAAGGGCATAACATTACTTGATGCTCCAGAGTCCAACAAATAGTTATGCAAAATCTTTCCAAAAGTCCTTAAACTTAAAAGAAAAGGTGGGGTACTAGTCTTACCTTTATAGATGGTTGTATTTGTCTCCTTCATTAGAGTCAATTTACCTTTTCCCTTTAAGCGGTCTGCCTCTTCTAGGGCTTTCAATACCACTTCACATTGATCTAGGCACCACTTCATGATGTCAAAGAATGATAATGATGTATTTTGTCTCTACAATTCTACAATAAAATAAAATTTTGAATCTTTCCTCACTTGATATTTAGGAAAAGGAGGTAGATTAATTCTATTATGAGGGTCAGAAGGTCCCTTTGGTGGCGGTGGGACCATGTTTTTTAGGGGTGCAAATGTATTAAATGGGCTTATTTTGATTTCTCAAGAAGTGACCACCTTTGGACTGGAAGACTTGGGCATCATACACATCCTCCTCTAGCTCATTATCTCCCTACATGGGAAATTGGTATTTCTCTTCAATAGTCTCAAAACTCATAGCAGTACTTACTGGCCCATTATCCTGACTGGAATTTCCTATTGGAGGATGGGAATCAGCTTGTGCAATCTCTGCCATTTTTTTTCATTTCTGAGCAATTAACCTCAGAATGTGCTATAGTATTGTGTCGCCTGCACCAATTAGTCATGAAATTAAGGTTAGCCACATTAGCAGTATGTGATCTATCCTCACCTGACTGATAATTATGGGAAACTCCCCCATTGTTAGGTCCAGTATTCCATTGCCTATTGTTGTTGTTGGACCTCTGGTTATTTCCTCTGTTCTGATTTTGGTAATTCTGATTAGAGGAGTTATGATTATGGAAGTTTCGATTGGTGTTCTAATTCACATTTTGATTGGAGTAATTCCCCTGGTTTTTGTAACCTCCCCGATTTTGATAATTTTGGTTTTGGTTGTGGGGAGGGAATTGCCTAAGTTGTACCATATCATTAGACATTTGAGATAGAGTCTTCTTGCGAGTCTCTACATCATTGGTTAGTTCAATAGTTTGTTCATTTTGCACATTCTGCACTATGGATGGGGAATGAAAATGCATTGATCCTCCCACCTGTTGTTGTTGATTTTGAGGTTGTTGGGAATAATATTGCATGCCATTTCCAAAAAAGGGCATGGTAGGTGGGGCTTGCAATTTAGACACAAGTCCATATTGGGAGTAAGACATCCTTGGGACAATGTTTTAGAATGGTGGGTTAGGCATCTGATAACCCATGCGAGGAATAGAAGCTCCTAAAACTCTTGATTGTAGACTTATCTATTGTTGCAATTTGATGGCTAAATGATACACTTTAGACAAAGAGTGAATTTCATTGGGATGATAAGTTCTCTAAAAGAATAGAGCAATCAAGGGAACAACAACTCTTAAATTCGCCTAAATGACAATATTCTCAGCCACTAAGTAGGGATCTTGCAACCTATGAAACATCCTTTAGAATCTAGTGTTGAATAGAGGCAATGGCTCATGATGTTCTTTTCTTATGGTGGAAAACTGGTGATACAGGATGGCAAGGTCCACATAGACACAAAATTGATTAATGAATGTTTTTTCTAAATCTATCTAGCCTAGAATAGATCCCTGAGGAAAATTGAAGTACCAGTTATATGCCATGTCCCCTAAACAATAAGGAAACAATCTAAATACCACATCTTCATGAGCCACTTGAGCATGGGTACAAGAATCTTTGAATGCTTGTATATGATCATCAACACTTCTTGATTCACCATGCATGTACTTGGGACAAAATTTTTTTGGATTCTTTGGTAGATCATGGATTCCCCCTAGAATAGTCCCTAGTAGAGAGGGGTTATTCACAAAGTAAACCATGGGTAGGATTGGTTGAGCAGGTTGTGGTGATATAGGTTGAACTAGTGGCAACACTAGTCAAATCAGTGGTGGTGATGTAGGTTGGACTAGTGGTGGTGTATGTGGATTTGGTTGAAATCTAGGTGGAGTAAGTGGTGGTGGCAATGATGCAATCAAAATTCTATGAGCATGGGGTATAGGTCTAACTAGGGTTTGGAGTTCTTCTAATGGTTCAAGGTCAATAGAGGATCTGGGAATCCTCTTGTAATTCTCCGGTGAGAATGACACAATGTGAGCCAGCTTATTCCTTCAGGCCCTCCTTCTAGCACCAAATCTGTTGATGGTGAAAATGATACAAACAACATAAAACAAAATATTTCTACTCTATTTCTCTTGGAAAAGAAAGAAAACATATAGTAGCCTAATTCCCAAGGTCCTAGTAGCCAGTTCTCAAATGTTTGGTGTCACTTAATTGGTCCATGCAACTATAATATTCAAGGGGCCTTTGTTGGTAATAAGGAATGCAAGAAATGACAGATTCATCGATCTGTACTTAACAAAAAAAATGTGGGGGGTTTTAAATAAAAAAAAAAAGATAGATCAGGGAATACATCAGTAAAACATGAATAAAAATTATCTAATATCCAAACATATATTTTCAACAACGAATGTTCCTCCAATAGATCAAGAAAACCATAACAAGATGCAATTTTTAGAACAATCCATACTATTTTATACATCTATGGTGCTTAGTTTAACCATCACAATCACACACCATAATACTTTAAAGATTCAAAAAGAACAAACTTTCATTCGTTGCTAAAATAATAGATCAATAGACATTCAACAAGTTAATCCATAGATAATTTAATGAAATAATCTTTAAATCTGGTTCTTTCTATTGATTCTCACCAAATAAGAAACACTTATTCTTCAACAAACTCACTGGCATATAGACAGATTAGGATTCATTAAACTCATCTAGTAAACTCAATTCCAACATAATACTGTGTAAAAACTCCTATTTGTATTCAACTGTAACTAATAATAACAAAGTATCTTAGCAACTATAAAACTCCTACCTCCTATTATCAGGTGGCTAATCTTATTCTCATTAGCCAACCCTTACATTATGATACCCCAAAAGTATATATAGACATACAAAGCATAAAATCCTCTCAATCAAAATTGAGATCCATAATTTTAGGAACTGAAACTTTCTTGGAAACTCGAACCAGTTGATCCCCATTTTCAACATTAATGTACAAGAGAGAATAAAAGAAAAGGGGAAAGAAATCATGTGCCCACAATACTACAACTCATCCTTACGCAGTTTTCTCCAAAATGTATTCATCAAAACTGGAGAAGACCTATTGAAGAATATCCACATCTGGCCCATCAATCTAGCTGTCCTCAAATTGAATTCTCTCCAGTTCTGCAGAAGCAAACTCCTTCATGTCTTTCAACTTAGTTAACTCCTTTCTCACAACCATTAAACCTTCCCTGAAATCCATTAATCTGTCCAATAATAGATCCTCTCCATCATCCTCTATTCACATAATTTCTTGAAATCTATTATCCCATTTCTGCTTTAATTGACCTAGAGGCAGGCCCTCTTTAATAGGTATATCAACATTAACTAGAAAAACTACAATATCTTCTAGTTCATCAAGTTGTTCATTTAAATCCTTATTAGTGTCTTGGACTTCATTCCTATTCCTGTATATAAAATCAAATCTAAGTGGAATTATGCTAGAGGCATTTTCCAAAAAGTCTGCATTATCTTCCTCAAGAATTGACTGCTCAAGCAAAGTAGACTTTGGAAATTTATTGATGTCCTTTATTTTTTGAACATATCCTCTATATTCTTCCTCTTCTTGTTCCAATGTTTTAGCATGATCCTTCACCTCTTCTATTATCTCTAATGCCATTTTGTGAATCTCAAAGCTACTTACCAGTACCTCACCTACCTCTTGATTAAGCTTATCCATCAACCTGTCCATTATCCCAAGCTCATTCTTTACTTGTACCAGATCATCCACCTCTCTTTTTTTGAGCAACACTGTTGTCTCTAAGGCAAGAAGTTTTTATCTAGGAGCAGAAATATCCTTTAAAAAGGTGTGTAGTTGATCCAATGGAGCTTTGAACTCATCCTTTCTCTACTTTTCCTTCATTAATATGGACTTAGCGGATGATGCTACAATGTCAATTAGGTTCAGCTATTGATTTCATGTAGGCCTTCCCAAATTAATAGTGCCCAACTAGTAATCAGTGACCTGCATATCTCCCACATCCTTATGCACCACTGGTATTGCACATTTGGCAATAGTTTCTCCTCCCTCAGTTAGCCTTGTGGAATGTAGAATCCTAGCCTTCTTCCTAGGTCTCTCCTTTTCAATTTATTTCATCATGTCATCCCAATTAAGAGACTATGAGGGAATTATTGGTCTCTTCTAAAGATCAAGCTTCAACCAAGTAGGAGCACTTGGAGTAGTGGTCATTACAGTAGAAGAGGAGGCATCAGTTTTAGAGGATAATGGTTGTAGTATATTAACCCTAGGTTGAGAATCAACCTCTTGTACATTTTTTTGTTCCCCCTCTACATTTTATTGTGCAAGATTTTCAGATTCTTCCTTGTCCTTCTGCTCTTGCATCCTCTTATTCTCTTGTTCCTTTCCTAATCTTTCTTCTTCCAACCTCTTCTCCTCAAGTAGCTTGTTTCTTTCTTCTTCCAAAACCTTGAGTCTATTTGAGACCTCCTTTTCCTTTTGTTGCTACTTGGTCAGCTCCTCAACATCTTTCTCCTTTTGCAGGTGTTTTGTTTCCTCCTTTTTCTTGTAGGCTTCTTCAATTACTTTGAATTTAGCCTCAAGGGATTCTCTTTCTCTCCTTTTTTTAACCTTTTCCTCTTCTATCTAATGGATCTTCTACACCATCTCGAGCTTGTCATTTTCTTCCTTTGTCTTGAGTGCATGCTCCTTTTACTTCTACTGCTTTATTATTTCATCGACTCTTTGCTTAGCCTCCAATTGTTGTTGTTGAAGTGATGCATCATCTTGTGCCTTAGCATATATTTCCTTTTGTTTTTCTATAGCTTTCGCATGTGCCTTCACATCTGAAGCCTTCTTCATTTCTTCAAAAAATGCCCACTAGTCTTCCTCTGTTAACACATGCTCAGTTTTCTCTAGAGGCATCTCCTCTTGTGCATCCTTTTCTAATAAAGTCTCATCAAAATCTATTTCAATATCATGGACCTTTGTTTCTACTTCCTTTCCCTTCAAGGTTTTAGCTATATCATGGAGAGTCCCCTTAGGCATCTCTCCACCTTGTCTCTCTGTAGGAGGGACTTGGGTAGATGATTCACCCAGAACTGATGTTGGAGCCATAGGTTCTGTTGGGTCCTCATGTGTCTTAGACACATCTTGGGGCAAAGATTCAAGCTCAAGTTCTTCAACATCTGGAGGTAATAATTCTAATGGTTCTTTGGGAGGCACTTTCCTTTTGGTTCTCTTGTATCGTTTCCCTTTCTTAGGAGCTTTGGCTCTGAGCACAAGCCATTGGATACTCCTATCCAAGACTGGTCTTCCTATTTGCTTGATGTAAATTGTCTCCTCCACATCCCAATCCATTGGGTCCAAACTCTTAGTACATATGTTCAGTGCCTCATACGAAGGATCCAACACTGCCCCATTATCTGATAGTGTATCTGGAACATCAAATTTCACCCCAAATTCCACCATGAGTGGAACAAGAAACCTCTCATAATTCCTCTTCCTGAGGTCATATTCATCTTCCTCAGGTCATATTCATCTTGGAGATCACTCTAGAAGTCCTCCAACAATTTGAAATGTCTATCAAAGACTGAAGCAAGCAAAGCATTCATCTTTTTATTCAGATCAAAGTGCTTCGGGGCAGTATATAAGCCCAATTTCAAATGTATCAATTAACTACAAACCACCTTAGCTCCCACAAGGTGTGGGAAGCTATACTCGCCCAATTGGATGGGGAGCTTGTGACAACCTGGTTTATGTTTTATTCCAAACCTAGCATTGACTTCCAAAGCTTGGTAAACAAATGCCACTAAAACCATTCTAATGCTACAACATCTTGGAAGCAAATGAGGATGACCCTTAAACCCAGCCAACCTGAAATAAGTAAATTTAAGGTATTGGATATACCAACATAACCATTCTGTAAGAAATGCAATGGCCTCTTGGCTTAGTCTATACCCTACATCTCTAGTAAGTTGATTAATAACTACATATAAAAATACATTATTAACTCTTCTAGAATTTGATTCAGAAATCTGTAGGGACAACTGGTCATAATGATCCCATACTCCTTTTTGTCCATCAACTTATCCCAAAATCCCCACTCTGTTTAACTCTGGAAAAATTCCTCCTCTAGTTGTTGCATAGACAACTTAAGAGGTCATGAAGAAGCTCTCAGTTTCCCTTACTCTGTTCAGTTGATCATGTATTATATCTCAGACAATCATAGGCCAATCAAATTGCTGCCTGCCATCCAAGATTGTCTGAATGAATCGAAACATCCATTCCTTAAAATGAAAGGCATCCCTCTTTCCAAATACTCTAGATAACATCACTATGATGTGATCCGGTGGATAATTTTCAGTGAAATTTGAAGTTTCTCATCTCTCTCTAGAATTTGAACCATCAAAAAAATCTTGACGTCTTGATTCCAATGTAACTTGAATAGAGCGAAAAGACGTCCATTTGTACAAGTTACAAACAGTCAAAATTTGAAGTTGACTGGTCAAAGGTTGACCAAATCCAATTGACTTTGCATTTTAGTTCAAAATGTGATGGGCGGATTTGAACTCTCAACCTACCCACTCCAAAACCCTTCAACTTACCACTACACCATATGCATGTTTGAGTACCTAAATGGCTCTAACGGTATTTGATCGCATTTTTCCGCCACCTATAAATTAAAAAACAAAGAAACATGGGTGGAATGGGAATGGAACCCATGATCTCCACCAAGACCAAAAGTGTTAGAACCTTTCTCAATAACCAAGCCGCTGCCAACAAGCTTTGAAATTTAATTGGAGTTTATTTAATTTAAACATGGTAACCTAATTTCAAAAGAGAGGAAGGGAAACCACATCCTCCTTAAGCATCACGAGCCACAAGAACTGACATGAAGGAACAAGAAACATAACAAAAAAATATTGGCCCAACAAAGAAAAACCAACCATCAACAAACCCGCATCAACCATCCCACAAAGCATAAAAACAACAAGCATCTTCCACAAGAGCCCCAAAATAACCATCGTTAGAGAAAAACCTCCCAACATAAAGATAAACTTCACCAACTTAGGGCGGTTCACAACTAAAAGGCCACCACAACACCAAACAATAGGAAACTTATTTGGGTAAACAAAACTAGCAAGATGAGAAACCCAGACAAAAACTCCTCCTTAGACCAAGAGCAGGCAACACAAAAATTCAAAAAGAAGCAAAGGCCAAAAAAAGAACCAGAGACCCACACCCAAAGAGAGCATCAAAAAATAAGCCCTAAAAGAGAAACATGAAGAAGTCCAAACAATAAAACCATCCACCTACCCTAACACGCCGGTTAGAGCCACAAATAGGCAGCAACTCCATAGAACCATCCTCAAGAAGACACCACCACTCCTCGAGAGGGATTCCAAAAGCCAAAACTCTCCAAGAGCAAGAACCCCCAAAAGGGCACCACCGAACAAATAACCGAAAGGGGCTAAGGGACACCAAGAGGACCCAAGTAGGAGAATAGACCAACATGAAAATCACCCAAGCCTTCCTATTACGCTAAATAGGAACAAGAAAAGGCCCATCCTTCCACCAAACCACCCCAGAGAACCTCGAGCACACACCCACCAACTGCAAGGAAATAAACACAAACAAAACAGCAAGAAAAAAGGGTAAGAGGGAAGAACAACCTCCACCCACACCAAGAGCCACAAAACCCAACAACATCAACCACTGAACAAGCTGTAGGAAGAAGCGAAAGACACCCAAGAGGAGGCCATAAATAGAATAGACAAGCAAGAGGAACCACCAAGATTTCCTATTACATCGAATAGGAACATAGATCTATCCATTCTGCACCCAACAATCCTCAAAGAGGCTAAATCTCTCCCACAACAAGGTAGGCAACACCATAGAAGGATAAGAGTGCAATAACCACACCCTCTCATAGCAACACCAATGAGAATAATAGGGGCAGGTAGAAACCTTGACCACCTCCAAAATCCATTCACCATAGACCAAGAGGGAAGGCACCTCGCCAGATTAGAAATAAGCAGCTCACCCTCCCATCAGCACCACACCCCAAATCAAAAACAATGAGCTAGAAATCACCAGCCACAACTCCCAAAGACTTCTTAGACAACAAAAAGCTTCGTAGCCGCAACCAGAAATCACCAACCGTAGCCACCAAAGACTTCTCAGAGAAAAAAAAACCTCGTCAGGGTTTCCATCATCATCAACATCTCCTATAGCTTCTCCATCGTAGGTTTGAAACCCCCCTCCCATGCATGCCTTCTCCATCATCGTTGCGAGAAGGAGATTTATTTGTACTTCATGGAAATGCCAAATATCTCTCATGAATTCTTAAATTTCCATAGTTTTCATTCATTTTTACTTGATTGACCTACCCCATCAATGATATGTAGTAAATAAATTCATTCTCTATCAAGATTCCATGTAATATATTTATGTCACCTTCCTCACTATCATATCACTTTCCATCTATTGGATATTGTCTTGATAATGAAACCATTCCTTATGATTTCATCAACATACTTGTAACCATTGATATCATTTTTCTATTTAGCACTATCATCATTTGTTTTTAGAGGACTATTTCTTTGTGTGGGTTGACTTTCATCAATCATTCCTCATATTTCTCTTGTTACGCTAGGTTTTCTTGATAAAAGACTACTATCACTGTCTCCTTTTATAGTCTTTCTATCCAATTGTCCTTATGATTTTTCATACATGAACTACCATATCCCCTTAATGAAGTCACACTTTTCTCATCTCACTATCCTCTTTGGGAGTGTCATTTGGTTTTAGGCCCCTTACCACAAAAAGCTTTTAAGGAATGAGATCTATGTCACTGTGACTCTTAAGAGGTCCTTATCACTATGACGTCTGAACTTAAGACTACCATTAATAGAAAAAATCTCCCTTCCTTTGTGATAATTTTCCTTGTGTTCTCTTTACTCTAGGGTCTCTTGAGATATGGTTTCAAGGTCTACTTATTGAACACTCAAGCCTTAAGTATTATGATTGAACATATCTATCATTTATATCTTGATTATTGAAGAATACATTATCACACGGGTTGAAGAATATACTCACATTTGACTATTATTTCTATCATTTAAAGGGAATGTATTTTTGTTAAATCATTCCTATATCTCTTTTCTTTTTGACAATATTATGACTTCATGCCTCCAGGGTTAACAACAAACCTGGTCCAACTTCTATACATGACTACAACCTCTTGCAATGAGATACACCTGTGAACAAGATGGTAGCCTAACTCTAATATGACATTGATCATTGGAAAAAAGACTCCCTCCAAATTTATACAATGTAAAATAGTCTTTAAGTGACTTTACTAACATTTGAACAATTCTAGGCCACTACTCAATGTGGGAGTAGACAATAATGATCCCTCTAATGCACCTTTTTTAGAAAGACACCAAAATAATACCTTTTTAAGAAAGACCTTACAACTCATGATAGAATATATTATCTTCTAATTATTGAATATATTCCTATACATTATGGAAAAAGACCAATGTGTCCATTTCAAGAATGTTAGGATTGTACATAGTGGAAAATGATGATGAAATTTCATCCCCTTTCCATAAGTTATACTTACATTGGAGAATGATGAGAAATTTGCACAATGTATGCATTTATGTCACACAAATTAAATTTTCTAATTTTAGATATCTCTAAGGTGACAAAGTTGTCATATACATTCTATTTAAAGAAGCGCTATGTATTGCATTATGTACTCAAATTCTTCTTGTAAGTATTAACTCATTTAGTATTTGTAATAGCTATGGATAAGGTGGGTCGAAGATGATTCTTGAGTTTATTTGTGAAAATATTATTCATCAATGTTCTCTTCCTTGGTTGTCTACCTCTTTTTTCTACATGAACTATATTTTGAATTGGGTCAATCCAGAATACTATGTCCCACTTTTTTTCCAAAGTGGGCCATTGAAATCAACATTTTCACCAAATTTTAAAATATATATTTTAAAATAACTAGAAATAAATTTTGAATTTTTTTAATGTAAATTTCCATAACTTTTCTTTATAATAAACAACATTTTTAAAAAGTGGTGTTTATGTCATAACACAACTTTTTTATAGAAAGGATAAAATTATAATTTTTAAAATATATCTTTGTAACATCAATATCTAATGCATAGATACTTTTTCATAATTTTTGTTGCATAATTTTTTTTAACTAATTTTTGAAGTTAGAGTAATTATAATTTAGACATAGGTGTATGTCGTAATGCATAACTTGGTGTATCTAATTTCATTTTTTCTTCCTTTTGGTGAAACAAGGACATCAATACCTAGTGCACAAATATTTTTAAAGAATGTTTTCTCTATTTTTCTTTTTTTTCATGTTTGTGAAACAAATACCTTGATGTTTGGTGAAAAACCTACATTCACATGAAAAAAAATATAAATATAATAATAAAATTGAAAATATTGAAAATAATAATTTTTTGGAAAACTTATAATAAAAGCTACATACTTACTAAACATGGTTTATAAATTTATTTATTTGATCCCTCAAAAGGTAAATAAAAAGTGGTCTTTTGTTAGCATTTTGATAGGTGTGAATGAGACTCCATTGTGGGTATGATTTAAGAATAGAGGGGTTATATCTAAGGGGGTTTGATCTAAAGGGGTATCATCTAACCTTCTTCAATGAAAACCCTTTAGATGGAACTCCTCAAGGCTTAAATAATTAATTTTTCAAAAAAATGTGATTTTAGGCAATAATCAAGATGTCCCAAGTTTGGGACCCATTATTGTGGGATGACCCAACTATCTCTACAATCTTAAATTTATCTCCCAAAGTAGGTATCCATAACTAGTTTCCTACTTGTGGCCCTTTTAATGCTTCATAATATGTTGTGAAGATGAAAATTCTTTGATGCATATCCCTATAAAGGGAATGTATGAAGATCTTCCTAACAATATGTTACCTTTTGGGATTTTTTCAATTGAATTGTAATTTAACTAAGGCTTCCAAGGGAGAGGATGCTTCCTAATTGGAACTACAACAAGTATCCTAGGAGACTCCAACATAAATATATTAGAGAGCAACAAGTTGGCATGGCTCCATCACTACCACCTTTAACCACAACTCTCAGGTGCATTGCCAATTTTCTCTCATGATCTTGGTTTGTGCTACACATGTGCTTGATGATGCTATCCTATAGGTGATATTGTTGTGTCTTGCTACTTGGTTTTATTTTTTATGGGCTCATTACTTCATTTGCCTATGAAAATCAAGATATAAATTTATCTTTTTTTTTCTACTATGTGTCCAATAAAGAGGCTTTCATCTCCATTTTAGCTCACAAAATTAGAAAATCAAGCACACATAAGAACTCATGTGAGATTTTATATTTTTATAACTTCATATTGTAAAAAATTTTACAAGTGTCGATCATTTGCATGGGATGAGCATTATCATATTTCATTAAAAAAAAAATTCTTCTATGATCCAAGGGACTTTTTGGAGGGAAATTCATATAGATTTGGAATAAATAAATACATAAGATGCAATGAAAATTCATAGGTCTCTATTTGTTGTACTTGTGAATTATTTAGTTTTTAAGTAAATTAATACAAAGAATTACTCATTTAAGGCTTTGGAATTATCTCCATTACTTTTATTGTTATTTGGCGAGTTTAAATATTATTTTTAAATTCACATTTAGTATATTTTCTACTAAGAGCATGCTAGTTGGATACTATAGGAATACCATAAAATTATAGGTTAAACAATTTCATTAATGTAACCTCTTTCATTCTTTAGTAATAGAGTCATTTTTACTATGATGGATAACTAAGTATATTTATAGCTTTGGTGAAGAATTTACTTCTGACGTTGATTGCATAGAATGTGATTGATTATTTGTGAGTCACTTGGAAAATATTTTTCATTTCTCATGTTCTTCACTATAGTTGAATCTTTAATTCTAGACTTTGTAATTTGGAAAGTAATGCCATTGCTCATGCTCTAGATATCCACTTTTTCTTAAAATAATACTCTATCTCACAATAATTTAAATAATTTATGAGTGATTGTGATCTAGCATGAATATTACAAGTCGATATGTGTTGCCCTTGATTTTTAGACTATGTATTTATTCATGATTTTATATGCTTTGTTTAAATCCTCTTCATACTTTATAATAGGTTAGCTAGTATTTTCTAGTGACAACCAATTAGGATATAGAATTTTGTTTCCAAGATTAGCCTATGAATTAATCATCTTATCTAGTCATGTTCTAAAACCATTAGTATTAAATATTTAGAGGGATAGAAGGGAATACCCCTTGAGTCTATAAAAACTCAAAGGAGAAAGAGAGAGGAGATCTCCCTGATTTGTTTGTCATGTTTGACCCTAGTAGTCTACATTGCTTCATATTGTAATCATCATAAGTGATGGGTTTAGTTTATGGCTATTTTTATTTATTAATTTTATGTATTTTATCACTTCCAACTACCAAAGTTCATAGAAAATCCTAAGACATACATATTTTATTCATTTTATGCATCTTAAACCAGACTTTAGTATGTGGTAATGCAAATATGACATTTGTATGAGTGGATGTATGAATGCTCATGAAATTCAATCTGATTCAATGATTAATTTATGGTTATTAAGAATGTTTGTGATTTAGAATGAAACTAACCCCTTGTAGCTAAAAAGAACTATAAGCCGCAACAACTGGATTTCCAAATCGCAACATAAGGATCACAAGCAGTTGCAAGGGAGTGGCCAGAATGATTAAAGAATGAATGCTCCAGAGAGGAATATAGGTGACCATTGAATGGTCAATTGTAATTCATTACAAGCACATCAAATAAGATGGTTGAAAGGAGTTTATTTTGAGTAGGAGTAACCTGTGACGTGATTCCTATGAAATATGTCTCTATCATTATGGTTAACGATTAGGGCATAGTTCTAAGTTAGTTTATCTTCTTCTAATTTTCAATTATGGTTTTCTATTACAAGACTAATTCCTCTCCCTATTCTTGAGGGAGAGTGAACAAAAAAATTATGGTTTTGTTTTCAGTCTTAAAATGAATAAGACTTCTCATTGACTCTATATAGTTGGATCTATCATGAGGAGTGAATCTAGTTACTATTTATTCAATTTATTTTTATCATCATTACTTTTCTTGTTATTATTTGAATAATCAATATGTATTTCTGAATGAGAGATCTTGATTAGATTCTTGGCAGAGTTCAAAGTTATCATGCAATAAAGGAGTTAATTTAGTATCATGATTTATTCATTAAGTTTTAAGTGTTGTCTGTTATGGAAGAAACAACTCAAGCAAGAGCCACTTGAGGTACTACTATCCACTTTATCTTTTTATTATTAAATTATTTCATGCATTATTAATATAGATAGTTTACATTTACATGCATGCAAATTTATAAATGTGATTTTGTAATTGAATTAGATTCTATATCTTTGTTTCATATTCTTGGAGTGATTAGTTACAATTGAATCTTAGAAGTTAGTAGTCACAATCTTAAGTGATAAGTACCTATACAACACAAGTAACAATTTGTGTTGTTTCCCCTATTTTTCCAGTTAACATTTCATTTTTCTAATTTTCATCATTTTTGTACACATGTAAATCACCTATACTTGTTGATATAGGTTGTGTTAGTATCCACAAATGCACATATAGTGTCAGGACAATCAAAATATTATGAATCTCTAGTTGATAATTAAATGTAGCCTATTTTAAAATATTTGGTTAGCTTTTCAATTAGAAATCCATCCTCTAAATTGTGTATCTACCTGTAGCACCAAGTTAATTATAAATTTTAGAGGTCGTAGATTTTTGCAACCATTACCAAGGATGACACTAAATTTAGGAATCTCCTATATACTTCCAATTATTTTCAAGATTTCCTAGTTTAGCAATTCCATTTTCAACAATGTGTAGGAACCAATGAACCAAAAAGTCACAAAAATTATAGAGGCAAAGAGACACTCTAGGAATATTTCTCCCTTAATCACATGAAGCATTGTAGGATACTGGTGAACACAATGAACATAGTGAGGGTATTCCTAAAGAATAATCACCCCTAACACCAGTACCTACACCAAAAATAAAGGATACTTCCCACATACACATCAACATCATGGACGATGCAACTGTTGAAGACCCACCAGAGCATTTAATATTTGAGTTCCCTATAGGCAAGAAAGAGAGGGCTATTGATTTGAATATTATACCTCCTTCAACACTATCGATCTTCTATGGTTTGGTTACAGAGGACCCATAAACCTTTTATTTTTAGTTTTTTGTGTTATGACAAAGTTATGACTATACAAAAAATGCTCACAAACTCAAATTGTTTCTAGAAATGTTAAAAATATTGCTCTAAGATGGTTCATAGGCTTAGTAAGGGATGTTGTTCCCAATTGGAACAAAATAAAGGAAAAATTCTTGGAGAATTACCAAGATTACTGCAGAGTCATAGATAGAAAGATAGATAACATCTTCAAGATGTCACAAAAGGAAGATGAATCTTTGGAGGACTATATTCAATAGGTTTCAATTTTCCTCAAGAAATCCCATCAAAATAGACTTTCTGATGAATCCCTAAAATTGGTATTCTTAAGGGGAGTTCATGAATATTGTATGGATGCACTCAACCTCATTAGGGAAGGAGAAATATTGTATTTACCATTTGATGAGATTTTAAAAATATATAGAAACTATTCAAGATCTTTTACCAAGAAGGATAGAGAAAATAATACATCTTTCATCAACAAATCAACCACTAGAGTCTCAAGGTTGGAGCTAAGAAATATTCTATCAAACATGAAGGAAGATATCATAATCCACTTGGCTACACAATTAGATACCCTTCACATCAATAAAAAAAATGAGGAAGTAGAGGCAACCCTTACATAATACTACCCATGCTGTCGACAAAAGAAAACCAATTACATGTGCAAGAAAATGACCAATATTTTTGAAGATAAGAAATGGACATCAAAATTTCATGCACTAGAAGGTGAACTAGTCAAGTGTTATACATAGCTCAACATAAACCATGACATACAAGACAAGGTATGCCACAAGATATTTTGAAGTATGACATGACATTTCTTGTTATGAATGCAAATTTTCCTAATTATAACCCTTAATCTTGTGCCAATGTGAAAAACCCACAATGGCCAATGCTTCATTCCAATTGGAATCAACAACAAAAAAACATGTGGCCACAATAGAATTACCAAGAATCTAATTATAATTATTAGTGGACACTCCAACAAAATAAATGGAAACCTCAGCGACAAAGAGGTCAATAGTGACAAAATTAAAATATCAACTATCAACACCCACAATAGCACTTGTAGCCACAACAACAAGCCATGATGGAAAAACCTTCAATAACTACACCAAATCCACAAAGAGCACCTCAATTGCTAGCACAACTTGCATGTAACCCAGGCTTATACTAATGACACCATACAATACCCCACCTATAGGGTGTAGGTGAGTGATGTACACCTCAGGTTGGGGAAGATGTTAGTTGGGCCTTCATCTCCTCATAACATTGAATTAACTGATGTGAAGCTTCCAACAGAGACCATGGACGAAAATCCAAAGGAACCTAAATCAAATCAAGTTAAAACAACAACCATGAGTCTAGATCCTCTATTCCCTAGAAGGTTAACAGTCCGAAAACATCATTCATAAGAGAAAATTGATCTATTGGGAAAACTCAAGGATGTTTGCATCAAAATACCCCTCATATAGGTTATTAATGAAGTACCCATTTATACCACAATAGTGAGAGAGTTGTGCCTCAAAAATACTGGTAGGAAATTTAAGGATACTTAGACCATACATGTCTTAGGACAACATGTATACATTATGTTGGGAAACATAACTATCCCCAAGTATGAAAACCCTAGGAGCCCTATAGTGGATGTCAAATTCAATGGTACTTTTATAAAGAGCACCTTAATTGACCTTGAGGCAATAATTAATCTAATTACCAAAGAAACCATGAAATTTTTACAACTAATGGAGTTGATACCTACACCTATTGTGCTATAGTTAGAATATAGTTCTATAATCAAGCCAAAGGGATTCATAGAAGACCTGATAATAACATTGGACTCATGGGAGTACCCTACAAAATTTATGGTGTTGCAACCTAAAGCTAACCTTGTAGGATACCCCCTTATCTTAGGTAGATCTTGGTTGGCAACTGCAGATACTTTTATAGGTTGCATGTCTAGAAACATGATCATTTCCAATGATAATGTGACTAAGAAACTAGTCCTCTACCCACCTACCTAACCACATGCAGATTTGGAGCAAACTGTATGGCTTTCCCTCGATGAGGAATACTAGTACTCCTTACAAAATTTGATGACTATTGAGCACAGTCCCTTGTTAAAAAACCAAGATGAAGATGAACTAATTACAAACATCATGTAAAATAATTATGTTAGGGACTCGCAACAACATGATTGTCTAACATGTTTGCAAGACCCACTGTAGAACATATTTCTCGTCAATACATCTGAGTCTATTTCTCAAAATTTTCACTTTATTCCCACATTATTGTTTACCAAATACAATACATCTTGAAATTTCATTTTTTCAAACATTATCCTTAGCTTTAGAGATTATGAAAAATAAGACACTAAATGTAACCAACCAATTGACTGTTGCACAACAAACCTCACTGATGAATGTGTTGCAAGCACATGCAACAACATTTGCATGGGATTACCATGACATGAAGGATATAAACCCAAATTTGTGCATGCATTGAATTTACATCATTGAAGGCTATAAACCAGTTAGGAAACTATAAAGGAGAATGAAACCTGTAGTCTGTGACATAGCCAAAGTTGAATTATAAAAGTTATTAGATGCAGTATTCATCTATCCAATCTCTAATAGTCAATGGGTGTATCCACTAATGATTGTACCTAAGAAAGGGGAAAATGGAGAGTTTGTGTAGACTATCATGATTTGAATGCAACAACTAGGAAAGACCACTTTCCCCTTCCTTTCATTGAAAAAGTATTAGATTCACTAGCAGGCAAGAAATACTTCTCCTTTTTGGATGACTTTACTAGATACAAGTAGATTAAGATAGCCACCGAAGATCAATACAAGACTACCTTTGCATAGCCTTGGGGTACATATTCTTACTCTGTCTTTCCATTTGGGCTATGTAATGCACCTGCCACCTTTCAAAGGGAAATCTTGAGCATATTCTTAGAATTTGCTAATGATTCCATGGAAGTTTACATGGATTATTTCACAACATATGGGAATAAATATGAAGAAGCACTTTCCAGTCTAGAGAAAGTAATACAAATATGTCAAGATAATAACTTGTCCCTAAGTCATGAAAAATGCTTCATGATGATGACTAAGGGAGTAGTTTTGGGACATTTTGTGTTTGATAAAGGAATCGAAGTAGATCCCAACAAAATTGAGATAATATCAACATTACCTATACCTCAAAGATAGAAATATGTCATAATTTTCTTTGGACATGCTAGCTATTATAGAATATTATACTAGATTATAGTGCCACTATTTGTCTTATTATCCAAGGATGTAGATTTTGAATGGATAAGTTCTTGTCAACACTCCTTTGAAGCTCTCAAGGAAACATTAACCAAATCCTTATCTTAAGTGGACTAAACTAGAATCCACCCTTCCATATCCATACAGATGCTTCTGATTTTGTAATAGGAGTTGTTCTAGGATAGAAGGATGGAAACCTTGAGTATTCCCTTTATTATATAAATAAAAATATTCAAGGGAAAAAACTCAACTATATAGTGATCGAGAAGGAAATGTTAGCAGTGGTTCACACAATCAAAATATTTAGACACTACATTTAGGGTATTTTATATTCATTCATATTGACTATACAACAATAAGGTATTTGATGAAGTAACCAATAGTGGGTGGTAGGATTGTGACATGGTTACTAATACTTCAAGAATTTAACATGATTATTGTGCACAAGCTAGGGAAAGCCAATTTAGTAGTTGATTTCCTCTCTAGACTATCAACCAAACTAGAAGAAAGATGTTGTAGATCATTCATTCCTAGAAGAGAACCTATTTTATCTCTCTGTGCATATAGTGGTATGTAGATGTTACCAACTATCTGGTAGTAGGGAAAATACCTCCACACCTCTCACCAAGGGAGAAGAGGAAAATATTTTAGAATTTGTTTCCTTACTCATGGATAGCAAGGTATTTTTTCTACACAATCCCTAACAAAATAATAGGAGATTCATTAGAGAAGATGAAGTATATGATATCCTCAGAGCATTCCATGATGAAGCCTGTGGGAGACACTTTGCTGCAAAGAGAAAAACTCTTAAAATTTTGAATACTAGCTATTATTAGCCAACACTTCATAAGGATCCAATAGTCAATTACACTAGGAGTTGTGATAATGTTAGAGAATGTGAAGGTCAAGAAAGATAGATGAGATGCCATTACAACCACAATTAGTAGTAGAACCATTTGAAAGATAGGGACTTGATTTCATTGGTACCATCTCCCCAACATCAAATAATAAAGAATACATATTGGTTTGTATAGATTACCTTACAAAATGGGTGGGAGTTAAAGCTTTGTAGTTTACAATAGATGGAAATATGGAAAAAATTCTCTATGAAGATATATTCACAAGGTATGGTGTTCCTAGAGAAATTGTCACAGACCAGGGACACGGTTTATATTAGATCTTATCACAAAACTAGTACAATAATATGAGATCGGACATAAAAAGTCCACAACCTACCACCCTCAAGCAAATGGTCAAGTGGAGTTCATAAATAGAGAAATTGAAAACATCCTCAAAAATATAGTGCAACTCCACAGGAAGGACTGGGAAACTAGGTTACTTGAAGTAGTTTGGGCTTACAAGACAACCTAGAAGACAAAAAAAGGTTTCACATCATATGAGATGGTATATGTTAAAAAGGTAGTACTTCCAATATATTTTTGAATACAAGAATCTAAGTATAGTAGTCAAATTGGGCATGTACTTATCAACATCATAGGAGAGGTTACACAACCTCAATACATTAGATGAAATCAAAATGGAAGCCATAAACCATACTAAAATTATCTAGCAAAATAGAGAATGTTCACTTGAGCAATTTATTAAAACAAAGAAATTTAATATAGGTGATTGAGATTTACTATATGATTGAAGGCACAAATATTACAAAGACAAAATATAGACTAGATGGCTTGGGCCATTTGAGATTAAAACAATTCTTCCAAATGAAGTAGTTCAATTACAAACAATTGATGATATACAGTTTTCATTACTAGTTAATGGCCATATGTTGAAGCTTTATAAATGACCATTGTATAAGGGTGAATTCATTTGAACTCTACAACATCAATTTGAGCCACAAATACAAAAGGAATTTCCAATAAGTATTTCTTCTGAAGCATCAATAGATGAGCCACATAGCTCACCTACTAAGATTTCACAAGTATAATTCTAAAAAGAAATTCACATGCACACATTGCACAAGTGACATTCAACAATATTCATTTTTTGAAGTAGACATTGAAGCAATAGGTACCTATAGCATCATGTCGCTAGATGGAAAAACTGAAGAAGGGATCTATTACTACATTATCCTATAGCACTTGTCTATTATTCATTTCAAAACCACCCACCTTAATTAAATTTCTATCATTTCATAGCATATCCTTTCGAACATATAGCCATACATATTCCACTTCATTACATACAACCTATTTCATCTATATACACATAGCTATCCTACCATTTTTTTCTATCCTATCATACATGTAACTAATTACCTCACCCATTCCATCCTTTCTATAGCCTTTTTCATCCATCATTTTCTATGTGTCACACATATGTTATCATTAATTTCAAAATATTACTACATAAAATTAATCACAATCAAAGAATATCATGTCAAATCAAACTATAGGCACCATTTAGTTGCTTCATACGAGTTCAATTCACTTTAAGCCATCTCTACAGGTACACTATGTATTAATTTATCATAATTAACATAGAATATTATTATTTTTGTGCAATTATAGTTCATTCATGCATGTAACATATCACAGTTTAATTATCCACTACGAATTTCTTCCTCCGCCCAAACCATACCCACTAAGTGAGGACACTTAGTAACTTTAGTTGGGGGAGGGGTATTCATGATTGTTCCTTAGTTTTCTTGGTTTTCAAAACTCTACAAATCTTTCCGTCATTTTATTTTCCTCCATTATCAAAAGACATAGAGTTTGGAGGAGAGAAAAGGGTTCTAAGTAGCTAAATTGAGAGGTGCATTTCAGTAATACAACATACAAGCACAATAGAAGTATAATTGGGCGGAAAAACAAGAAAAAAGTAGAGCAAGAATTGTGAAGCAAGCATAATTGAGGAGTGATTGTAAATTAGTGAAGCATTGATGGGGGGTGATATCATATGAAGGGAACCAACAACACATAACCTGCTACTAGAAGATAAGCAATGTTTGACTATCTTTTAGTATGTTGGTTGGATTGATTATTTCTTGAAGCTTATAGAATTCAGTGAAGTAATGGCCTAAAAAAATTCCAGCATATTTTAGAATGATGAGGCAACTATTAGGGGTCTGAAGATATATGCATTAGAGGTAGTTGTAGCTGAAGTATCTGGCTTTCCAAGAGTGGGAGAGGAGTTTCTAGTCAGAGTGGATGCCACTATAGCAAGAAATGAATTCTCCTTGCTACGAGAAAATATGGATTCTTCCTTACAAGGTACTAAACTATTGTCTTTGCCTTGGCTTTGGGATAAAATAGCTTCTTACATAGTTAAATACTTGACATGTGATGGGCAACAATAATTGCTATACATGTTCTATTTTAAATTGTTGAGTCATGTACGCCATGATAGACATGTGAATGTTCCCAATTTTTTGTACAAAATGTTAAAAAGAATGTCCTCTAAGTATAAAAGGAAAATAAACAACTCAACATTGTATCATTTCTTCTTAGTTACATTACTAGTAAAGAGGATCCTTAGGGTTCAATTCCCAAATGTTTCTTGGGAATATTTTCTTAATTAGAGCAATATCATTAGTATCCTTGAATTTCTAGGTAATGAGTGAAACAAATGCCAAGAACTTGAAGAATGAAAGAACTCGTTGTGGCTACTCGAGACAAAGAAATTCCCTTAGGTTCCCTTGTTGCAACACCTACCTTTAGCACAAAGGAACTAGAAGAGGAGGGTTTTCAAGAATCCTAACCTATAGCCTCTAATGAGCAGCCCACAATAGAAAATAATCAGGAAACCTTTGTTTCTAAGAGGCCACCAAGAGGTAAAAAGAGAAGGAATGGATCCTCTACCTCTACACTTGTAAAGGGGAAGACAAGGATACCAAAATAAAAGGAAAGGAAAAGTAGAGACTCTTCTTCTGCACCAATAAAAGGGTACAAGAATCCCACACAATCCAAAGTGCATTCACATCACCTAAGGAAGAAGGGGTACATGAGAGGATCAGTTAAAAACATGAAAGAGGATGTTGTAATAGTAGAAACAGATAAATATTTAGAGGGGGATGCCCTTGGTAATGAAGTAAAAACACCCATTTTTCAAACATCATATTTTTCCAGCACTTTTGAATCAAATTTAGAAGATATTTTTGTAGCCAAGAAAATGAGATTCCCAAAAACCCTATTTTAGAGGGTTGTTAATACACAAGTGAAATGAGAGAGGAGCAAATTTTTAGATAAGGATTAAATTTTTATTAAAGAAAAAAATGTTAATAAGGAATTGAAAAAGGCAATGTAGAGAATAAAGAAATTGGAGGAGTTGTTAAATACATACCAACAAAAGGATGGTGAGTGAAATGCTAAGATTAAAGAACTAGAGGAGAGGCTTCATAAGTTTGAGCATGGGTCAAAATTGAAGATACTGGCATAGATTTCCATGGTATAAGTAGAAGGGAAAGAGCCAATATCTCAAGGCCTAATTCATTAGATTAAAACCCCCATTGAACCAATTGTAGTGTCCCTAGGTGTTGAATTATGAAAGAGAAAACAAGAATTCTCCAAAGAAAAGAAAGAATGGGTAGAGGAGAGAGATTAATTGATATCCAATCACACTAGGGAATTACAAAAGAAATAAGTAGAAGTAAAATGGTTGAAGGTAAAGATTGGAGAAATAGAAGATAAGGCAACACAATTATTAAAGTGTAGACCTCCTGCTAGAGTTTATGCTTAAATCTTGCAATATTTTTTTTTTTTTTTTAGTTTAGCCAATTGATTAGTGATTTCCTAGTAGAAATGAACATGAAATTCTTGTTTTTAGATACTTTCTTCAATTCCACACCAAAAATGTAGGATCAATTATGTGATTTCTATCTACACAATTATGTTCTTTTAGATGATACCACTTGGAATCCATTGATATTTTTTGGTGATCCTCAAATAAGAGCATTAACCTCTTATATTAGAAATGAGCATCAAAGGGGTACAATCCTACAAGAATACCATGAAGGAGAAAAATATATTGCCTTATAACTCAAGAAAGAATCAATGGATCCTAATGTAGTCATAGATCAATGGTTAGATATCTTGAATTATAGAGGTGTTGGAAAGAAAATAATGGATATCAGAAAACATGATTATGCAAGGATGAATGGATTAGCCATAGGAACTATTAATGAAGCCTTTAAATTTGTCTAGAAAATATGGGAAGAACTTTGACAATAATTTCAAAGAAAGAAGCCACACTCTCTTTATAAATTTATAGTTATAATTTGTAGGTCTCACAAGTACATAGAAATTAAACTGAACAATGGAGTTGCATGGTTTCCATTTCTTCTATCCTATTTTTTTTGGTACCAAACTAGATAGGGAAGAAATGAGGGGAAGAGGAATCAACAAAGAACAAAATATTGGAAAACCTTTCAGACTAGAAAGGCTATTGCTTGAAGCAAGTCAAGGGAGTTGGCATTATGGTTTATTTTAGGGAGATAAATCTTTAGTATAACCTTCATCCTTGACGTTTCTTCAGGACAAGCAACAAATTAGTTGGGGGGAATGATGGGTTCAATGTATGGATGGTTTTATTTTTTAAGTTTATGTATTTTATAATTTCAATCTATTAAATTTCATAGTCAATCCTAAGACTTATACATCTTTTATATCTTTTATGCATCTAAAACCAGACTTTAGTATGTGGTAGTGAGAATATGATATGATGAAATTTGTATGAGTGAATGTATGAATTTTTATGAAATTCAATATCATTCTATGCTTAATTTATGGTTATTAATGATGTGTGTGATTTTAAATGAAATTAACCTCTTGCATCTAAGAATAATTGTAACCCACAACAACTAGATTTCTAGCCTACATCATAAGGGCCGCAAGCAGTTGCAGGGGGGTGGCCAAAATGATTAAATCATGACAAATCCAGAGAAGAATGGAGACAACCATTGAATGGTCAATTGTGAGTCACTGCATGCATACCAAATATAATGATTGAGAGAAGGATCTTGTTCTAAGTAGGAGTAACTTGTGATGTGACAATTCCTGTGAAACATGTCTTTGTCATTATGGTTACCCATTAGGGCAATGTTTTGAGTTAGTTTATCTTCTTCTAATTTTCAATTATGGTTTTCTCGTATAAGACTAATTCCTCTCCCTATTCTTGAGGGAGAGTGGATAAAAACATTATGGTTCTATTTTATGTCCTAAGATAAATAAGACTCCTCCTGGACCCTATATAGTTGGATCTTATGTGAGGAGCGAGTCTAGTTACTAGTTATTCAGTTGGTTTTTTATCATCATTATTTTTCTTGTTATCAGTTGAATGATGAATATGTATTTCTAAACTGGATATATTGATTAGATTCTTATCAAATTTTAGAGTTGTCATGCAATAACAGAGTTAGTTTAGTATCATAATTTTTTGATTAAGTAGTAAGTGTTGATATTTGTTGTGGAAGCAACAACTCAAGCAAGGGCCACTTGAGGCATTTCTTTTTGCTTCATCTTTCTACTATTAAATTAGCTCATGCATTATTAATTAAGAAAGTTTACATTTACATGCATGTGGATTTATAAATGTGATTTTGTAATTGAATTAGATTTTGTAGCTTTGTTTCATATTCTTGGAGTGATTAGTTACATTTCAGTCTTAGAAGTTAGTAATCATAGTCTTAAGTGATAAATACCTACAACACAAGTAACAATTTATGTTATTTCCCTTATTTTATCAATTAACATTTCATTTCCTTTTTTAAGTTTTTATCATTTTTTGTGCATGTGTAAATCACCTATACTCATTGATATAGGCCATGTTAGAATCCATGAATGTATATATAGTTCCAACACTGGCAAAATATTATGATGCCTTGGTTGATAATTAAATTCAACCTCTTGTAAAAGGTTTGGTGAATTGTTCAGTTAGGAAGCCATCCTCTGAATTGTGTCTACTTGTAGCACAAAGTTAATCAGACATTATAGAGGCCCTACAGTAAAGTTTGAATTTTCCCTTAATTACTTGTAATCCCAAAGTACACCTACTAAAAACTAGGTTAAGGTCTAAAATAGGAAAAGGCCCCAACAAGACCAAGAATATTCAAGAAAAATATCAAAGAATCCAACAAGTTAATTATTCTCTAATGACAACAATTATAAATACCAATGGTCATCAAATCAATGGTGAGGCTATGGGAAAACATGAATGGATATTGGCTATTGAGAATACGTTTTTAATTTTTAATATAAAAAACTTCGGAATTGGTGGGATTACCTAAGGGAAAGAATGTGCTCAAAAGTAAGTGGATATGAAAAATTAAGTTAAAGTTTGATGGAAGCATTAAAAAAAAACAGTGGTCAAAGGGTACTCACATAAGGAAGGGATTGACTATTGAATAAATTTTTCTCCAATAACAAAGATTAATACTATAAAGACTACGATAGAATTGGTAGATAATTTTAGGTGGTCTACTAGCCAAATGGGTATAGTGAATGCCTTTTGAAATGGAGAAATTGATAAAGAGATCTACATGACTCAAACATAAAGATTTAAGAATTCAAGATATGAAAACATAGTTTACTAGTTAATAAAGTCTCTATGTGGCTTGATGAAAGATTCAATGGCTTTGTACACTAAGATTGATGATTATTTTAAAAATTAAGACTTTCATAATTATCCTCATGGTCCAAACTTGTATGTGAATAAATTTTATGGTTGTATAATTATTATTGCACTCTATGTTGATGATCTTATCATCAAAAGAAATATTTTTGGATAGAATTAATTACATAAAGTTGAGTTTGAAAGACATATTCAAGATGCAAGATCCTAGTTGTTTAGATTCCTTTCTTGTAATGCAAGTGTGGCACAATGAAAATGGAACTTATTTCTATTATACCAAGTGTGTTGAGAAAATTTGTGATGAAATATTGAAAGAGTGTTTATACTCCACTTACTCTAAGGTTGAAGTTGACTAAAGATATGGAAGGCGAGGATGTTGACCCTACCTTGTATAAGAAACATGATAGAATCATTGTTTACTTGAATCACACTTGGCAAAATATTTATTTTCTACTAGGTGTGTTTAAAGGTTTTAAAGATCTCCTAATGTTCCACATTGGATGGTAGTGAAGATTATATTGTGATATATATTAGGGAATTTAACAATATGTGTTTATTATTCATCTATTAGAAAATTAACATTTGCAAGATATTTTGATTAAGATTGGGAAAGTTATGTAGATGATAGAAAACCTACCACAAGATGTGTTGTCTCTCTTGGTTCTAGCCCAATTTGATGATGTAGCAAGAAGTACTCTACTATTGAATTTGAAATGAGGAAAATACAGGGCTCTCTTTTCACTTCTATGGTTTTGGACCTAAGAGGAGAGAGGCTATTTTTTATGTTTCACTCAAGAACAACCCTTGAGATTTCAATGCAAAGGAGATTGAAATTGGACAAAGGGAAGGTTCTAGGGAATTGAATGATGTAAATGAGGGGTTAGCCACCAATTTTAGACTTGGAAATATAATGCAAGAACGACGAAATGAAAAACCCTAGTTTGATGCAATGATTCAAAGAATGATCTAAAAATGCAAGAAAACAACAATAGAAAATTGTAAAACTAAAAATTTGCACCTAGGAAATTGGAGAAGGTAGAGTGGAGGTTTGAAACCCTAAAAAATTCACTATTGAAGCCAATTAGGACTCATTCGCCAAGCTAAGCGAATCAGTCCAATTTCGAGAAAGTTGTGTTGAAACAGGTTTTGAACAAATAGGTACTCAGATTCGTAAAAACCTCTGACAAACAGGTATAGTGGGACTCATTCACCAATAGTGGTGAATCGGTCCACTTCTAGATTTGTGAAAATTCAAAGTTAGATTTTGTAGCTCTCAATCTGCTCTATTCTTCCTTATTCAAATCCAGGTAATAAATTATGTAATTCAACTTGTAGGCCTTCTCCAAGTTCCTCCAAGGTTTGTTCATAATCTTGACATATTTGAATTGCTTTGACAACTTGATGACAACTTTTCCAATACTTCTCTTTGATAAATCTACAACCTAGACCTGTAAATCACATACAAAGAGAGGGGGAAATGGTTGCAAGGTCAGAGAATAGGGGGTTGCCTTGGTCAAACCCCTTGTTGGTGATTAAACTTTGAAATGAAAGAAAATATAAATGAGATTGATGAATGAACAAAATATGATGTTGCAACTCACCAAACCCTTGCAATAAAGTGTTGTAATTATGCTTGAAATGGCTACAATGGATGTGGTTCTTGATTCTTGATTGATGTTGGTATATATTGAATGCAAAGCTTGCTTGGATCATGAACTCTACACCACAATTGTGAGCACAATAATAAATATGAAGAATTTTATCTTTGACATGGTGATTGATGCTTAAAGAATGCTCTTGAAAGCTTGATAATCTGCCCTTGAAAGCTTGAAAGCTCTTGCTCCAATGCTCTTGTGAACTCAATTTTCTATTAGGATGAGGAATTGAATGCTTAGGGTGTTAGGATGAAAATGAGAGAAAGAACCTTGTATTTATACCCAATAATGCAATAATTCTTGAAATTGTAACACTATAAGCCGACATCGGACCTTGGAGAATAAAATCTTGCCAAAGATTTAAATTAAATTAAAATTTTGAGTTAAAGGGGACTCATTCGCCACCTTGGGCGAATGGGTCCCACCTAAGGGGTCTCATTCACCCAAAATGGTAAATGAGTCCCACCTTAGGAATTTGAGGTGATTTTTTGGGGATTTTATGTTTTAAATGCCATTTGTCAGGATTATCCTAAAAAATACACCAAAATAAGGCTTGTGGATGCAAAAAGGGGTCAATTAAAGCATGAGAGAGCTTAATTATTAATGGAAAGCCTAGAGGAATGTGAAAGTTTGTTACAAAAATTTAAAACACACCAAATAAGGCAAGGCCATGAGAAATTATGATTGAAAGAAAGTTAATTATGCTTAGAAATCCTAGAAAAGTGTGCAAGTGTGTTATAACACTTTACAACACCTTTACAAGGCATCATTAAATTAATTAGTTCACAAGTTCCCAAGACCTAATGTGAATGTGGTATCCACATTACAACACTAAATAAAGGCCAAACTGAGCCAAAATCCACAAGAAGGAGCTAAACAAGCGTGAAAAATGCTAAGGACCCTTTTTTGACGTTACAAAAGTATCAACTACTAAGATGAAATATGCAATAATAAATTAGGTAAATTAAATAATAACTTGGTTATATTCCTTTCTATTAGTACTCCAACAACACTAAATGGGGTCTTGTTTACTCTACTGTGACAACCAGAGTGTCATTTAGCTATCTAAAAATTCAATGTTCCATGCTAGAATGAAATATATTGAGGTTTATTGTCATTACATTATGCACCTCATCCAACAATAGCTGATACATCTTTAGTATTGTATGACACAGGGTTAGATAGTTGATCTTTTAGATAAGGTCTTATGTGAGACTAAGTTTAGTTAACATAGGCAATTTAAGATTGAGAGAATTCACATGAGTTTATATCATTTGAGGAATTGTTGTAAATGTTAACCATTATATATGAGTGAGTGTTTTTTATGTAATTAAATATTATTAAAATGTTTTGTGTTATGAAACATCTTATGTAACTTCGAATATTAATTTATTTTTAACATATTTAATAAAGTTAACTAAAATAATTAATATTAATCACTGTGAGATTGAAAAATAAATGAAAATATTAATGATAGTATTAACATGAATAAAATCATTCAATTCCTTTTTTATAATACTTATTATAATTACAACTTAGTATTGACATGAATAAAATAAGTGCAATTTATTTTTAATAATTCCTATTATAATTAAAACTTAGTGATGTTGTAAACCTCTTCAATTGAGTACAAGGTTGACATCTCAGATGCAAAATAAGATAAAAAAAAATCTTATAATTACAAACTAAGAAAGAAGAAAAAAATGTATGAAATATTTGAAGAGAACTTCACTAAAGATGAAAATAATGACCGCCAAATGTGGTAGAAAAATAATTCAATTATGTACCTCATTAAAATCTCTATAGGAAATTGTTATATAACTGTAAATGGTTAACTAACTATATAATTTCAATTACACTACCATTACAACTATCAAAGTAAGCATGCACATCGAGGTTTGCATTCACATTTAAATTCTTATTTTATTTTCCAACCAAAGTTTATATTATTGAACAATAAAGAGCAGATTAAAGAATGTGAGAAACTAGAATTGAAGATTCAGAAATAAACAAGACATTGAATATGATTTCACTTGGCTCACCAATATGGCTACATCCACAAGAAAGCAAGGGAAATTCAAATTTTATTAACACTATTTTTTTTATACATCTGCAACAACATACATATGATATCTATTGCATTATCTATAAGAAGTCACCAAAGAGTTGTGATGGTGGGAGAAAAATAATGAAATGGAAAGGACAAAATTTCATTGGACTTCATGCTTCCAATAGTCTCCCACTTGAAGTTCAACCACTATTGAAATTTTCAAAGATATTCCTCTTCTTTAGTCTTACTGTCACATCTTGACAATTCCAAGAGAAGCCTTGCAAAACTCAAGCTTCTCCCTCTAAACTACCTTTGTCAATGTAATAGTCAAATTTACCTTGGTATGGATCATCTCAACTTTGATTTTTCCCTCCTCAATAACAACCCAAATGAAGTGATATGGCATCTAAATTTTCTTGGTTCGATTGTGAAATACCACATTCTTAGCCAAGTGAATAGAGTTGTTGCTTTCAGCACAAAAACATTTTTTTTCCATCTTAATTCACCTAACAATCGCTATAACCAAATAATTTCCTGTGTACCTTTAAAAAGAGAAATGTATTCAGCCTCTATACTAGAAATTGCAACCAATTTTTTCTATATAGAAACCCAAATAATCACTTCCCTGACAAATGTAAAGAAATAACTTGTAGTTGATCTTTATTTGTCCAAATCACTGGCCTTATCGGAATCAATGAAACCTTGTTGTTGTGCATATTTCCCATCAAAGCATAAATCATAATCTGAAGTGACCTTCAAATATATTAATATCCACTTCATCACTTTCCAATGAGTTTTACCTGGATTACTCATTAATATGCTCACTACTCCCACTACATGGGCAATGTCAGGACAAGTGCATACCATGGCATAGATGAGACTCCCAACAAAAAATGAATATGGGATACCTTTCATTTCTTGTTGTTCTTATTTTTTCTTGGGACACATTACGAAGGATAAACAAAAGTGATTAGAAAGTGGAGTGTTTACAACCTTAGCACTTTTCATATTAAACTTGTCCAAAACCTTGTCAATGTATTTCTCTTGAAACAATTTGATTTCTCTCTTCCATATATCTCAAATTATGCTCATACCAAGAATCCTCTTCACTACCCCTAAATCCTTCATTGCAAACTTGTGAGATAATTTTTTCATCAAATCATGAACACTCATGATAGTCCTAGTTACTAGGATACCATCAACATAGAGTGGCAATACGACAAACTCACCATTGTCCAATACCTTGTAGTGGACACATAGGTCAAATTCTTAGCGAGTGAAATGTTGCTCAATCATGAAGGAGTAAAACTTGAGATGCCACTATTATGGGGTTGGTTTGAGCCCATACAAACTTCTCCTCAATCTTCAATATAAATCCTCTTTCCCTTGTTTCTGAAAACCTTCAGACTGTTGCATATGTAACATCGCAAAAAAGGTCCTTAGCATTTTTCATGCTTGTTTAGCTCCTTGTGGATTTTGGATTAGTTTGGCCTTGATCTAGTGTTATAATTTGGATAACACATTCACATTAGGTCTTGGGCCCTTGTGAACTGTTTTACTTTAATGATGCCTTGTAAAGGTGTTGTAAAGTGTTGTAACACACTTTCACACTTTTCTAGGATTTCTAATATTTCCATCATAATTTATCTTAGACCTGACTTATTTGGTGTGTTGTAACACAATTTCACATTCCTCTAGTCTTGTCATTAATAATTGGGCTCTCTTATCCTTTACTTGGCCCCTTTTTTCATCCACAAGCCTTATTTTGGTGTATTTTTTTAGGATAATCCCGACAAATGGCATTTAAAACATCAAATCCCTGAAAACCCACCTAAAATTCCTAAGGTATGACTCATTCACCATTCTAGGTGAATGAGTCCCCTTAGGTGGGATCCATTCACCCAAGGTGGTGAATGAGTCCCCCTTAACTCAAAAATCAAATTTAATTTAAATCTTTGGTGGGATTTTATTCTCCAAGATCCAATGTTGACTTGTAGTGTTGTATTTTTGGGAATTCTTGCACAGTTGAGTATAAATATAAGGTTATTTCACTCATTTCAATCCTAGAAATATTAAAATCCTAGCACTCCTAAGCATTCAAGTGTTCATTGAGTTCATTTGAGCAAGAGCATTCAAGGTTTCCAAGGGTAGATTATCAATCTTTCAACAACATCCTTCAAGCATCAATCATCATGTCAAAGACACATTCTTCTTGTTTTCCATTGTGCTTATAATTATGGTGTAGAGTTCATGATCCAAGCAAGATTTTCATTCAAGATCTATCTCCTTCAAGAAATAATCAAGAACCACATCCATTGTGGCCATTTCAAGAATAATTACAACACTTCATTGCAAGGGTTTGGTGAGTTGCAACATCACCTTTTATTCATTCATAATTATCCTTTACATTTTCTTTCATTTCAAGGTTTAATTACCAAAAAGGGGTTTGACCAAGGCAAACTCCCATTCTCTAACCCCACAACCATTTTCCCCTCTCTTTGCATGTGATTTGCAGTTCTAGGTTATAGATTTATCAAAGAGAAAGATTGGAAAAGTTGTCATAAAGTTGTTAAAGCAAGTCAAAGTTGTGAACAAGCCTTGGAGGAACTTGGAGAAGACCTACAAGTTGAATTTAGCAATTTCAGACCTAGATCTGAATTAGGAACAATAGAGTAGACTAAGAGCTATAGAATCCAACTCCGAATTTCTAAAAAAATGGAAGTGGATTAATTCACCACTATTGGAAAATGAGTCCAACTGTACCTATTTGTTAGAGTTTTTTGAAGATCTGAGTACCCTTTTGTCTGAAACTTGTTCCGACATAGATTTCTCGATACTGTACTTATTCACCCAGCTTGGTGAATGAGTCCCATATGGCTTCAATAGTGAATTTTACAAGGTTTTAGACCTCCATTTTACCTTCTCTAATTTCTCAGGTTCACATCTCCAGTTTTATTTTTTTCTATTGTTATTTTCTTCCATTTATAGGTCATTCTTTGAAGCATTGCATCAAACTATGGCTTTTACATTTCCTTGTCTTTCCAAGTCTAAACTTGGTGAACCCCTCATTTACATCATTAAATCCCCTAGAACACACCCTTTATAAAATTTAAAATCTCCTTTGCATTGGAATCTCAAGGGTTGTTCTTGAGTGAATGGTGGAAAATAACCTCTCTCCTTTTAGGTCCAAAACCCTAGAAGTGAAAAGAGAGAACCCCCCCTATTTTCTTCATTTCATTTTGGTGAACCTACATTTAGAGTATCATAATTCTATTTGGAGTTAATTTATATCCTAGATTTAGCATACATAAACATTGCATTAGGTTTTGCATTGGTTAATTTGCATTCTATGGTTTCAATCTTTTTGTTAGTGAAAAGCTCATTTAGCTTGCATTATTGCACTTAATTTAATTGAAAATCAGTAAAATTCTATATTTTCATCTTATATTTGCATTAGAAAACATAAAAAATCATAAAATTCAATTCAGAATTTTTGAATTTTTCAAAAAAATCCATACTTGGACTCATTTTCCACCTTGGGCAAATCAGTCCCTTTGCATATTTTTCTTTATACTTTCTGTCATTTACAGTTCATTTTCTAAGTTTTTGTTTGCTTCTATTACCCTTTTGTTTTGGTTTACAAATTTTTTATTTCTGCATTTAGCTTACAATCATTCATCTTATGCATAAATCAAAATTAAATTTATAACATTGTTGCATACTTTAGAATCTGAAATTTGCATCATGGATATGTGCTTTGGAAAAAATTGGATGTCATTAAAATCCTTAGTAGATGTGTAAAGTTGCGCCTTTGGAAATGACCCTAATGACATTGAACTCACTCATGCTCACTGAACTCCTAATGAATGTCCTCCTCATGATGTTGACATCATTGGAGAAGATGATGACAACATGAATAGGTTCTTAAGAAATTTTCTTAACAACCTTGAGGCTAACGCATCCTTTTATCCATCCATGAATGAACTAGAACCTCTTACCATACCACCTCTTGAGATGTTTGGTTATTTGCATCCTAAAACAAAAGTTGAACCTAAGTTCCCTACAATAGGTGAACTTGGTTCCTCTAAACAAGAAAACAATCAACCCTTTTATAATAAAAAGGTCACCAACACTCCCATCAATCTTCAAGAAACATATGGGAAAGGTTTCACAATCTTGAGAAAAAAAAGGTGTGATAGGACAAGTGAACACGAAATTCATCAACTCTTAGAACAAATATTAGCTGAGGAAAATACAAGGGGAATAGGATACCAAGATCCCCCTCTCAACAGACATGTTCCTAAAGACTATCTAAGACTTTGTAGCGATGGTACAATTATCTTAGATCATCATCCTGATAGGAATGTTCTTCTCCCTAAAGAATGCCCAATAATTCCTAACAGTGACAAGGATGAAAGGATCTCCTCAGGTCCTCCTTCTCTACCTTCAACTAGAGAAGTTGGTAAATCTAGTAAACAAAAAAGGCCTTACAAGTTACAAAAACTACAACCCCCTCACCCACCTCCTGAAATTGAAAGGAAGCTACAACTGCTTCTCAATAAAGGATTCATAACATTGCCTCCTATGAATAGATTAATCATCTATCCTAAAGATGCTAAGGTACCACATTGCACATATCAAAGAGTCCTTAGACACAATACCAAAGAGTGTGGTACATTCCAATTAATATTAAATAAATTTCAATTTGATGGTAACAAGTGACATTAGGTGATTTCTTAGCATTGTCTCCCACCCTATCATGTAATTATCGTAGAACATCCCCTTATCACTATTACATGACCCCTTTCCCATCACTTACCTTGGCTCATTCTTGTATCACACTCAGTGGGGGAAAGAATTTGTTAGCCTTGTCCTAGTAATGCATTTTCCCTTGTCCCTTAGGTTTGTCATTTCCCTTCTGCTTATATAGATTGAGATTGGGAGGCAGATGAATTGCTCATAGGTTGACTCGCATTTTCCTTACTAGTCTTTTGCATTATTTCTTTTTCATTTTTCTTTTATGTGATTGCATGTGTGTAATGTGATCCCTCATAACGTTATGCTTTCTCTCTCTTTGTGACATTCCTCTATTTTTACCTTCATACTTCTCTATGTTGTGATTCACTTTCACCTTTTTCTTGTGTTTTCCTTTTGGGGATGATGTAAGGCATTGGACATTCATGTCTCCTTCATGTTGACCCAAAAGGCTTTCTTTTCTTTTTCCTTTTCATTTCATCTTTATCTTTTTCTTGTGTTTTCCTTTTGGGGATGACACAAGGCATTGAGACATTCATGTCTTCTTCATGTTGATGCACAATACTTTCTTTTTATTTTTCCTTTTCATTTCATCTTTATTCTTTTTCTTGTGTTTTTTCGTTTGGGGATGATAGAAGAATTTGAGACACCCTATGTCTCTTCCATGTTGACTCAAGAGTTTTTTCCTTTGTTTTCGCTCTCTTTGTGTTATTCTTCTAGTTCTATGTGTATTTGGGGGATGATGATAGTTCTAAGCTCTCCTTAAAATCATTGCACAAAGAACATACTAACCCCAAATCCATAGATCCCTTATGTGTTTGGTGTTTTCATTTTGGGGGCAACCCCTCTCTCTTTTCTTTTCTCTCACATGACATAGCTTCACTCGGAAACATATGACTTTGCATAGGGCTTTCCAAGTTGGCTCTCATTTATTCTTCTTGTTTTCATTTTTCATTTTCTACTTTAAAGTAATTTCTCACATGATGATGTTTAGAAATTTATTTAAAGTGGGGGCATACATTGGCATTATTCCTTCTACATTTTTCCTCTTCATGGTTCTTAGTGCAACCTTCTTGCTTCATCGATGCATTTTTCACTTTGTGGATGACATCGGGTGTGATATCTTTCATGAGCATGATCTCTCTTAACATATTACATTCCTATTAGTGGCTTGATGTGACACATTGCATCCCCATAAGTTGCAAATATTCTATTCTTTGATTGGTCCTCTCTTGGAGACATCAAACACAATGTTCCCTAAGTTAAAGACCTTGCATGAAATAAGAAAGACTCCTTTGAAAATCTTTGCATGTTACATATATGGCCACCTTACATAATACAACTTGCATTCTTGTGGAGCCATCTTGTTTGTTCATGACCTCCAAGTATACAATTTTTTCTTTTCTCATGAAGCTCGAAAATCACTTCTTTTTGTGTGGTGCCTTATTAAAGTTATCAGGAGGTATAACTTCGGTATGGTTTGAGTGGGAAACCCAACTAGCGGAATGAACTTCCCCATATTCACTTACGTGTGTGTGAGTACATACCATCCATGAGTGTATGTTTCTCACCCTTTTAGGACTTCTCACCCGACGGACAACCATGAGTTTCGTCGCCTCAGAATGAGTATCCATTTTTCTCAAACAAACAAACTAGATCTGATCCACATCGCATTGGACAAACGGTCGAAGCTTGTTCCAAATTTCTCCTTCGTATCTTTTATCTTTGGCATTGTATGATTGTCCTTGTCGTTGTTCTTCATATCATTTCCATGTGTGTTCCTTCATGTTTATGTTGGTTTTCCATGAGATCTTGATCTTGGGGGCTTGATCATCCCTCTTGATTTTTTTCAACTCATCTTACTAGCATGAGTATGTTGGAACGCTCCCTTAATGTGTTTTTGTCTACTTTAGAGTGACTTTGAAGCAAGTTCATCCTCTCACTAAAGTGGGGGCTAAAAGTAATGTCGAAAAAAGGGTCCTTGGCCTTTTTTGCGCTTATTTAGCTCCTTGTGGATTTTGGTTAAGTTTGGCCATGACTTAGTACTGTAATGTGGATAACACATTCACATTAGTTATTGGGCCCTTGTGAACTAGTGTACTTTAATGATTCCTTGTAAAGGTGTTGTAACACACTTTCACACTTTTCTAATATTTCTAAGCATAATTAACTTTATTTCCATCATAATTTATCTTAGTCTTTCCTTATTTGGTGTGTTGTAAATTGTTGTAACACACTTTCACATTCCTCTAGGATTGTTATTAATAATTGGGCTCTCTTATTCTTTAATTGGCCCCTTTTTGCATCCACAAGCCTTATTTTGGTGTATTTTTTAGGATAATCCCAACAAATGGAATTTAAAACATCAAATCCCTAAAAACCCACCTCAAATTCCTAAGGTGGAACTCATTCTCCATTCTAGGAAAATAAGTCCCCTTAGGTGGGACCCATTCGCCCAAGGTGGTGAATGAGTCCCCCTTAACTCAAAAATCAAATTTAATTTAAATCTTTGGTGGGATTTTATTCTCCATGATCCAATGTCAGCTTTTAGTATTGTATTTTTTAGAATTCTTACATAAGAGTATAAATACAAGGTTCTTTCACTCATTTCAATCCTAGCAATCTTAAAATCCTAGCACTCCTAAGCATTAAAGAATTCATTGAGTTCATTTGAGCAAGAGAATTCAAGGCTTCCAAGGGTAGATTATCAAGCTTTCAATAGAATCCTTCAAGCATCAATCATCATTTCAAAGACACATTCTTCATGTTTATCATTGTGCTTACAATTGTGGTGTAGTGTTCATGATCCAAGCAAGCTTTTCATTCAAGATCTATCTCCTTCAAGAAAGAATCAAGAACCACATCCATTGTGGCCATTTCAAGAAAAAATACAACACTTTATTGCAAGGGTTTGGTGAGTTGCAACATCACCTTTTGTTCATTCATCTTTCTCCTTTACATTTTCTTTTATTTCAAGGTTTAATTAACAACAAGGGGTTTGACCAAGGAAAACTCCAATTCTCTAACCCCACAACCATTTTTCCCTCTCTTTGCATGTGATTTGCAAGTCTAGGTTGCAGGTTTATCAAATTTGTCATCAAGTTGTCAAAGCAAGTCAAAGTTGTGAACAAGCCTCAAAGGAACTTGGAGAAGACCTACAAGTTGAATTTAGCAGTTTCGAACCCATATTTGAATTGAGAACAACAAAGCAAACTGAGAGCTACATAATCAAACTCTGAATTTCCAAAAATTTAGAAGTGGATTGATTCACCACTATTGGTGAATGAGTCCCACTATACCTGTCTATCAAAGGTTCTTGCAAATCTGAGTACCCTTTTGTTCGAAACCTATTTCGACACAGTTTTCTTGATACTGGACTAATTCGCCTAGCTTGGTGAATGAGTCCCATATGGCTTCAATAGTGAATTTTCCAAGGTTTCATACCTCCATTTTTCCTTCTTTGATTTCTCAGCTACACATCTCCAATTTTATTGTTTTCTATTGTTGTTTTCTTGCATTTCTAGGTCATTCTTTGAAGCATTGCATCAAACTATGGCTTTTACATTTCCTTGTCTTTCAAATTGTAAACTTGGTGGTGAACCCCTCATTTACATCATTAAATCCTCTAGAACACGCCCTTTGTCAGATTTCAATCTCCTTTGCATTGGAATCTCAAGGGTTGTTCTTGAGTGAAAGGTGGAAAATAACCTCTCTCCTTTTAGGTCCAAAACCCTAGAAGCAAAAAGAGAGAACCCGCCCTATTTTCTTTGTTTCATTTTGGTGAACCTGCATTTAGAGTATCATAATTTTGATTTGGATTGCATTTACATACTAGATTTAGCTTACATTAACATTGCTCTAGGTTTTGTATTGGTTAATTTGCATTCTACGGTTTCAATCTTTGCATTAGCAAAAAGCTCATTTAGCTTGCATTATTGCACTTAATTTCATTGAAAATTAGTAAAATTCTACATTTGAATCCGAAAAAATAAAAATAATAAAATTCAATTCAATTTTTTTGAAAATTTTCCAAAAAATTCATACTTTGAATCATTCACCACCTTGGGTGAATCAATCCCTTTGCATATTTTGCATTAAATTTTTTGTCATTTACAGTTAATTTTCTAAGATTTTGTTTGTTGCTATTACCCTTTTGTTTTCGTTTGCAAATTTTTTGTTTCTTGCATTGAGCTTACAGTCATTCATCTTGTGCATAGATTGAAATTGCATTTATAACATTGTTGCATACTTTAGAATATAAAATTTGCATCATGGATATGCGATTTGAAAAAAATTGGATATCATTAAAATCCTTAGTATATGTGTCAAGTTGTGCCTTTGGAAATGACCCTAATGACATTAAACTCACTCATGCTCACTCAACTCCAAATGAATGTCCTCCTCGTGATGTTCACATCATTGGAGAAGATGATGACAACATGAATAGGTTCTTAAATAAATGTGTTAACAACCTTGAGCATAACACATCCTTTTCTCCATCCATGAATGAACCAAAACCTCTTACCATACCACCTCTTGAGATATTTGGTTATTTTCATCCTAAAACAAAAGATGAATCTAATTTCCCTACAATATTTTGAACTTGGTTCCTCTAAACAAGCAAACAATCAACCCTTTTATAATAACAAGGTCACCAACACTCCCATCAATCTTCAATAAACGTATGGAAACGGTTTCACAATCTTGAGCAAAAAAGGGTGTGATAGGACAAGTGAACACGAAATTCATCAACTCTTAGAACAAATATTAGTTGAGGAAAATACAAGGGGAATAGGATACCAAGACCCCCCTCACAACAAACATGTTCCTAAAGACTATCTAAGACTTTGTAGTGATGGTACGGTTATCTTAGATAATCATCTTGATATGAATGTTCTTCTCCCTAAAGAACACCCAATAATTCCTAACAATGACAAGGATGAATGGATCTCCTAAGGTCCTCCTCCTCAACCTTCAACTAGAGAAGTTGGTGAATCGAGCAAAAAAAAAATGACTTACAAGTTACAAAAACTACAACCCCCTCACCCACCTCATGAAATTGAAAGGAAGATACAACTGCTTCTCAACAAAGGATTCATAACATTACCTCCTATGAATAGATTAATCCTTTAATCCTAAGGATGCTAAGGTCCCACATTGCGCATATCAAAGAGTCCTCAGACACAATACCAGAGAGTGTCATACATTCCAATTAATATTAAAGAACTTTCACTTTGATGGTAACGAGTGCCATTGGGTGATTACTTAGCATTGTGTCCCCCCTATCATGTAACAGTTGTAGAACATCCCCTCCTCACTATTACATGACCCCTTTCCCATCACTTACTTAGGATCATTCTTGTCTCCAACTCAGTGGGGCAAGAATTTGTTAGCCTTGTCCTAGTAATGCATTTGCCCTTGTCCCTTAGGTTTTTCATTTCCCTTCCACTTATACAGACTGAGATTGGGAGGCGGATGAATTTCTCATAGGTTGACTCACATTTTCCTTACTAGTCTTTTGCATTATTTCTTTTTCATTTTTCTTTTGTTTGATTGCATGTCTGTAATGTGATCCCTCATAACGTTTTTCGTTCTCTCTCTTTGTGACATCCCTCTATTTATACCTTCATTATTCTTTATGTCATGATTCACTTTCGCCTTTTTCTTGTGTTTTCCTTTTGGGGATGATGCAAGGCATTGGGACATTCATGTCTCCTTCATGTTGACCCAAAAGGATTTCTTTTATTTTTCCTTTTCATTTCATCTTTATCTTTTACTTGTGTTTTCCTTTTGGGGATGATGCAAGCATTGAGACATTCATGTCTCCTTCATGTTGACCCAAAAGGATTTATTTTTCCTTTTCATTTCATCTTTATTCTTTTTCTTGTATTTTCCTTTTGGGGATTACGGAAGGCGTTGAGACACCCTATGTCTCTTCCATGTTGATCGAAGAGGTTTTTTCGTTTGTTTTTTCTCTCTTTGTGTCATTCTTCCAGTTCTATGTGTATTTGGGGGATGATGATAGTTTCAAGCTCTCCTTGAAATCATTGCACAAAGAACATACTGACCCCAAATCCATATATCCCTTATGTGTTTGGTGTTTTCATTTTGGGGGAAATCCCTCTCTCTTTTCTTTTCTTTCACATGATGTAGCTTCACTCGGAAACATATGACTGGGCATAGGGATTTCCAAGTTGGCTCCATGTCTTCTTCTTGTTTGCATTTTTTATTTTCTACTTTAAAGTAATTTCTCACATTATGGTGTTCAGCAATTTCTTTAAAGTGGGGGCATACATTGGCATTATTTCTTCTACATTTTTCCTCTTCATGGTTGTTAGTGAATCCTTCTTGCTTCATACGATACATTTTTTGCTTTATGGATGATATTGGGTGTGATGTATTCGATGAGTGTGATCTCTCTTAGCATATTACATTCCTTTTAATGGATTGATGTCACACATTGCATCCCCTAAGTTGCGAATTTTATATTCTTTGATTGGTCCTCTCTTGGAGACATTAGACATAAGGTTAAAGACCTCGCATGAACTAAGAAAGAATCCTTTGAAATTTTTTGCATGTTGCATATATGGCCACCTTGCATAATACAACTTGCATGTTTGTGGAGCCATCTTGTTTGCTCATGAGCTCCAAGTATACAAAGTTTTTCTTGTCTCATGAAGCTCGAAAATCACTTATTTTTGTGTAGTTCCTTATTAAAGTTATCAAGAGGTATAAATTTGGAATGCTTTGAGTGGGAAGCCCAACTAGTGGCATGAATTTACCCATATCCACTTGCATGCATGTGAGTACATACCAGCCATGAATGTATGTTTCTCACCCAATGGAAAACCATGAGTTTCGTTGCCTCAGAGTGAGTATGCATTTTTCTCATACAAACAACCTAGATCTGATCCACATCGCGTTGGACAAACGGTCAAAGCTTGTTTCAAGTTTCTCCTTCATCTCTTTTTTCTTTGGAATTGTATGATTGGCCTTGTCATTGTTCTTCATATCATTACCATGTGTGTTCCTTCATGTTTATGTTGGTTTTCCATGAGATCTTGATCTTGGGGGCTTGATCATCCCTCTTGATTGTTTTTGTCTCATCTTACTAGAATGCATACATTGGAACCCTCCATTGATGTGTTTTTGTCTACTTTAGTGTGACTTTGAAGCAGGTTCATCCTCTCACTAAAGTGGGGGCTAAATGTAACATAGAAAAAAGGGCCCTTAGCCTTTTTCATGCTTGTTTAGCTCCTTCTTGTGGATTTTGGCTAAGTTTGGCCTTGATTTAGTATTGTAATGTGGATAACACATTCACATTAGGTCTTGCACCCTTGTGAACTAGTGTACTTTAATGATGCCTTGTAAAGGTGTTGTAACACACTTTCACACTTTTCTAGGATTTCTAATCATAATTTATCTTAGTCTTGCCTTATTTGGTGTGTTATAAAGTGTTGTAGCACACTTTCACATTCCTCTAGGCTTGTCATTAATAATTGGGCTCTCTTATGCTTTAATTGGCCTCTTTTTGCATCTACAAGCCTTATTTTGGTTTATTTTGTAGGATAACCCCAACAAATGGCATTTAAAACATCAAATCCCTGAAAACCCATCTCAAATTCCTAAGGTGGGACCCATTCGCCCAAGGTGGTGAATGAGTCCCCCTTAACTCAAAAATCAAATTTAATTTTAAATCTTTGGTGGGATTTTATTCTCCAAGATCCAATGTCAGCTTGTAGTGTTGTATTTTTGGGAATTCTTGCATAAGGGTATAAATACAAGGTTCTTTCACTCATTTCAATCCTAGAAATATTAAAATCCTAGCACTCCTAAGCATTCAAGTATTCATTGAGTTCATTTGAGCAAGAGCATTCAAGGATTTCAAGGGTAGATTATCAAGCTTTCAATAGAATCCCTCAAGCATTAATCATCATGTCAAAGATCACATTATTCGTGTTTGTCATTGTGCTTGCAATTGTAGTGTAGAGTTCATGATCCAAGAAATCTTTGCATTCAAGAGCTATCTCCTTCAAGCAAGAATCAAGAACCACATCCTTTGTGGCCATTTCAAGAATAATTGGAGTACTTCATTGCAAGGGTTTGGTGAGTTGCAACATCACCTTTTGTTCATTCACCATTCTCCTTTACATTTACTTTCATTTCAAGGTTTAACTACCAACAAGGAGTTTGACTAAGGAAAACCCCTATTCTCTAACCCCACAACCATTTTTCCCTCTTTTTGCATGTGATTTGCAGGTCTAGGTTGCAGATTTATCAAAGAGAAAGATTGTAAAAATTTTCATCAAGTTGTCAAAGCAAGTCAGAGTTGTGAACAAGCCTTGTCCCAAAGGAACTTGGAGAAGACCTACAGGTTGAATTTAGCAGTTTCAGACCCGAATTTGAATCAGGAACATTAAAGCAAATTGAGAGCTACAAAATCCAACTTTGAATTTCCAGACATCTAGAAGTGGACTGATTTACCACTATTGGTGAATGAGTCCCACAATACCTGTATGTCAAAGGTTTTTGTAGATCTGAGTACCCTTTTGTCCAAAACCAGTTCCGACACAATTTTCTCGATATTGGACTGATTCACCTAGCTTGGTGAATGAGTCCCAATTGGCTCCAAAAGTGAATTTTCCAGGGTTTCAGACCTCCATTCTACCTTCTTTGGTTTCCTAGGTGCACAACTCCAGTTTTATTGTTTTCTATTGTTGTTTGCTTGCATTTCTAGGTCATTCTTTGAAGCATTGCATCAAACTAGGGTTTTTAGATTTCCTTGTCTTTCCAAGTCTGAACTTGGTGGTGAACCCCTCATTTACATCATTCAATCCTTTAGAACACACCCTTTGTCAAATTTCAATCTCCTTTGCATTGGAATCTCTAGGGTTGTTCTTGAGTGAAAGGTTAAAAATAGCCTCTCCTTTTAGGTCCAAAACCCTAGAAGTGAAAAGAGAGAACCCCCCTATTTTCTTTGTTTCAACATATATAGTTCCTCTTGAATGTCTCCATGAAGAAATGCAATTTTAACATCAAGTTGTTCAAGTTTGAGATCATATAGGTCACAACGAGATCCAAAAATGCTTGAATAGTATTCATCTTCACAACTAGTGAGAAGATCTCACTAAAGTCAATCCCCTTTTGTTGATCATAACCCTTCACTACAATCTATCCAGGGATAACATTTCTTACCTCCCTCTTCCTCTTTCAATTGGTACACCCATCAATTTTTCAAGGTTCTTCGATTGTGTGGAAGCTCCACCAAATCCCAAGTGTGATTGACCATAAACGAATCCATTTCCTCCATGGCTTCCATCCACTTTGAATTGTTTATGTCTATGCAGACATCTTGGAATGTCACTGGCTCTGGTTGATCCAAGATCAACAATTGATAGACAAGTGTAATTTGGCTAGAGGCCAACATTCTCAGGTTGAACTCCATAATTGATGAGCTTGACTCTCTATATTTGTTACATGATACAAATTAGTTCCTCTTGGTAATTCAATATTAATCTTTTGTGTTTGATGTGGCTTAGAGTATTTCAATGAAGGAGCAATCTGTGATTGTGAATCAAATTTATATGTCAAAGGAGCTTCCATTGGATCTTTACTAGCATCCCTAGTTGTGAGCTTTAGTGGATGCAAGTGTGTCAACTACATATATCGTAAGCCATGATCTAAATACCAATTGTTGTCTGAATACTAATTTTTGACTATAGAGGTGATCACATGGAAGTAAATTCATTCACGTTTGAGGTAGAAGGGGTGTGTGAAACCAAATCCTACATCCCAAAAGGTACATTCTCATCACAATTAGCACGGGGACTATGTAGCAGTAGACTTGAGCGATGGTATGGAAAATTATGGTTCTGTAGATTTAATCCATTAGACGATAAACCTTCTAACATACGATGTGAGCCTCCAATCATTTGTAACTAAGAGTTTAAATTTTGATCTCCACTATGAGATTGAGAGTTCATGCTTTTGTCTTGCATATGGAGCTGCTCATAAAACCTGTTGTGAAGGAGTTATTCCCACAACTTGATTTGTTCCTCTACCTCCAAATATATCTCCAATTTGTGGTGCCTGTGGATTTCCAATGTCATATTATTGTTGAGGCATGCATGGTGCCATGTTTGGATGTAAAAAATATGACTATGTGAAAGAAATATCACCGCCATTCGTAATGTCTGATAATGGAACATACTCCTTTGATTGTGCCCCTGGTGCTTGCAAGCCTAGAAACACCTTCTCATTGAAGACCACATCGGGTAACTATGGATAGTTTTTTTTGTAATCAGATTCCACAATCTAAAGCCATATTTTTCATTTCCATAGCCAACAAAGATACACCATTCAGATTAGGGATCCAATTTCATTCTCTTCTCCTTAAGAATGTGAGCAAATGCTTCATAGCCAAAAACCCATAGGTGATTGTAGGAAATACTCTTTCCCAACCATGTCTTCTCTAGAGTGTCAAAATCCTTGATGAGATGAAGGAGCTTGTTTAATCAAGTATACTGATGTGTTCACTAGTCTACCCAATCTACTCCCTTCCCAAACCTGCATGTGAGAGCATACACCAAGCTCTCTCTAAAATTGTTTGATTCATCCTCTTAGCTGCACCATTTTCTTGAGGATTGAATGGAACAATATTGATATGTTGGATGTCATTATCTCCATAGGTTCAAACACATCTAAGTGCATGAGCTCCAAAGGCTTTGACTTCATATCATGTCTTTTCTTCAAGAAGCTGATCCACCTTTGTTTTCTATAGATACAGTTCTCACACAATTCCAAATCAATAGATCTCAAACTTGGAAGTTGATTCCTTTTGAGAAAAACTTCAAGTCCCTTCTTTCTCATATGTCCAAGCCTCTTGTGCCAAAGCTCTATCCCACTCTCCACAACTACCATCACAATTCCTACTTCAACATTGCTTTCTAGCACATATAGGGTACCTAATTTGTGGCCTCTTGCAACCACCAAAGATCCTTTGGTCACCTTCCAAGTTTTTGAAGAAAATGTGATGCTACATCTCTGAGCATCAAGCTATCCCATTGAAATCATATTTCTTTTGAGATTGTGAACGTGTCTCACATCTTGTAACAACCATTTATTTCCATTTTTCAATGTCAACATCATGTCACTTTTTCCAACTATGTCACAAGGTTCAATGTCACCAAGGTAGACTCTACCAAGTTTACTTTCTTGATAGTTTTTGGAAACTTCACAGCATGAGGTTGCATGAAATGAGGCATCGAAGTCCAACACCTACGAATTAGTTGTAGTTTTTCTGGTTGACAAGACTAGTGCACCTTCATCTTGTTCATTTGTTGTTTCAACTTCGTTGTCCTTTGACTAATTTTGGACTTTCTTGTATGACAAGTAATTCTTCTTGGTGTGTCCTTCTTTGCCATAAAACCAACAACCTCCATTTCTTCCTCTAGACTTAGATCTCCTTACATATTTTGATCTCCTCCTATTATGATTTTTGCCCCCTATCTTGAGGCCTCCCTCTATTGCCAAAAATCAAGGCATCACCCAATGAATTTCGTTGATTTTTCCTCCTCATGTCTTTGCTTAGGAGAGTGGCAAGAACATCATCGAATTTTAGTGTATTTTTACTAGATATCGAATTGCTAATTTTCATCACTACTCCTTCCTAGTTGTCTGGTAGAGAGCATAACAATAGATTGACTTTGATTTCGTCCTCCAAATTTATGTTTACGAAAATCAATTGGTTGATCAATGTATTGAACCCGTTGAGATGATTGGACATGTTTCCTCCTTCCTTCATCTTCAAACTGTACAACTTCTTCATGAGGAAAACCTTGTTTGAAGTGGAAACCATTTCATACATAACCAACAACTTGTCCCATAATCCTTTTGATGTTTTTTCTGTTGAAACATTAAATAGAACATTGCTGGATAATGAGAGGATGATGATTGCTTTCGCCTTCTTATCCAATTTCTCCCAATCCTCATCAGCCATTGTGGTTGGCTTCTTGGCTTTGCCTTTCAACGTGATTAAAAGATCTCTTTGAACCAACAATGATTCCATCTGCATCTTCCATAGTCCAAAATTCTGCCCTGAGGATTTTTCAGTTCTCCATTTATCTGCTTCTTCCATTTTTCTGAAAATTCTTCACAGATTTTCAACCAGCTTCTTTATTGAGCTTTGATACCAATTGTTGAACAATAAAGAGCATATAAAACAAAACAAAAAATTAAAATTAAAGATTCAGAAATAAACAAGACACAAAACACGATTTTGTATGGTTCACCAATATGACTACATCCATGAGAATTTTTTTTTTTTAACATCTACAGCAGCATATATATGATATCTATTATATTATCCATAAGAAGTTACCGAAGAGTCATAATAACAGAAGAAAAAGAAGTGGAAAGGACTTCACACTTCCAACATATATAATGTCACACATCAATCAACTTCTAAAATCATCTTAGCGAATATTATGTGCATCTGTACTTCCCATCTCAGTATCCTCCACATGTTTTACACCATTCACATTTGCATTCTCTTGACTGTAAAACTTTCCATTCCTATAAATCATGTACAAAACCAACTGTGCAGCTCCTAAACCGCAGCCAATTCCATTTGGAATCTATATTCAAGTGCAGCATACATTTTTTTTGGTTAGAACATATTATATATAGAATAGAGGAGCTTAAACATTCATATGTTTATTTGTTATCTTGGAACAAAGGAGAAAATCATAGGCCCACTTACCCCAACGAAAACATCCTGCTCAAAAAAAGCCCACACTCCCCAAACTCCTCCATTGAGGAAAAGAAAGAATGAGAGAAAAAAGGGCATGAATTCCACACTTTTCTTGGTGATAACAGTTCTGTGCCAACAAAACGCTAAGTAATTAAACAAGGCCAATACAACGGCTACCAAAAAAAACTGTTCTATGTTGAGAAACAAACCCTTCTTCAATATTAATATTCTTAAATATTAAGAAATTTAATATATATTTTACATTTTATAAACAACCAAAAATAGTACATAATTACTCTGATGCTTAAAAATAACCGAATATAAACTTACCATAACAGTTAAGGGAGAAGCATACACGCTTAAGGTTATGCATACGCATAGAATTCCTGTAACATCTATCCTCCTCTTTATATTTAGTGCCAAAAATATGGCCAAAAATACAGTAGTGAAGAAAGCTATGTCCACAACAAGCACCAGCACAACAGTTCTCATTTGTAATATAAGCAGTTTTAGTCAAGACTAAAGAGTATATCATGAATTGTAGGATATATGTTAATGAAGGTGATAACTAACTCACTCTAATAGGTTTGGGAGCGTAGAGTATAAAGAGAGAGACGTAGAGGGCTTCTAATGCAGCGCCTGCTCCATTAACAGTGCAGATGAGGAGTCCATTGGTCTTAATTGCTCCATAGTAAGTCCACAACAAAGCACTCAACAATGTGCACACATATGGTAGTGATTTGAAGTCCTCTGTGGACTTCTTCTTCATTATTCATCAGAAGGTCTTCCTGTCAATGGTCATGTATGTACTTGTAATTAGTGGATAGATTACATATAGTGTGGGATTTGAGTCTGAAATAAGTAGTTTAATGGTAAAAGCTTCCAAAATATCAGGTAAAAGCCTTCAAAATTTCACTAGCATATAAAAGTCATAAATATTGATTTGGTAACTAGTTGGAAATATTCTATTTTCATTTGCAGTGTTTTTTGTCAATTTGATGACAACTTGCTTTTTTCATTTGCATTGCTTTATGTTTTGAATATGTATTCAAATATTTCATACTCAGATAATACTTAATTTCTTTAAGAAAAAAATCTAGATTTGTCTAAGTTTATTTCATTCCATTATTTTGCGTTGATTACTAATTGTTTAATCTAACCACATGCAACTAGAATATGCAGTGCATCCATGTACAAACACATACTCTCGAACATATTAACATACATATAGTTTTTATGAGAGCAATTCTTGAACCTCCTTTAGGTGCAAGTGCTTCATAAACAGTTTAGCATTATCGGTATATTAAAGTTATGAAATTTTCACAGTTAGGAAGTATACAGTTTTTAGATTAAATTGTGTTTGTAGATTTTCTTTTATCAACATTTTAGATCATATTATATGATTCATCATCGGAATAATAAGCAAGAAAAAACAATGATGGAATTGCATACTCTATTATCAATTATTAAATTGTGTTTGTAAATTTTCTTTTATCAACGTTTTAGATCATATTATATGATTCATCATCAGAATGATGAGCAAGAAAAAACAATGATGGAACTGCATACTCTATTATCAATTAGAAAGTGGTGAATGTTTTGGTTATGGCTGCTGAAATTGTATATGTTTTCATGTCAGTTAAATTTATGGAGGGCAGTGAATGGAAAAAATGCAAAGTATTTTCATGGTTAGTTTTTTTTATTTAAAAAAATGTAAATTGGGTATTTTATTAGTTTTTTCTTCTTTTTTTTTTTATGGTTTTAAAGTAGTTTTAAAGTATTCACAAATCCCTTTTGATGTGTTTATTAATACCAGTATATGTTTAAAGATTGAATAAGAGTTTTGTTATTATATTGTGAATGGTTGATTTTTTATGCAATAATAAACAATATTTTTTCATTCAAATTTTTTTATTCTGATTTTTTTTCTCAATAAAATTTATTACTTCAATTTCAATATGCATTGTTACTATTATACAAATTTAACAAAAAAATAAAATTCTTAAAATAGTTTATACAACTTATCAATCTAAATATATATAAACAAAGTGTGACCTAAACAAATAGATCTTTTTTACTACTATACATGAAACATGCTTCAAAATATTTGTGCTTACATTGGTGAAATGAAAACAAGAAATGATAACACATTTCCTACACCATATTATCCCAATTTACAATCAGTACATATTTTTAATATCTTATTTTTTATCTTGAAATGAATCATTAAATATAAACCAAAATATTATAAAAAAATATACAATAAAAAATACCACCTTCATTATCATATAAAATAATAATAACCATCTAATTTGAATTACACTTTAAATAAATATTAGAACTGATTTTTTTGGGGGTAATTATTAAGTATTCCCTAAACAAAGGCTCCCACCCAAGAATACCCCACTCTGAATCTAATGAATTCTCAATTGTTTTTAATTTGAAAAAAATAAATTTAATATGCATTGGATAAAACTGAAATATTGAGAATGAAGATTCTTATATCAAAATCCATAAACATTTTAAAATATATAATTGTGAAAATTTCTGGATGACTTTTAAACTTATTATATTAGGAAGTCATATTAGATATTTTAGTGGATTTGATGGAAAAATACTTACATCTTTAAATCTTAAAATATCTCATACTAATATCATGAAATTTTATGTATGCAAATATTAGAAAGTTGTTAACACTAGAAAACAATCTACTTAAAAAATTAAAGAATAATAATTTATAATTAAAATCTGTGATTGAATATAATTATTATATAAGTTTGCCATTAAATAATAAATAATATATGCAATCCCTTAAGAGACATAAGAAATGTAAAAATAACAATTTACCACATTTAACATAATATACAACTTTTTAGAAAGTATGAAAAGTATAAAATCAAAAGATAACAACCTAATATATTGTCAGTCCATAACTTCTATGAGTCTCATGTCATGAAATGAAAACAAATTCAAGTTTTCCTTTCTAACCAATATTGTGAAACTTTTGATACAGTCATGAAGTGATTCCAACTAATACGATTCACAAAATTGGTATCCATTCCTCTAGGCCTTGGTGGAAAGATTGGAAATGGTGTCAAAACACCACCTTCCACAATTACTTCCTCTAGGCCTTGGTGGAAAGATTGGAAGTGGGGTCAAAACACCACCTTCCACAATTATAAGCCCATTGACTCTCTCCCCATCTACCCATGGTTTTGACATTAAACCAAAGATGACTTTTGCAATCATCAATTTTAGTTTGACAACATAAATTTCATACCATTTGGTTGATTATTCTGGAACCAAAATCGACCCACTTTACTTGGTGTATTCTTTTCCAAGGCTTTCATATAGGCTCTAAGTTATCTCATTTTGGATTTTGGGTCCCTCGTTTCCCTTTTTGTGGACAATCAAAGTATTTTGAGCATCTCTTTTGGTTGTCCAATAGAGCCCTGAAGCTCTAAACCTAGATTCATTATTTTTTCAAACCCTCCAATGAAAGCCCTTTTCCTAGCACATGGTTATTTTGGGGGATTGACCTCATGTGCTTCACAAATTCAACCAAATTATCATGCTTTCAGCAAGGAGATTCCCTTCAACATATGAAAAATAAAAATTCTATAATTTTTGCTAATTGTTCTTTGATTAGCATATATTTTTTTTAAGCAATTATTTATTCTAATTTTCTATTACAAATCTATGTACAAGCTAATAAAGTTGTAATGGAAGTGGCTCACCTTCAGGTGCACCTTTACCATTGGGGTAATGTCCCTTGTGTAGTGCTTAAATTTTTCTCATCTCCCTCCTCCTCTAGGGGTCGCTTGCTTCCTTGTGGGGTGTTGGTGGGTATAGAGTCTTTCCACCCATGGCTTGCTCCAAAGCTTCTCTTCTGGCTTCCAAAAGGAACTGAGGAAAATGGGGTTGGTCACAACCAACTCATTAGTTCTCTACCTCTCTGCCCACGAGGGGAAACTCTAGATAGCCTAGTAGTGAAGCTTCCAACTGGTTTGATTCCAAAAAAGAATTTTGACTGACTCTTACAATTTTGCTAGCCCATTCCAATGAAGAAGAAGATGAAGAAAAATGAAATGATAATGAAAGTAAAGACCCTTCTATGGATACTGAGGCCTCACTTGTGTAAGGTAAACCGGGTGACCAATCCCTCTCAATTACTACTATTGCAATCTAACGACTTGATTTTCTATGTTTTCTGATTTAAACATTAACCTCATATAAATTTTCAAAGTCGGATTTTATTTCTACCCACTTTTTTAATATTTAAATGATAAATCATACCAAAATAATACTGCCAGTAATATTTAAGTTGGACAACTACTAGTGCTTTCAAAAACAAAAATATATCATTTCATAAGCTAAGAAAACCCCTAAACTGAAGCATAAAGCGATGAAGAATGAAAATACTATTGAATAGGAAATTTTGGAAAGATTACCATAGACGCCCAGTATGAAACTCACACTCGCCATCTCACAAAACTATAAAAAACTGCAACCTGAGACACCTTGCAAAAAAGTTGGAGAAATGAGAATTGTTATTGCAAAGAGAGGCAGTGGGTACGCTATAAAATAGAGGAAGAAATAGGGTGAGATAACATGAATGACAACCACGTGAAAGGTGAGAAGATAAAGTGGGAAGCATAATTACTAACTGTTGGAATTTTTTCCAACTCACGCATCCTCAACTCAGTCAGATTCGTCCTCGTTGCAGTCAGCATCGACGGTCGAAGTCAACATTCACCGCATTACCGCCTCAACCCAGTCAACGGCCTGCGGTATCGCGGTATCCACTGCTCTACCACAGCCTTCCTTTTTGCTCACCGCAGTTTCATCTTTCCTCATTGGTGGTAGCGCGCTGCCCGACATTTTTTGCTAGTACACCGTCCATTGATGGTTACCGCGACCACTGCGGTCTAACATTTAACTGCGGCGGTAGCGTGGTAAACTGTCTGCCTCCCCAATTTGGTAGTTACCGCAACCACCGCGGTCTAACATTTAACTGCGGCGGTAGCACGGTAAGCCCGTCACTGTTTGCTCCTGCGGTTACCGTGACCACCGCGGGTTGCCTGAAGACCCCCAGCGGTAGCGTGGTAGTCAATGTCCGTTGACTTTTTTGATTTCTTCGGTGCGATAGATAGTGGGATCCACGTCAACAGAAAAGGACTTTTAGTTTAATTTTTGTAATGTATAAGGATGTGTATTAAGTCGATATGACTTTGGTTAGGATGAGTATGTTGCTGGCAAGTTTATGAATTTAATGTTGTATTAATTTTTATGTGGGTCAAATTTCTTTAAGTACTGGAAATATTTTGTAATCAAAAGAGAGAAGAAAAATTAATATAATTTTGCTCTCAAGTAGCAAGCTTTTTCATGGCAGTTCTAAGTTAGATTATTTTATGTGTTTAAATTTATATCTCTGCTTTATCCTTCACGTGGTATCATAGCTGTAAGGTTAAGTTAGAGAAAGTCTGTAAATCATGGCAGCAAGCACAAGCTTGAGTAATCCTCAAATTCCACAATTGAATGGAAAGAATTATGACTACTGGTATGTAACAATGAGAGCTTTATTATGTTCACAAGACTTATGGGAGTATGTAGAGAATGGGTTTCCAGAACCAGTAGATGCAGCAACATATAATGCATTGACACAAGCAGAGAAAGACTTGTTGAAGGATAACAAGAAGAAGGATTCAAAAACTCACTTCTTTATTCTACAAGGTGTGCATGAGAGTATCTTTCCCAGAATATCAGCCACTACTAAGTCTAAGCAAGCATGGGACATATTACAGACAACATATCAAGGTATGGACAAAGTCAAAACTACAAAGTTGCAGATATTAAGAAGAGAGTTTGAAACTCTGTTTATGAAAGAAAATGAGTCTGTAGATTTATATTTTACTCAGATAATGGGACTGGTAAACCAGATGAGAACACATGGACAGACACTTGAAGACGTCAAAGTTATAGAAAAGATTCTGAGGAGCCTACCCACAAGATTTGAGACAATTTCAGTCACAATAGAAGAGACAAAGGATCTCACACAATACTCAGTTGATGAGCTATATGCCTCACTAATTTTACATGAGCATAGACTCGACATAACTGCAAATATGTCATTGGAGCATGCATTCAAGTCACAAGCTTCAATCAACCAAGGAAGAAGCAGAGGTAGATCAAATTACAGAGCAAGAGGAAGAGGTTTCAACAGAGGTGGAAGAAATAATCAGTCAAGTACAAGTGGAAGAGGCAGCAGCCAAAACCCATCTCAAAACTTTCCTCAAGGACAAAGGTATGATAAATCTCAGGTCCAATGCCATTATTGTAAAATTTTTGGTCATTATATGAATGAGTGTAGAAAGAAATAGTATGAAATGGGTAGACAAAATACAAATTTTTCTAGAGAGAGTCAAGTCAACAGACCTGATAAGAGCACTATGTTTTTAGCATGTAATGTAGCTCAAGCTAGTGAGAAAGAAGTTTGGTTTTTAGATTCAGGTTGTAGTAATCACATGACAGGGAATTTAGAGTTATTCACAAGTCTAGATGAGAATATCAAGTCAGATGTCACCCTGGGAAATGCCAACAAAGTGTCAGTAAAAGGAAAAGGGAATGTTAATATTCTAACTAAGCAGGGGGAGCAAAAATATATTTTTGATGTTTATTTTGTGCCTGGCCTTAAACACAATTTGATGAGTGTAGGACAGTTAATTCAAAAAGGTTATAGAGTGTCTTTCAAGAATGGGTTATACACTATTTTAGACAAATACCCAAGTAGCCAGTTGATTGCAAAAATTCACATGACAAACAATAGAATGTTTCCCTTGAGAATTCAGCCAGCTTTGAGTACAAACTTTGCACAACCAAAAGAGGAGTCAACTGTTGTTCAAACTGTATTTCAGGAAAAAGTAAAGGATGAGAATTGGCTTTGGCATTTAAGATTCTGTCATTTAAACTTTGGAGGTTTGAATTCACTTCATAGGAAGAACATGGTAAAGGGAATTCCACTAATTCAAAAACTAGAGAGTGTATGTGAGGGGTGCATACTTGGAAAGCAACATAGAGAGTCTTTCCCAGCAGGGAAATCCACTAGAGCAAGAGCCCCATTGGAAATAGTTCGTTCAGATTTATGTGGTCCAATGCAGACACCTTCAATAGGTGGTAGTTTCTATTTTTTGACATTTATAGATGATTATTCAAGGAAGACATGGGTGTATTTTCTGAAACAGAAGAGTGATGTGTTTGGTTACTTTTGTCAATTTAAATCTTTGGCTGAAAAACATAGTGGTTGTTTCATCAAAGTTCTGAGAACAGATAGAGGAGGTGAATACATTTCAAGAGAGTTTCTAAATTTCTGCAAAGACCATGGAATACACAAACAATTCACAACAAGATACACACCTTAGTAGAACGGTGTAGCTGAAAGGAAAAACAGAACCATAATGGAGATGGCTAGAAGTATGTTAAAAGCCAAGCATTTGACAAATGAATTTTGGGCTGAAGCTATATCTTGTGCAGCATACATCATGAACAGATGCCCTACTAAAAGTGTGATGAATATAATTCCTGAAGAAGCATGGATAGGTAAAAAGCACAATGTGTCTCACATGAGAGTCTTTGGTTGTGTTTCATACGCACATGTTCCTGAACAGTCGAGAAGAAAAATTGATAAGAAAGGAGAGAAATGTATCTTTGTTGGATACAATGAAGAATCCAAAGCATACAAGCTATTTAATCCCTTAACCAAGAAAGTAATAATCAACAGGGATGTTCAATTTGTTGAAGATGAAACATGGGATGGAAGCAAAGAAAATATAGTCAATGTTACTGTTAATATCCCTCAAGATGAGAATGATAATATAGTTCAAACTAATGTACCTGTAGTTCCTAATCAACCTCAAGCAAGTGGTCAACCATAGACACCAGCAAATAATACTAGAGCAGCAACAAGAGGTCAGCAAACTCCTACCACAACAAGAATTTCTGGCTTAGGACCTTCAAGTCCACATTCTGCAGATTCAAGTGATTTATCAAATCCTACCTTGGCAAGTATGAGAAGACATAAAATCAGAAGCATGATTGATATCTATAATCAAAATGAAGGTGAGAACAATCCACATCAATTTACACTATTTGCTTTTTATTCACAAGCTGAAGATCCTATTCACTATGAGGATGCAATCAAGGAAGAGAAATGGGTAACAACAATGGATGATGAGATAGACTCAATTGAAAATAATCAGACATGGGAGTTGCAAAGTCTTCCAAAAGACAAAGATGTCATAGGTGTAAAATGGATTTATAAGGCTAAGTTAAATGCAAATGGAGAAGTGCAGAAGCACACAACAAGATTGGTAGTGAAAGGTTATGCAAAACAACCTGGAGTAGATTTCAATGAAACATTTGCACCAGTTGCAAGACTAGACATAGTCAGAATGCTTTTGGCATTAGTAGCATAGAATAGATGGCTAGTTCACCAAATGGATGTAAAGTCAACATTTCTCAATGGATATCTGGAAGAGGAAGTCTACATTGAACAACCACCAGGATATGAAATAACAGGACAAGAAGACAAAGTCTATAAACTGAAGAAAGCACTGTGTGGTTTAAAACAAGCCCCAAGAGCATGGTATAGCAGAATTGACAGTTATTTCACAAGCAATGGATTCACCAGAAGTGACAGTGAACCCACTTTGTATACCAAAGTGAATGATGAAGGTAAAATTATAATAATATGCCTGTATGTAGATGATTTGATTTTAATAGGGAATTTGTCAGTTGAAATATTCAAAACAGAAATGAAGAAAGAATTTGAAATGATAGACATGGGCATAATGAAGTATTTTTTAGGCATTGAGGTAACACAGAACATAGATGGTATTTTTATTTCATAGTCTAAATATGAAAAGGATGTCTTAAAAAGGTTCAATATGTCAAACTGTAAGTCAACACCTACTCCAATGGTGACTGGACTAAAATTGAGCAGAGAAGACAAAGGCTCAGATGTGAATCCAACTTTGTACAAACAGTTAGTAGGAAGTTTAATGTATTTGACAGCCACAAGGCCTGACTTTATGTATGCAGTCAGTTTGATTTCCAGATTCATGGAAACACCAAAGGAGAATCACTGGCAAGCTAGAAAGAGAATTTTGAGATATATAAATGGCACAAGAAATTTTGGAATCTAATATTCTAGATCAGAAGATTTTAGATTAATAGGTTGTACAAACAGTGATTGTGCTGGAAGTGTGGATGATAGAAAGAGCACCTCAGGCTATGTTTTTCATTTTGGAAGTGGAGTGGTTGCATGGGCTTCAAAGAAATAGCCTATTGTCAGTTTATCATCAACTGAAGCAGAGTACGTAGCAGCCACCAGTGCATCATGTCAAGCAGTATGGATGAAAAGGGTTTTACAAGAAATCCAGAATGAATAGACAGGGGCAACACAAATTTTCTGTGACAAAAACTCTACCATAGCATTATCGAAGAAACCTGTATTTCACAAACGCAGCAAGCACATAGATACAAGATTTCATTTTATCAGGGAGTTGATTTCAGGCGAAGAGATCTCACTAAATTTTTACAGGACTGATGAATAGCAGGCAGATATCTTCACCAAGGCACTGGGCACGAAGAGCTTCACATTTCAAAGGGACCGACTTGGACTCAAGAATGGTGTGAGTTGGACTCAAGGGGGAGTGTTGGAATTTTGTCCAACTCACGCATCCTCGACTCAGTCAGATTCATCCTCGTTGCAGTTAGCATCGGTGGTCGAAATCAACGTTCACCGCATTACCGCGTCAACCCAGTCAACGTCCTACGGTATCGCGGTATCCACCACTCTATCGCAGCCTTCCTTTTTTCTCACCACAGTCTCATCTTTCCTCACTGGTGGTAGCGCGGTGCCCGACATTTTCTTCTAGCAGACCATCCGTTGATGCTTACCGCAACCACCGTGGTCTAACATTTAACTGCGGTAGTAGTGCGGTAAACTGTCTGCCTCCCCAATCTGGCGGTTATCGCGACCACCACGGTCTAACATTTAACCATGGCGGTAGCACGGTAAGCCCATCACTATTTGCTCCTGCAGTTACTGCGACCACCGCAGCTTGCCTGAAGACCCCCAGCGGTAGCGCGGTAGTCAACATCCGTTGAATTTTTTGATTTCTTTGGTGTGATAGATAGTGGGATCCACGTCAACAGAAAAGGACTTTTAGTTTAATTTTTGTAATGTATAAGGACGTGTATTAAGTCGATATGACTTTGGTTAGGACGAATATGTTGCTGGCAAGTTTATGAATTTAATGTTGTATTAATTTTTATGTGGGTCAAATTTCTTTAAGTACTGGACATATTTTGTAATCGATAGAGAGAAGAAAAATTAATATAATTTTGCTCTCAAGTAGCAAGCTTTTTCATGGTAGTTCTGAGTTAGATTATTTTATGTGTTTAAATTTATATCTCTGCTTTATCCTTCACTAATGTGCAACATTTCATCATATTTTATCTCGTATTCCCACTGTCCATAAAAATATTTCCACAAAATAAAATTTAGGCATGGAGAGGCATAACCCCCACATGACAGCTTTCATTTGATAGACCTTCAGATGGTCTTAATGCCCGCACTCTCCCCTGATGATTGTCTACTTACTGTTTTCATAATCTTATACAAAATTCCCACCCTATGAAGAAGGAATATATGCATTCTAGAACCTCAAACTCTAAACTTCGATTAGTTTACTAATCATTGCAGGAGAAAGAATTGGCATCTAAGATCTAAAATAGACAAGAAGAAAAAAGAAAAGTTCTTTTTCAAAGGCAACACAAATTGCTTACGAAAATTAAGCATGATTTTTTTAAAATTCAAGTTTAAAGGCAATACAAATTGTTTACATAAATCTAGTATGGTTTTTTTTATCTTGTTTGTATAATTTAATCACATTTTTAAGTGTAAATCATTATTAGTGCAATTAATTTATATCTCTATCTTGACTTTTCAGAAATTTTTTAGCTCTGTTGGAAGGAAGAGCTTAAGTTCAAGAAAAACACAAACATATATTTAACAATATAGGTGGAATATAATTTTACATAACGAAGTTGTAACCAAACAATAGGCATGCATATTTGGTATAGAATGATTAAGTTCAGGAGACATTGTGTGATACTCTGTATCGGTTATCATTGTAACTTTAGAAGCTATTACTTAAGGACCTTTTTATCTACAATTTGACTATTCACTTTTTCCCTCCTTAAACAACATCTCCATCATGATGAGGATTATGATTCCCTTCATGAGAGTTTAATAATTTAGAGTTTGGAATTTTGTAAAGCTATCTTATGACCAATAGTTAAAGGTATCATAATATTTTTAATCATTTTTTAAGATATCATATTTATGTTAATTAAATGAAAGTTTCAAAATTGACAATATACATATAAAAATAGTTTTAATTCATATGGAAGTATAATAGATAATAGTGTATATCTTGTTTTTTTATTTTTTATGTTGTTTTGTATTAGTGTTGTACATTCATAATTTTAATAGTCACTATATGATTAATTAGGTATATTAACTAAAATTTATTTTTATATCTACATCAATTATATGTCACTCATAATGGTTACTCATCAACCACATGCTTTCCAATTCCTATTTTGGCATTTTTTTCATATCAGACAATAGCATATGAAATGACCCAATTTTGATTACATGTGTGACCTAGTTTGCTTGAATTCTGCTTATCTTATTCATGTATTTATTGTCCTAGAATATGATTGTTATCTCATTGTCCTGCATGCAAAAATTCTCTACTTATGTCTAGGAACATGAATGTCATCATAGCTCTTTAAGAGAGAACCAAATCATTACCAATGAGAATTTGTATTTAGGAAACTTAGTAATACTTGCATCAACCTTAGCCTCAATCTCAATTGCATTGACATTTGCATTTATACTTGGGATGCTTTCAATTTTTTTGCATTGGAAAAGGGGATTAACTACTATTGAAAGCAATTTAGTGGTCTTCCCTCTTCCCTAAAGTAAGCCACATTATGATTTTTAGCACAACCCCTTACTTGGGAAATAGGTACAAATGAGGCGAATAAATTTTAAGAGGTATCATCAATCCTAGACAAGGTTACACTAGTCAATCTAGGACATGTGGAACAACCTAGTCTACGGCCAGACCACCTCAAAGATTTATATTCTCCATAATAGAAACTCTTGAATATCTTTCCCTTGAGTCCTAGATCTATTTTTTATAACCGAATCTAAAATTTTATTCTTTTTTCATAACACATCAATTAATCAATAAGGTCAAAATTGACATCACACTAAAATATAGAAAATCTTCTATTCCTTCTTAGTTATTTTATTTCTCAATAATATTTTCTCATACCTTATTTTTCAACCTCATATCTTGTTTTTTAGGTTTAATATAATTTGCATTATACTTAGACCCCTTAGTTTAGGGATCATTATTTCCACACATATATTTTTGAACCTATAACTGCTCTACGTATATTTGGAATATAAATTTATTGGTATTTTTATTTTTCAATTTGACATCATGTGCATTTACTTTGTGTTTGTTGTGATATTGTATTTATCTTTACATGCTTAAGAATATCTTAACACCCTTAGGTTCCCTTCTACAAAGTGTTAATTTAAACCACCAACATGCCAAAATACCTTGTTGAAATAAATGGAGAAACTTCTATCACCTCACTAGTACAAAAGAGTTTTATTAATTTTTAAAAGTGTGCATCAAATTTATATTTGTACCTTATTTACTTGCAAATAATTAAAAAAAAAGAAACAAAAAAACCTTATTACATACAAACTAACACAAACTACTAACCAACCAAAGAATAATTACAATAAAATAAATTAAAATTTAGATAAGAAAAAAATAAGACAAAAAATATTGCCTCTAATCCAAAGGCAACACATAATCAAATAAAAAGTGAAACATCAAAAATGGGTTCCACCAAAATGTTTAATGAACATGATGAACCAATATTTTTCTAAGGGATATTTCACTCAATAATGTGTAAGATAAGATGCAATAAAAAATCAGAAATGATACCTGACTGTTATAGCAACTATGAGGGAAGTTTTTAGAGCATAAAAATTTGTGTACCTTGTCAAAATCTTGTTTTTGAGCTACAGAGGACTCATTCTCCTTCAGTGGTGAATGAGTCCCTTTTAGGGTTTCTAAAACTAAGATCAGGGTCATGTTCCTTGATGTCTGCACTCTCAAAATCTTGGTTATCAATTTTTGGAAGTCTATAGTTAATCCCGTCGCTTCAATTCTTTGACTTTTCACTTTGAATGACAACTTTTGCAACTTGATAACGTTGACAATTTTGCTCCAAACTTGCTCCACTTGATCTTTAACCTATAAACATGCAATCAAACATTCAAGGGAGGGAAAAATTGTTGGTTGTTAGTGGATGGGGGTTTTTCTCAATCAAACCCCTTGTAGGTAATTAAACCAAATGATGAAATAATGTAATTGAAACATGAAACATGAAATGATGTAATTGATATCACCTTGGATGATGTCTTGTGAAAAAAATTTGCTATCTAGCATGTAGTGGCCATGGAGAATTTAGATCTTGGATCCTTTAATATGATGTGAAAAATTCTTGCAAGTAGATCTTCAATTCTACACTCACAATCTTGGTTCAACAACATGAATGCATGCATCAAACCCTTGACATGATGATATGATCTTGAATTGTTGTAATATACTCTTGAAATCTGCCTTGAAACTCCTTTAAATTTATCTTGTAAATTCTCTAATGCTTGTAAAATTTAATGTTATATGACTTCATAAACTTGCCAGGTCTTGTTAGGAGAAACAATGTGAATTAACCCCTTATTTATATTAAATTGGAATATTCACCCTGAAATTCAAACAGTTCAAGTTGACACCAGAACTGGAAATGAACATTATTAAATTCCCACCAAGATGAAATTTAAAAAGGAGGTCCTCATTAAGGGAGGACCCATTTGCCACCTTGGGTGAATGGGTCTTGGCTTAGTTTACCAAGACATAATCCCGGGGGATGGAAAGAGCATTAAAAACCCATTCCATATCAACTTAAAAATGGGGGTTTTGTTAAGGGAGGACCAATTCGCCACCTTGGGCGAATGGGTCCTAGCACAATTTTCCAAGACCTAAATTTTCCCAATTTAAATGTTATATTATTTAATTACTAGGTGTCAGGATAGATCTTCGGGAGGTGTCATAAATAAGGCTTACATTTGAATTAAAATGGCTAATTAACTCCAATCAACCAAAATTAATTAAGACCACCCTAGATAAATGTGAAAGTGTGTTACAACACTTTACAACACCTAAATAAGGTACACATTATGTACATTTTATTTAAAAAGGGTCCCATGATGCTTAATTAAGCAAATAAGTCCTAGAAAAGCATGAAAGTGTGTTACAACACTTCACAACACCTTTGCAAAGGACCAATTAAGGCATGTTTTAATCAAATAAAGGCTCTAGAATGATGTGAATGTGTACAACACATTACAACACTACTCCAAGACACCATTAATTCAATTTTAATGTTAATTATCCAAAACACATAAGGTAAAAGGCTAATTTTTCCGTTACTACATTTTGCCCCCACTTTAGTGAGAGGATGACCCCATGTTAAAATCACACTAAAGTATACATCCAAGAAACTTAAGTATGTGGAAATAAAAAAGATACATAACCATACCCTACCAAAGGCCAAGAAAAAAATAAAAATCATGCCATGAAATTTTGCCAAAATATTTCATTGATGTATGCCCCCACTTTAAAGTGGTTGCTACAACATCACTATGATCAATTTCTTTAAAGTATCCAATTTTTTTATCCTAGGATATGAGAGCTTTCCTTGGAAAAACCTATGCCAAGTCATATGTTTATGAAATAAGCTACATCATGAAATAGGAAGGAAGGGTTTATGTCCATTTGGGGTTAGTATGTCTTTGCTACTATTTTGTTATAAGAGAATGGAACTGCCATCATTCCCTAAAATACACATAGAACTGGAAGAATGACACAAAGAGAGATAAAACAAAGAAAAACCTTTTGGGTCAACATGAAATAAACATGAATTTCTTGATTTCTTGCATCATCCCAAAAATGAAAACACAAGACAAAGATAAATACAAATATTCTGGGTCAACATGGAAGAACATAAATGTCTCAATGCCTTGCATCATCCCCAAAAGGAAAACACAAGACAAAGAAAAGATAAAGAAAAGGATTTTGGGTCAACATGGAAGAGACATAAATGTCTCGATGCCTTGTGTCATCCCCAAAAGGAAAACACAAGACAAAGAAAATAATGTTTATGACATAGAGAAGAATGAAGATACATCTAGAAGAATGCACAAAAATAGAGAGACATCAAACAAAATGTCATGGGGAATCACATTATGCGCATGCAATCACATAAAGAAAAAAGAAAAAGAAAAAGACTAGTAAGGCACAAGTGAGTCAACCTAAAGCAAGTCGTCTGTCTCCCAATCTCGGTCAGTATAAATAGAAGGTGGTCTGAAACTAGCCAAAGGGACAAAATCAAATGCCAAACTAGGACATGCACCAAGTTCAACACTATTTTAAAGAGATTTTTTATTTAAGCTCGTAGAAGAAGACAATAATGTATTCAAATCATCATGCACTTGTTCATCAATCTTTGCAATGTAAATTTCATCATCTAATTTAATCACAATAGGAGGTTGAATAACAATGTTCATTCAATGTTCTTGCTTATTTTGTGGTGAGGGTTTAGAGTCATCATGCATTGCTTTAGGTAGGTTTGGTTTTTGATTTTCTTTGTTGTTGTTCTTTTCTTGAGGTTATAATCTAAGAGCAATAGCACGATGGACCTACGTCTACACTCTTTGGCACTTCAATTTCTTTTCATTTTATTGTTAATTTGTTTTTGTGTAAGAGCGGGTTTTCCAATCATAGGTTCCTTCTCTTCCTTGGGAGGAATTCACTTTGTAAACTTGTTTGACCCTAGGAGGGGTAATGGGATAGTTTGTTCTATCTCATGGTCTCTTGTGGGAAATTTCAAGAGTTTTTTCTTGTATGTTTGGAAGTTTTTTTGGTTCAATCATTGTTTCATCAAGGATAGTTGGTTGAGTCATATTGCAAAGGGATAATTCTGCTATTTTCTTTTCCTTAAATTTTTGGTAAGATTTGAAAACAAAATCCTAATAAGGTTTGATAGGTTCCATAGGCTTGGGCCAAAAGTAATCTAATGAAAAGTTCCCTTTTGCGGATGTGAGATCAAATCCACTATGATACACAATGAAGATATCATTTCCAAATGGAAATTTTAGACATTTATGCACAAACGAAGGAATGAAATTCATGGAGAGAAGCCATGGGTAGCTTAGCTTCACACGAAATTGGTCCAATTATGGAATGATGGATAATGATACTTTTGGTGTTTTCAATCCAAATTTTAAAGGGAGATCTATCAAGCATTCGTAGGGAAAGAAAATACATCATGTTTCTTGATCCATGCTTTTGGGTTATCATATGTTTCTTGGTATAATTGATGCACATTGTTGGTGTTTAAAATAACAACCCAGCTAAACCTTGCAACTCTCTAAGAGGTAGCCAACCTCTATTTTAAAGAACAACTAAGGCTAGTGGCCAATTGACAAGATTTAGTCAAAGACTAACATCTCCTACACTTCATGCTCTGTAAGACCTAGGGGGGTAACCCTTTAGCAATATCAAACAATCTAGACACACAAGCAATAGGATATTGCTTAACAAATTATGCTCTCACATAATTGTTGAGAAACCTAAAATATCACTCAATATTGACAAACTATTGAATGAATTTCACTAATCAGCAAGGAGAACATGACAGACACAACTGTCCAAAAAATAAGAACGAGAATGATTTTGCAATTAATATTGTTTCTCAGATGCACAAAACTGCATAAAAGATCAGTGCCTCTTCTAGGCCATGGAGTCAAACACATAAAATGATTTCTCCAGCAAACAGTCTTCAACTAGTGGATTAAACTTGTTGATGCTTTGCATCAACTGTTAGTGTCTTGCACCAACAATCCTTCTCTTGATATCAATTAGATTCTTCTTATTAAATCCCTTCTGCACACCTGAAATCACAATCACCTGTTCAAAGCATTCTAACCATTTCCTTGAAATAGAACAGTGAACAGACAAAACAATCTCATGAAACTTGAGATGATAAATTCAAAGACACTTTGTATTATTGGATTTACATGACTGAAAGTGTACAAATGTGGAGACAATCTGATGACATTCATGAATGTGAAAGCACTTCATGATGTTAATTGCATAAACTAGCTGTATTTACTCTTGAATTCATAAAATTACAGCTTACAGACTCAAACAATGACTAAAAAGATACAAATCTCTATCTACACAGTCCAATACAGAAAATCAGACCCTTCTCAGAACCTAATCTCAAAACCCTTTACAATGAGAGAATAATAGAAGATATAGAAGAAGAGAGGCAAGCAGAGGCAGCCCTAAATTTGAATCTGTTGCAGACACATGGCAGCTCCATTCCCGTTGATCAAATTGAAAATAATATCTTCTCTTCTTTGCAGCAACAAACATTCCCTCAAACATCATTTGCTCATGATTGCGTAGCAATAGAAAATCTGCCCATGTGGAGATTCTTCAAATTTTATCCAGCTGCTCAAAATATCTCTTCCCGTGTACAACTGTTTCTGTTTTCTGCTCTTTATTTGTTGCAGCAATACTTTAGCAAATAATGAACTTCTGCCCCCAAAGTGAATAAATTCACTTGTTCAATGAAAATATTAAAATATTTCTCTACATTGTCTCAGCTCATTTTTTCCCAGAAAATAAAATATTTGCACAGTGAATACATATCCACTTTATAAGTTCTCCACTTTTAAAATTTACTCACGGGGGCAATTATAATTCCAATGTTTTATTACTTAAAATAAAATCCACATTGGGTATTTTAAATATTTCGTTATTTACCTCCTCGAGCAAATTAACTTACCCCCAAATGTTTTGTCACATAAAAATTGCACAGACCCACCATTTAAAAATTCCATCCCTGGCAATTTTCAATTTACTCATGCCATTTTACTTTACTCATTTAAATTCAAAATTTTAATGTTTCCCCCAATAAGACATTCAAAAAATTAAAATATCTTGGAAGACTTTACTTATGCCTTCACCTTTCTCATGGGCCCCACCACCATTTTTTAAAACTATGCAACCATTAATTAATTTTTTAAAACCGAGCTCCTCCCATGCTCGCACACCTCGCACCTATTTTGCCCTCGTCATCGACATTCTAGTGAGGTCCATGAGAATGCCCTAATTCTCTGTATTTTGCTTTGAGCTGCTCATTCTTTGTTTGGCGTAGGCATCTCTGGTGCGAGCCTCTCTCATTGGCATTCTCCTTACCTTCCTGCTGTCGCACTTCCTCTGTGGGCTCACTTCCTTAATGGTCTTCCCTTTGCTTCTCACGGGCTCCTCCTCTCTAATGGTTGTGTTGCCAGCTCTATACATGATGCGGGTTGTTGAACTGCCAGACGCGCCAACCACAATTGGGTGTGCCTTCCACCATGGTAATTTCCTGCTCTAGGAGCGGGCTTCTCATGTTGGTCCGAGCTTCCATCTGCACTCACCGACTACGTGAGCCTCCTCCACTAGCAGCGACCCCTTTGGTGTAGGATCTCTACCATGGTGCAGGCTCTCACCTACCTTCACTTCCTATTGGCTACATGGACCCCTGCTCCTCATGCTTGGCATGGTGGTCTCCTCATGCTCTGGCCATGCGGGCTCACTAGAACCTGCTATAGGCCACACCTAGCTCTCATCGCACCATCCGCTTGTTGCTTGGGTCCCTTCCTCATCTCACCTAGCATGTGAGTACCTTCCATGCCTCCCTTCACTGTTGGATTGTGCCTTCACTTCTTACCTAGCCATGGGCTCCCACCTTGCTCACTAGTGTGAGTCCATTCTTCATAGGGCGTGCCCCTCCTTCTACTGGTGTGGGCCTCCTTTGGTCTTCCCACTGTTTGTAGTGTGCTTGTCCCTTACGCATGGTCCAGTCTCCACATGGTCTTCCCACTCCACACGCTTCCTGCAACCTCCTCTCTGTTAGGCATGTCCTTCTTGGCTAGCTGTGGGCCTCCTTTTGGCACCCTCTGTATGTTGTTTGCAGGCTTCAAAAGCCTCCAAAGTAACAGGTCACACCTAGTATATTCTCTGCAAGAAAGATTCTAAAGCCTTTTCATTGATTCCATTGGTGCATAGGCTTCCTCTAGTTCGCCCACACCTGTTGGCCACCATATCTGCCATTTGCATTTGTTTAAAAGTTTCTAAATCCTTTCGACAAATACATTTTGTGCATAATAATGTTTAGTTGCAATTTTTCTAGATTTTCCTCACACATTGGTATCAAGACAATATTAGCTTGTAAGAAAATTTTGTGATCGAGGGGCCATGTATCTGCTTCCAACAATGGTGCCAGATTAAAATATATCTTAGCTTCATCCCGGAATGATTCAAATGCAATGCCATCTCCTCCTATCATGTAAAACATTAATTTTTTATTGCCTCTGAATCCCCATTTATAGTTCTGAAATTTATGATCACAACTTTTTAAAAGGCATCCCTTTAATATCATAAGGATGTTCAAGCAACCAAGCAGAATCGAATAGTGCTCTGATTCCATTCAGCAAGTGCATTGGAAACCACTTTTTATTTTCATATGTCTCCTCTTCAATTTCACTGTATTTCTTGTTGTCATCCTGCTTCATTTAATTCAAGACAATTCTCATGAACAAATTGTCGCAATGCAATACTCAAAACTTTACAATTGTGCGAAGCATGTCGGGCTCCATATGAGCTCGACTAAAAAAAAAAATCATTTTCAAACAAGTTTCATACTCAAATTGATCTGATAATGCCTTTTGAATGCATGTGAAGTGAAAACATGAACTGGGTCGCCATTAAACTCTGCTTTCTGGCACATTTGGAAAATGGGAAAAACTGATCAAGTTGCTTGAGGAATCGATCTAGGAAACTGGTCAAACGACCTCCGAGAGACATCAAAACTTGCAAGCATATAGTAATTTGTTCCAGAAGTATAGTGAAAAAGAAGGATTGGAGAAAACAGACACGAGGTAAAAGATATTAATCAGTGAAGTTTCCCGATCAAACTTTTCCAAAACAGCAACCGTCCTACACCAATTAAAACTCATCCAACTGCCCATTTGTAAAAATAACAAATCAACTCCTGGCGAGTTGCCATTAGACATAGTAAATCATTAAGATACCCTGAGCACGTGAGAAAAATGAATTTTCTTGAATCATCATCGATCAAGAGTTATTGACGGTCGAATTTGGCCTCTCAGAAGGGCTGTCAAGAATGCAGCTGCAAAACAGATCTGCATTTGGTTTCGATCTGCTAAAAATAGCAAATCAGATCATGAAGTTCTGCAAACTGACACTTGAGATCATTTTGATATGGGGAATATGGAACAACATTCGTTTTGACATGAAAGTGAACTTGTTGTAAAAACCAAGCTCAAACAGGAAGCTGTTTCGCAAACAAACAGTCTGCAAACTGCAGAACAGTGCAAAAACCTTCCAGCTTCACTTTTCGAAACACTGTCAGAACTTATCATGGGAAGCTAAAATTTTACATGCTTGCTCAAATATGTCTACCGAGTATGTCTACAACTGGGTTTTGCACGACAATCAATAGGCTTTAAATTATAAGCCTCCAAAGTGGGTTAGTCGGGACTGATTCATTAGGTGCACTTCGGAAAGTGCAGAAGCAAAATTTTGAAATAGGCATCTCAAATTTGCAAAATTTGAGAGTGCCATCACACATATAAGAATTCCTATGTGATCACATTCTCTCCACAAATAGGATCAATCAATATCCCATTAGTGGGCTTGTCATTGATTCAACCGGCTATGTAAGAGGACCATTAGGTGAATGTTTAAGTATGTCATTTTGTGAGAAAGCAATGTCAAGAGGTTGTTTAGTCAAGCCCTTATGAGTTTTAGCTTCGATAAATTCTATCACATCATTTGTAAGATTTTGTTTTAAAATAGTATCCATATTATCATAATTTCTATCAACATTGATCACATCATTCTTCATTTCACTAGCTTTAACAAATGAAATATTGTGCTTAGGCATCAAATTTGTAAAGATTTGAAAATATTGATTAGGAGGGGATACAAACTTATTTCCTTGATCATTCACACCTCCAATTAGTAAATGATTAGAATCAATAATGTCTTGGAAAATATTTTTAAGACGCTTACTGTATTCTGTGTTATGCCCATTTTGTTGATGGTAATGAAAATAAGATTTTTTTTGAAATCCTTTAGGCAATGGTATCATGTTCTCTAATAGGAGGTAAGGTAAGAATGTTTTTGTCAATAAGCTCCAACATGATATTGTGAAGGGTATCGGGTAAAGCAGTGAATTCTCTCTCCCTATCCTCGAAAGGATTTGTCATCTTTATAGAAACAACTTGATTATTGTTTTGTTGACTTGTTTGAGGAGGATTTAATAGTAAAAATCCCTTATTTTTTTTATTGAAAGGTTGATAATTGTTTTGAGATATGGATTCAGAATTTTTAGGGCGACTAGGGGGATTTTTCACATCACAGCTGCTAGTCAATTTTTAATGATCACAAAGGGATGTACATAACTGTGTGAAGGATGGAAATCTCAACATTTCAAGTTTTCTTTGAAGTTTATATTGTAAGTTGGAAATGAACATTCGTTGAAGGTCGACATCAGGGATTTTAATGTTCACTTATGAATAAAGTGTTTGGTATCATCCTATGAAATCGGTCACTTTCTCATCCTCTTTTTTCTTGCATGTCATTAAATACGTAAGGGTCATCTTGGGACCCATGTGAATATGGAAGTGGTTGTAAAAGGCATCAATGAGTTCATTTAATGAACTAATTGAATTTTTTGGAAAAGAGGAGAACCACTCTAAAGAAGTATCCTTTAAGGATCTAGGGAATGTACCTTAGCTAAAATTTTATCCTCAAAGATGAAATCACTACACAAGGTTGTGAAGGTGGAAACAAGGCTAACATGATCTCCTCTCCCACCATATTCCTCAAATCGAGGGACCTGTATACCTTGTGGTATTTGTGCTCTTAATATGTTGAGGGAAAATAGTGTAGACTTGATGTATTTCAAAGGTTGACCATTATTGTGTTGTTGTAATGTTGCCACTTGTTGTTGAAGGGATGAAATGGTTTACAAAAGTGAGTTAATGAGAGGGTCATTCTAGTTATAAGTTTTGGGGGAATACAATGGTGTAGTACATATGTATGCAGAGGGCTAGTGAATTGTAGGTTAGTGAAGGTTGATTTTTGAGGTATTATTGTGTTTGAAGCATTTCCTACTGGAATACCTATGGAAGTGTACACAGTCTAGTGGGTATGAGTGTTGTGGTTGGTTGAATGGTAGATGTGGGTTGAAAGGTTTTTGTAGGTTTAAATATTGTTGTAGGTTGGAAGTTTGTTGTAGGTTGTGTACTAGTGTATGTAGGAATGAATATTGGTATTGTGGAGGATGGGGTTGGAATTCCACCTTGGCTTTGAGTAGATCCCAAAGCTTCAGTGGAAGTGGTAATGGTAGGGATGGTGTTGGTAATGTTAAGGACATGGGTTGGAGGAAGTGATGTCATGGGAAGTGAATTATGTAAAATATGATCCATGGAGAGTTGATTCTCAACACTATCAGAAAGAGAGTTAGGAAACCCAAGATCCTGTTGGCATATAGTTATCACTAATGTCAAAAGGGAAAATTTGGGGAGATTATTGCCATATAGCTATCATTGATGTCAAAAGGGAAAATCTGGAAAAGGAGATCAGAGTCGCAGGATTCCAAGTTTTTCCTAACCTATTTTGTGGGGTTCTCAAGTTTCACAACTTTCCGACTTAGTGAATTATTCATGTTGCTGACTAGCCCCATCACCTAGGTTGGTAGTGTCCTAAATCTAATGCCCCACCATAGGACCCTAGAGGACAACACACTAACTACACATAAAAATGGTACAATTGTTTTTTGAAGTGTAAACATAATTAAGATTGGAAAGGAAACAATAACTCGTATTCTAACCTAAGTACTCTAAGGTCCATGACTATGTTACTAGAATCAATAAACCAAACTGACAAGAATTATATGTCATTACTTTAAACCATTCCAACTAACAATATGAATCATCAATAACATGTCACTTATGTTGCATTATAAAAGCGATCTAGCTAACTAACATATGCAATAACCATCATCATATTATCCATTACACAAGAGAGTATAACATTGAATTGCAAGATAATTTATCAAGAATAGAACACATATTAAAATACACATAAAGTTAAAATATGCCATTGAAATCAGAACAAGACTTCCATTTGCCATCTTGAACCGCATTCAGGTATCTTGAGGCACTTAAAAGTTCCTCGAGATAAGATATATCCTTAGAAGTGACTTATCAAGATACCTAAATCCTAAGAAGTCACTCCTCAAGGTATCAAATCTTGATTACTTCTCGATTCAAATGATTCCCTCAAGGTTCACTTGCAACATTACTCATCAGAATCAAAACATATATCTCTGAATCTTAATGTAAGAATTAACATCATTAATCACAAACAAGTCATTTGTAGCTACCATTCAAATCAATTTCATTAGCTTTATCAATTACAATAGAAAGTTCCACAAGAAGTTCAATGTTATGTCATTACATCATGAATAGCAATATCTCCTTAAAAACATGTGCGGAGATACGCCATAAGTATAATACATGATACAAGAGATTATTGATACAATAAAAGTACATGAAATGTAATCCACAAGAATTGGGGCAAGAGTAGAAGTCTCCAAATCCAGGAGAAGTCACCACAAACACGAACAAGAGAGGGAACCCAATGAAGTACAAGGCACATTCCACCTGACCATGTCGAACCCTAAGTTCCACCCCCCGTTGCTAGGAGATAGCAAAGAATCCCACCATCACAATGACAATAAGTTGGAAATCAACTGACATAACAAGACTATAAAGAATAGTAACAAGCAAGTAGACAATAACATCACATAACAGTGACACTACATCCAGATGTGCACACATACATCACATGGAAATACAATCAAGGGAGTGCTAGGTTTTAATAGGGAAGAGTTTCATCATGGTCCTGGCATGGGTTGTCCTGACAGTCTTTCTTTAGACGCCGAACCCTATCTATGGTTGTCCTGATAGTCTAACATTCAATGTCGGCCCCATAGGGTGACACATACGGACCAATTATCCTTTCGTGGGGACAAGGAAATTGGTCTTGCCAACCAAGCCTTCTCAACCCATCCTTAGCCTGAACCTGCACTATAGGTATGGGCAAGGCATCTAATTATCTTGGTTAAAGTGAAATTCTACCCAACCCCCTAGATAATTAATTATATTATCACTTACTTAGAAAACTGCCACATGGGTTTTCCTAGACGCTACTTTGTGCATCGACCCCCATTGAGAGCCACTCCCCCTTCTACAACTAGGAACCCAATAAAATAAAAGGCAAGGCCAACCTGCACAATCACAAAAGACTCATTAACTCACATAACAAGGTGAGCACAACCCATCCCGCATACAAATTCCAACCACAGTGGAGAATATATCATGCGAGTCCAATGACCCTCGAACACTCAATCAATACAAAACAACCATCCTAAAGGATAATCATGTATTACATTGAAAGAGAATTTTCCCTAGCCTCTGGAAGACTCCTAGTGTTCACCCCATAAGATGACTTAACATTTGTATGAAACCCACAATCATTCACTTGCTTCACATAAACATTTCAAAATAATAATAGAAATATGGAATCTAGGGTGGGTTACATGCAACCATTTCATGTTTACAAGTATTCCTCCAAATCCAAAGATAGTCTCTTTCCATATACACTAACATTCATTTATTAAATTACAAATATATCAATCTTTCTAAACCAATTATTTCTTGTTTCATTTATTTGAATACAATTACATAGAAGCAACACTATTCTTGTGCAAGAATACATAATACACATACGGATATACATATATGTACTCGCATATATATATATATACATATATATACATATATATACATATATATATGTACACATATATACATATATATATATACACATTTACTAATAGAATGTTATCTCCCAAACAATAAAATTAAACACAAAAGTATTTGAATAATCCTGAATATTAGAACATTATATCTGTATGTTCACAAACATATATATATATATATATCGACACACTTATTGCAAATAAAAAGTCGATCACTAATCAAATAGAAGTTCAACGAATGAATCGAAATGCAGATATTTATAGTAAGTGATTCATACGTATGGCCTTCAATGCCAGAATCAACACATAAGCATTGAACAATTACTAAGAAGAAACTTATATTTTTAACATAAACATAATGCATATATATCCAATACCAACCTGATCGTATGCACGATAACTCTAAGCGGTGGTTATGCATCAGTTTGAAGTAAACAACAGTCAAGGCAATGAATACATAAAGCGATAATAACAAGTTGAGATGCCTGTAAGTCAATCTTAAGGCTCACTACTAACACTTTGTCCCAACTAAATTTTATCATAAAAATATGACACAAGAAGGGTGTCGGCCAAAATAGTAACCATAAAGAATACCTTCGCCGAACTATGTATAAAAAAATGAGGTATATCAAACATACAAAGTACTATGCACCAATGATTGCAAGGTTTATTTTCATAAAATCATTGAATCAAAAGAGAGGAACTAATCAAATTCAATACACAAGAATTCACAGTGATGTATGCGTCGAATGAAGATAGGTCTCAGTTTCAAGCTAAGTGGTGCTAGACCATGAGGATGGTTTACAGTTCAAAAGCATGATGAAAACTAGAGGGCGGTTAGCGTAGGGAGCACATAGACTAATTGTATCGATGCCTATAGTAGGCTAATATATGTGAATATGCAATGTGATTGATAGAAGAATATAAGAAAAACTTCTAAAGACACAATACAAACATTGAAAGGGTAAGGGAATTCCCATAGTTGCATTACTACTATCGAATTGCACAATTGATTTTATTGAAAGATTATGGAAATTTTCTAAACAAGAGTTCCATAAATTGAGCAACTTAGAAATTAACAAGAAATTGTCTTACTTCAAACAATACAATCACTCCATTTCCCATTTTCTATAGAATTATAAATAAGATTAGCAAGAACCTAGTTTCTCTTGTTCCTGATGCAAAGCTCACAATCCTAGCCTGCTACCACAACTCCAGCTTCAACACCTTTGGAATTTCCACAGCACTACAAAATCCCCAATTCCAAAACTTCCAACTTCGAAGAATTTTTTTCAAAAAATAGAAAGGGAATGTTCACTCCCGAGAAAATCAAGATTAGTTTCTCCAAAAGTAACAAAAAATCCCCTATCCCAATTAACTCTAACTAATTTATTTATTACCCTCTTCCCATCTGTAACAACATCCACTCCTAATAAATAAATAAATTAATTTTCTTTTATTTTTCGTGACTATTCACAACTGTCACTATTTATCTTTATATTTTATAATTTTAACCATATCTTATGATTTACACACAATAATCAAACAATTAAAATATTAATTTTATAAATTTAAATCTTTCATATAGTTTATTTACACAATCACCCCAATTTAATATATTCATTTAAATCTTTCATTTTAAACCATAAATTTCAATTTATTAGAATCAAATAAATACTTTAATAATATTTTATTTAATTGATACTTCAATTATATAAATACGCTTTTATTTAATTATTCCAAAGCCTTTTAAATTCAATGATCTCAATTATAACGAAATAATCAAACAAAGGCACAATCATATACATCACTCAAATGAAAGTACTTTTACACAATACCTGACCACAAAAAAAAAACAAAAAGTAGAATGACAACAACACCGACAAGTCGACTTCGACTGATCACACAATAGGGAATAGTAAATGAACACTCATCCTCATCAAGGATGATGGCTCAACATGGGGAACTCAATGCTATCTCTGAATCAACAAACTATATCAAGATTAAGACACGCTCAAACTTGGAAATTCAAGTGGAGTCGATGCCTGGTTCCTACAACCTACAGAAAACCACACAGTCAAACGTGTATATGGACAAACCAACAAACACACCATGAATGGAAAACCATAGTGTCGCAGGGCACTCGCAAGCGAGTGATGCGACCTTGTTGCCCTTTACCAATACATCAACACATAATAAATGGCTATCAAATAATAATGAGATATTACATCTAACAGTCACATAATACTCATATCAATGATAACTCACATAAACAATTAAAATTCCACTAAGCATGGTATAAGCATAAAACATGAGATATAAATGTGTCATCATAACTTTGCATTAAAGTGTCATAATATCCAAGTATCAAAAAACAAGTATCACAATGTCCAAATAAAATCCAAGTAACTACTAGAAGAGAAAAGTAAACTAAGGGGCACTACATCCTCCCCCCTAGGACCAAGCTTACTCTTGGAAGGCTGCAAATAGATATGGTTATAACTCTCTCATCCTGGAAGCATCCTCTCATGTAGCAGAAGACTTGTCATTCGGATCCCACTAGACCCTAACCTTCTCAATGCATCAACCCCAAAGGGTGCATCATCTGTGTTGAATGACACCCACGAGCTCCAAATCTAGCTACCCATCCTCTACCTATAATGCATTTCAATCAAGGACATGAGATATATCTGGATAATAGGGTATGAGAATTGAAACATGAAACACATCATGAATGCATGAGGGACTAGGTGGCAAAGAAAGATGGTACGCAATAGGACCAATCCTCTCCAACACCTCAAAAGGTCCAACAAAGTGCAGTGTGAGCTTAAATCCTTTTCCATAACGGATCAGAATCTTTCACGAACACACCTGCAAAAATAGTCAATCTCCAACTAAGAACTCATGGTCAACCCTATGAGCATCTGGATATTTATTTTGTCTATCTTGGGATACCACTAAATGTTCTCTAATGAAAATCACCTACTGCTCCATCTCCTGAAGCATCTTCTGACCAAGAAGAACTTTGTCCTCCAAATGATCCCAACTAAACAGGGTCTGACAAGGACAACCATATAATGTGTGGAAGGGAGGCATGTCAATAGAGTTGTGATAACCATTATTGTATGCAAACTTCACCAAATATAGGTAGTCCTCCCAATGTGACTACTAATCCATAATGTACATCTGAAGCATATCCTCGAGGATCTGATTGACCCTCTCAGTCTGCCCATCAATCTTTGGATGATAAGTTGAACTGAAGTTCAACTGAGTCCCCAATGCATGTTGTAGGGACATCCAAAGAGCTGAAGTAAACATTGGATCTCTATATATAAGATAATACTACAAGGAATATCGTGCAACATGACTATGTCCTCCATGAAAACTTTGGCCATTGATGAAGCATTGTATGAGGATCAAACATGAGAGAGATGTGCTATCTTCGTCAACTTGTCCACAATGACCATAATGGCATCATTTTGATGAGAAGAAACAAGAAAACCAACTATAAAACTCAATGGTATGATGTCCCATTTCCACTCGGGGACCAGATGGGGCTGCAAAAGACCTACATGATGTTGATGTTTTGCCTTAACCCTCTGACACTCCAAACATCTAAACACAAAATCAACAATATCCCTCTTCATTCCAACCCAAAAGTATAGTTGTTGAAGGTTGGTGTGCATCTTTTTGACACTGAGATGAGTTGAATAGGGTGCCCGATGTGCCTTTGAAATTATCAAAGTATGAAGATCTCCTGAGGAAGGAACATAAATACAACCCAAGTTCCTCAAAAGGCCATCTGACTAAAGGGAATATCCTACAAATCTACCCTCTAAAACTCTACCTGAGTCCACCTCAGTCCTCACCTCTTGATACCAACTATCTGTAGGAAGTGCAATAAGGATCTGACTCCTCAAGTCCACTCCAAGAGTCACTACCGAAAGCTCGTGTCTTCGTCGACTAAGAGCATCCGCCACCACATTTTCCTTTCCTTGAATATACTTCACCTCAAACTCATACTCACACAGGAATTCCATCCACTACCTCTACCTCACATTTAGACTAGGCTACGTGAAAATATATTACAAACTACAGTGATCATTGTATAGCTCAAACCAATGCCCCAAAAGAAAGTGTATCCATCTTGTTAAAGCATGAACCACATTAGCTAAATTTAGGTCATGTGTAGGATATTTCAACTCATGATCCTTGAGTTTGTGAGGCTCATTGGAAATCACATGACCATCCTACATCAACACTACTCCTAAACCCTCCAAGGATGCATTTGTGCAAACCACAAAGTCCCCAGTAGGATTAGGAACATCCAAGATAGGTGCACTGGTCAATCTCTCCATAAGAGTCTGAAAAGATACTTGATACTACTTTGACCAAAAAAAATTCTCCTTTTTCCTCTGAAGAGACATGATGGTGTGGGCTATCCTCAAAAAATCTTGTACAAACCATCGATGGTAACATGCCAACCCCAGTAAACTGTGAACCTCTAAAACATTAGTGGGTACAAACCAATCAATAATAGCTTTGATCTTTGAAGGATCCATGGAAATTTCCTCACCAGAGATAACATGATCCAAATAATTTACCTCTATCTGGAAGAACTCACATTTCTCCATATTTTCATGCAACCGGTTCTCCCTCAAACACTGTAGCACCTAACACAAATGATCCTCATGCTCATCTACAGTCCTCGAATAGATCAAAATGTCATCCAAAAATTCCAAAAATAAACTATCAAGGTAAGTAGAGAACACACCATTCATCAAACTCATGACACAGACGACACATTCATTAACTCGAATGATATAACTATGAACTCATAGTGTTCGTAACAAGTACAAAATACAGTCTTATGGATTTCTGCCTCAAAGATGCACAACTGATGATATCTTGACTTAAGATCAATCTTCAAGAATAACCTAGCACCCTTGATCTGATCAAAGAGATCGGTGATCCTTAGCAAAGGATACTTATTCCCCACCATCACCTTATTCAACTATTGGTAATCAATGCACAATCGAAGGGATCTTATCATAAAAATCATTGGTGCTCCCCAAGGAGAGACACTAGAATGAATAAACCCATTTTACAACAACTCCTCAAGCTACAACTGAAGCTCCTTAAGCTCCTAAGTGGTCATGTGATATGGGGCTCATGAGATAGGCTCGACTCCAAGTATAGGATCTATCTTAAAATCAATGTCATGCTTAGGTGGCATCCCTAGAATCTCACTAGGAAAGACATCAACATACTTCCTCAGGATAAGGTGACTATCAAGAGACACCTCTAGGTTCTCCCCTAACTCCAAATCTATAACTCACACCACAAAAAACTAACATCCGTAACGCATACACCTCCTCAAATACATAGCAAAGATCATGCGCAAGGAAATAGGCCTTTGAACACCAACTACCTCAACCGCACTGCCAAAATCATTTGCACATTGTACTAACTTTTGATGAAAATCTATTTGAGACCCTTCGACATAGCGACTAATTCATGTTGGTGACAAACCCCATTTCCTATGTTGGTTGTGTCATGAAGGTGTGAAGAAACAACTGTATGGCGACATGCCACGGGTTTGCAAAAGTTCACAACCTCTGACTAGAGGTTCTAAAGTTCAGATTTTTAGTGACTTACTGATGGAGTGATAAGGAGTGTGGAAATGTTATCAGTGAGACCTTTGTCAATGTCTCTCTGACATGGCGTCATGAAGGTTGTGCTCAAGTGGGACCCATTTAATGATGTGGGTGACAGAGATGATAAAGAAAATTCATGGCATGACAAGATTGGATGAACCGTAATCCACATCCTTGTTGTGGAATACAATGCAGTGACATGGCAATGAGGTGGACAGGTGATGTCATCAAGGGTTTTCATTGATGTGACTAATGATCATTGGCAAGACTTGTTCAAATGTCTCCTTGAAAACCCAACAACCTTTCCATTGGTGAGACTTTGGTAGTTCAACAAGACATTGAAGCATGTCTCTTAGACATGATGATAGGAGAATGTGATGCCAACTATTGGACCCAACAAGGTACAGATGAAATGCATTGATGAAATAGCCATGAAATAAATGACTCAATGAAATGTGGAAGGAAACAACAATGGATGGTGACATGTGGTAACATTATGGTATGGGGACCACTTGCCCACAACAATGATAATAAAGAAAAGATTTATCAGCGTTACAATGCCATATCAGTAGGATTCTAGAAGATGTTTCTTTGATGAAGCAATAAGGGGAAAAGCTAAGTGGGACCCGATAAGAAGGTGATAGTTTTGGATGGTGATGAATGCTGAAAAATGGTGACCAATGATTTCTTGATAGGAAATTCACATCCTCATTGTGAATTGTGTGGAATATGGACCCATGTACTCATGGTATTTCATATCGAAGAGAAATATGGACATCAGTAGGACTTTAGTGAATGTCTCTTCAACAAAGCAACATGTGATATGCCTTGAGATAGAAACACCAAGATGGATTATGGTGATTTAAACAATTGATTATCCAATAGTCAAGGTTAAAAGGTTTCACGATGAGTAGGATCATGGCGCAAGATAGAAGATTGACTGTCAGAATTCAAAAGTAGAGATCTGCAATGACTCAACAGTGAGAACAAGGATATCAATCTGGTAACCAACATAAGAATGAAATTAAATCATTCAGCTAGTCCAACAAACAATTAAGAGAGGAAATTTGATCTAATGTTTGATGACACAGGGAGCCATGTTGTTCAAGATCATCAGAAGAATTTATTGAATGCATATTAGATTCTAAGGTTTGACATAGAGCTAATTTGGGAAAAATTCTTTGAAAAAAGATTTAATGTTGTATAACTCAATGCAGGGGATGGTGATATCTAAAAATCCTATCAGATGTCTTAATGATGAGCCAAACAATGGTGTGTGGCTAGATGTAGAGGAAAATTGTTGAAGAAAGCAACAAGTAAAAAACCTAAATAGAGATGCAGTTATGTAAGAGCTAAAAATAATGAAAGTGTTAGAACTATTGTGAAGGATTAGGAAGAAAATGTGTTAAGACAAGGTGTCTACAAGTTGAAGTAGATAACTATAACAAAAATTTAAAAATATGAAAATACATGAAGTTGGTTACAATGGAGTAAGAGAGAACAATGAGAGAGAGCTTATGTACTAAATTGATGCATTGTAGGTTGTGCAAAACCAGTTTGTGCATAATTGGTTGTAGAAATTTGTAATAGGTTGTGGCCTCCATTTGCATTGAGTTGTAGCTCAAATCAGGGTATTGTAGCACCCCTGAAGTTGTTGCTTTTAAAATAGGGTGTTGCGGCACCCTTGAAGTTGTTGCTTTTAAAATAGGGTGTTGCAGCACCCTTGAAGTTGTTGCTTCTAAAACAAGGAGTTGAAGCTTCCTTGGGGTTGTAGCCTTTAAAACTTGTAACTAAACTTTGATGCTTGTGAGGTTGGATTAGGATAGTAGATCCTAGTAGCATTTCTCACTGTGGTTTTTCCCATCTTGGTTTTCCACCTAGATCTAATGTTATGTGTTGATCTCTCTTGTGCTTGTGGTTATTATATCTATTAGTATTTCAATCTGCATATTTGAGTTTAAGGTTGAATCTACAAAAGTTTTTTTAGGACTAAATTTTTCAATATCTACTGATTCACCCCCCTATCAGTAGATCATTGTGTTCTAATAGATCTACAATGAGTGAGATATCTTAGGATGAAATGAGCCTCAAACTATTTCTTATAATAGTATTGTGAATAGGACACCAAGTTGTAAGGCTCATGCAAATTTTACAACTATAGTGTGTAAACCCTAGATAGCAAAGGGACAATGCAATAGCCCATAATGAAATGCAATTTTCAGGTTTCAAGCAATACAATTGATTGAAAATGAAATGTTTGGATGCAATTTTGAATTTTAAAGATAAATGCAATGAATTTGATGAAACAATAAATTAGAAAACTAAAATAGGAAATTAACAACACCAAACAATAGCTAGAAACTGAAATATTAATGTCCTGAAAATGTAGAGTAGTAGCTAATAGAGACTCATTCACCAGTAAGGGCGAATGGGTCTTGTGTTGGAAATGAGACTATTGGAAATTGGATTACATAAAATGGTTGCCATTGATGTCAACACAGTAGCAAATATATGAGATGTTTACCATAAGCTATTCCATATCAAAGATGTTCTTTATCTGTGAACCAGTGCATTGGTTTTTTGGTTTGGACTCTACTGTAAGATAAGCTATGACTCTAATATCTTTAACTATTTCATTATAATTCACTTGAAAAACTATATTCAAGATCTTGAGAAGTTTTGTGTTGGGAGAAGTAAGTTATCAATGATAGATTCTACCTTTGTACACTATAGTTGTTTGATGGTTTGAAGCTTTAATGTTTGGGTCCCAGTCTTGGCTGACCTAACACATGTTATAAGATTGAATCTACCTTGGGGATTTTTTTTATAGATCTTAGCCAACTTAAGAAATGTGTTAATCTTATATGATGTTGACAAGAGTCCTCTTTGATTATCTTAATTTCAATTAGGCCAACCAAATTGTTGAATGAAATATACTTATATATATATATATATACTAGAATCTTTGGAGAAGATGGAGATATATGTGAGCGATGAAAGAGTATGAGAATGGTGCGAGCCTAAATGATTTATCAATTGAAGACCATAATAGAATTATTGAGTGACTATTGGGAGAAGCAGTACCACTTATACTGAGCTTCATTTGAAACTGAATTATGCACAAGGAAGGTGTATTCCATCACTTCACACTTTTGGAAGCGAGCCATAACTTTAATATTATGGTAGTAAGCCATATTTTGTATCTTCGGGTTCTAGCCCTTTGGACAATGAGTCCGAACAATGAGTCCTTCTATTGGCAATAAGCCTTAGGTAGTGAGCCTTTTTATGATCAATTTTGATATTCTCTATATTGTGAGTTAATCCTCACTGTGGTTTTTCTCTCATTGGGTTTTCCATGTAAATCTGGTGTTGTGTTTATGTGATGGTTTTCAGTTTCTACACTTGCACTTAATGTTTAATCATTTAAGATATGTTAAGGTTTTGTTCTGGTAAATGGTTTAAGGATTGAATTTGGTGACAACTGATTCACCCCCTCTCAGTTGTCCAGTTCAACAATTGACATCAAAGCTTGGTCCTTTGGAATGAGTTTAACAACTCAAAGGAGATCTTGGTAGGTTGAACAAAATGGTGAAGGGATTTTACTTGGATGAAGAATAAAGAACATAGACCACAGAGTCTAAAAATGGAGATCTGAAAGAAAATTTCAAGCAAGCAGATTAACGCATTCAAAAACTAAGAAATCAGATCCAAAACTTCAAGTTGAAACATAAAGAAGATAACCAAGAACTAAAGGAAGAAAAGGAGACTGTTGAGAATCTAAGAATGAAACTTGAAGAAAGAAAAAAAGTGGAAGAGAATCTGAAATTGGCAATTAAACAAGGCAAGATAGAGGAAGGATGTATGAAAGATATTATCAATCAAAAGATAGAAGAATGTGATAAGCTTTAACAAGAAGTATTAACCCTAAGAGTTGATCTGGAAAAAGTGAAAGCTCATGAAGAAAGGTTCATGACAAGTTCTACAATTCTTGATGAGTTGATTTCATCTCAAAAACCTGCAAAGGATAAAGGTGGTCTAGGACTTGAAGAAGGATAAAGCTCAAAGACTAAACCAATTTTCAACAAAGTGGACAATCAAAGGAAATTTCAAGGCAATACTTATCAACACAAGAATCAAAGGAACAATACCAGAAAGATTCCCATCTGACAGCCTAATGCTCAAAGGTACCCATATTTTAATGGTTTTTGTTTCTCATGCAATAAATTTAGACATAGAGCAATAAAACATAGAAGTAGGATGAACTAGAATAGACTGAGCCAAAATGTTGAATTCTTTGTTGGACAATGTTATGCTTGCAACAAGTTTGGACATAGAGCTACTGAATGTAGAAGCCAAATGATGATGAATAGATTTAATACTAGTAGAAGGATTCAATATTTTTAAGGCTATTGCTACACATGCAATATCTTTGGACACAAGGCTAATCGGTGCAGGTCAAGGACAAATACAAATTATTTTGATCAAGGATTTATGTGCTACACTTGCAACAAACCAAGACATATCTCAAAATTTTGTAGGAGCAAATTTTGGAAGAAAACTAATCTGAAATAGAAGATGAAGCTTGAGAACAAGGTAGATCTTGAAGAAGTAAGGAGAGAGATGAAAAAAAATTGGAGGAAGAAGGAAGAACCTGAGAACAAGGATGAATCAAATAGCTCTATATCTGCATTCGGTGTAGATACCTCTTCCAATAACTGAACCCAATAGTGGTTTCAGGGGGAGCATTCATAGGAAAATCTAACAAGCCCCCGATATATGAGGTGTCATGTGATGACACAAGGATATGTGATGTGAATCTCTATTTTGAAGGCATTGAAGAAAATTCATGAAGAAAAGAACCAAATCAGGAAAATTGGAGCTCTTGTTGGTTTATAGTGTATCTTAAAAGTTCAAGAAAAATAAATGCAAAATTAGGGAAAAATCAGATGAATGTAAGAAAAACACCATGTTTTGGAGGAAAAGATTGTGGAAATGATTCTACTGTACTAGGGTAAAAGAAAAAAATTATGTCACACTTTATAAAGGAAACAACCAATACTTGTCCAAATTTCAAACTTGAATCACTAAAAAGTGGCATATGTTTTAAATTATAATATGATGTAAACTAGTAAAATATTTATTTTTTAGTATGTTTTATGTTTGTATTTAAAAAAAAAAAAAATATATATATATTTTAAACTAGTTTTTATAAACTAACACTATAATTTAGTTGTTGATAAAATGCTAAAAAATGAAGTTGAATGAGATGTCAAACTTTTTATAGTAATTTTTTTTTCCTTTCAAATTTTTTGAGTGTATTTATAACTTGAAACTATAGTGCATGGATATATTTTTTTCTAATTTTGATAAATATATATTTTTAAATAAATATTAAAATGTGTGTGAATAAAAAAATAATTGTTTCCATCGGACGTCAACTTTCATATTAAATATTTATCTAAAATGGAAAAAAAATTATACATCTTAAAATAGTATCTTTTATCTAGTGCATCATATTTTTTTAAAATTTTAAAATAATTTTTAGTATTTTTCCTTTTCCTAGTAATCAACCTAATATTTTGTGCTAATAACCTACTTTTAGTAAAAATAAAAAAATAAAATATAAATTATAATTAAACTATTAAAATAAATATATTTTTGAAAACTACACTTATGGATCTACAAAAGGGTATTTTTATATTTTTAAAAAATGTTTTTTTTAAAATAAAGTTGGTGAAACCACAAACTTTTTATTAAGTAGAAAAGAGGTTACAAGAAGTAGACGAAGTCCATAGGAATTACATCAAAAAACTGTCTGTAAGTTCCCTTAGATAGATATAAAATGGGGATGGTTTACACCAAGAAAATTTGCACCCCAATTGAGAGAAATATAGGAATGGGGGTTGCAATCCAACAAGATATACAACAACTAGATTGCAGATTGCCAAAACAACAAAGAAACTAGATCCTGGAGAGAATAAATTTTTTGAAGGTCAAACGATGAGGAATCAAGCCCTGTGGAAAGGTGTACATGAATAAAGCTTGCATTAAAGGACTAATGAAGGAACTGGCACCAAAATGTGACGTGGGACGAAAGCCCACACACCTAAATCAAGAACACATGGAGCACCAGAGTGAAGCGAGAGAAAAAACCCAAAGGGAGAAGGCAGTATGACATGTTGAGAGGAGGTCATCAAAACCTACACTTTTATGAGACCAAAAAAAAAATTGTCATACAAGTTTAGCAACCAACAATGAGATTGAACCAAAAAATTGAAATGTAGAAAGAAAACTTAGAAGATGAAATGAGTATAGGGAGGGTTCAATAAAATCCCTAATTTAAAGAGGATTTTATGAGGTGCTTCCTTCTGAAGGTGGCGGGAAGAATGGTTCCACATGAGGCTCTATAAGAGCATGTTTGATTAGCAGATGAATTGCTTTGAATAGCTTGTAGATAGGATCATAGACTGAGTTACCATAATTATTTCTTATCATTGAGAGTCAAATCTTAAACTCTTGAGGTCTCTCATTTAATAAACCTTGTGCCATAACACAAAGAAGCCATGAAAGGTGCCTATCTGATAAAAGATATCCTGCTTAAGGAACCCCCACCAAATTCAACCATGCAGAATGTCATAGCTCTCCAGAGCAGGTTGCAATGTTGAGAGGGGGAAAACATGTGGGAGTAGGTAGGTACCCACCATAAATTTGACCATTTCAACACACCAAAGAACATCTAGATTAGGTTTGAGACAAACCTTGAAGCTGTTGGAAAGAGACACTGCGAATATCATTTGGTGTTGTCATTCATGGCAACCCCAGTCCATGATTGGATATGTGCATCATCAATTTATCATATCAGTAGTCAGATTGCAAATAGTTAAGGAAGAATAGAGCATCCGCCAGTTTTGGGTTCATCGATTCACATACACATTTTCAATTAAATTTTTTTGCTGTGTATCTCAAGGAAGGTTGATCGATGTATGTCTAGTGTTATCCATAAATCGCAGTGCCTCGTATTGATCCATATGCAAGTTAGAAGATTTGGCTGGCTAATTCTCTTTTTATCAGTATTGGAGCCAACTTCGTGAATGTATCATGTCGTGGATGTATGGAAAGTAATTATTTAAGTATTTTTGTCTTCACGCATATTTTTTTGGGTCCTAGCCAAGTTGTGGCTGACCATTGTGGATGTGCATCAAGGTTTACTCATGATTTGAGCCGACAGATGTAAATATTCTTTTGTTCTATTGAAGTTGTTATATTGTGATAAAATTCTAAGTTGCGGATATATATTTGAGATTTTCCATATCATTTTTACGTATGTAAGGTGTGTGTTGATGTGAATTATGAACAAGAGTAGAGAAAAAGAGCGATAATGCATAGCTTCACTTGTGCATGAAGAATTTGTGTTGCAAGTGTGAGCATAACAGAGCAGAAGTGCATTATCAATTTGTAGGACAGAAGATCGAGTATTGCATCTAACCGAAACTATAATCAAGCATATGTAGATGTTATTTCTCTCAGTTCAAACTCTTAGATGGTTTTAATCTATTTCTCTTTGTAAGGAAGTGAGCCTTCCCTTTGAGTAGTGAGCTCTAAGCAATGCGCTTGAATGCAAGTGCATTCCCCATATTGTAAACTTTATTTGAGTATACTCATATCATATTGTGGATTGGCCATCCACCATGGTTTTTCCCCTAACAGGGTTTCCACGTTAAAATTCTTGTGTTATGGTGTTGTGAAAGTTTTCTTCTTGTTCATGCATTTTGGATGAATGTGACAAGTGCTTTGAAGATAAAGGTTAATAAAGTTAATTTTTGCACAACACTAATTCACCCCCCCTCTAAGTTTAGCTTGTTTCCAACAATTGGTATCAGAGCCAGCTCCTCAAAAGAAGAAGTCTAACAACTTGCTAAGATCTTGGAAAGTGTTTCAATGGATAAGAGTAGTCTTCAACAACAACTTTTGGTGGCCCTAGATGATCTTGATTAGTCAAAGTCTGAAGTCCAGAGGTTGCAAGCAAACCTCATGGATGCTGAGAAATTCATTGAGTCTTTGAAAGAAAAAATCAACAAGTCTAGAGAAAAGAGAAAGGAACTTCGTGATCAGATTAAGCGGAATGATAGTAAGAGCATTGAAGATGAACAACTTAGTAAAGCCCTGAAGGAAAAGACAAAAGAATGTGAAAATCTTACCAGAGACAATACAATAAAGCATGAAATGAAATCTATCATGATGAGGATGACCAAGGAGATTGAAGATAGGAAGAACAATGAAGAGAACCTAGCACAGTCTCTGAAAGAAAAATATGAAGTATGCAGCTGGTTGGACAATGAACTAGAACAATCTAAAAATAATGAGGAAATACTTGAAAATAATATTGATGATCTCAAAGATGAACTTGCTACTGCAAATGAGTAAAAGGAGAAGTTCAAAGTTAGCTCAACCAAGCTTGTGAACTAGTTAGCAGTTAGAGGATAAATGGTGACAAGCGAGGTCTTGGAGATGAAGAACGAGAAAGTTCTAGATATCAAATGAACAAATTTGGAAGGTATCGGGTAAGACTTGACCTAATGCTCATAAATTTAATGGATATTGTTTCAGTTGCAATAAATTTGGACACATGGCTTCTTAGTGTAGAAGTAGGATGAATCAAATTGGTCCATCATTCTCAGGTCAATGCTTTAATTGCAATAATTTTGGTCACAAGTCAAATGAATGCAAAAATTTGATGAACAATTTTCATATAAATGTCAGATGTTATACATGCAATAGGTTTTGGCATACTGCTAACTAGTACAGATCAAAAGGAAATCAATGGAACAACTGGTCTAGACAGAAAAATGTTATGTGCTATAGCTGGAAAATAATTGGTCACATTGCTACATTATGTTGGAACAAAAGACATCTGCTAAATCAAAAAAGGAACATACAAAAGGATGTTAAAGGAAAAATTAAAGTCACTATAGATGTGGTTAGGAAGAAAATGCAAAAGAAATGGGTGAAGAAGAGTCCCTCGAATGAAGAAAATGCACCAGCACCAGAACTTGCTTCTGGTAGTTCATCCGTGAATTAGTCTCAGGCCTTTGGCCTAGGGGCAGCTATCAAGAAAATCTTTAAACCCCCTGCTGGTAACTGACACCAGAATGTGGATAATTTCAATAAAATCATAGATGTTCTAGATATGTTATTGAACCTATTAGAGAAAGTATTATGTAATGTTGGAGGTCCGTGGAATATTTATCTGTCATAGTGCATGAAACCAATGTAATTGGATGAGTTAGGGTAAAAGCATTTATTGTGAGAAAAAGGGTTAAGTATGTGAGTGATAAAAATTCATTTATATCTTTCATTTGTCACTTTTCATTTTAAAGAAAAGAAGTTTGAAGAGCTCTGAGGTGAATTAAGGCGAGTTGAGGAAAAATTCAAGTGTGAAGAAGCTTTCAGAAATCAAACTGCAATCTGACGAAAAGGTATTTATCGGTAAAACTCTGTGAACTTGTAAATTGATAATGGCTACTCCATTAGTAGTTGAAGTTGAGGACATACCCCATCCAAAATTCAAATGGCATCCCTACAAGTCTGTTGAGACCGATTCATTAGGAGATTTTTCATTCATTTCGTACGGTGTGTTGCACATAGAAGATATTAGGGTTTATATTCACGTGACTATTGAAGAGCTAGGAAGCTCACAGCTATTGAATTTATATAATAATCAAATCATAGGTGAAGATTTCTATGTGAAGCTAGAATATAAAACCCTAGAAGAAAATAAATTTACTCAGATTGTCAGATTTCCCATCTTTGAAGAGTTTGAATGGGTTTGTTACATCTTGAGTCGAGTCCATGATGAATTCATGTGGTTAATAATACCCTTCAAAATTACAAAGGAGGATAACAGTGTTGTAACAGGTCTAAATTCTTCCGATGGATTACCAATTCTGAAATCAGTGAAGAATCAAACGATCACTGATGCTACAGGTTCTAGGTATGGCAGAAGAGCAATGAAAATTGATGACATTGTTGATGTAGATGTCAAATTTGCATCTATGGTTATTGAGTACAAGATATATCATTCTAGTCGAGACAAATTTGTGTCTGGTATAGCCATTTATGTTGCCTATCAGATGGTGAAAGAAAATGCAGACTATGATCTTTGTGAATCGCTAAGAACTCAGTTGATGGAAAATATTGTGAAGATCAAGAAGGATAAGAAAAAATATTTTAAGTATGGTAACTTGCTATAATGCTTATTCTTTTACTTCATGGATGAGGTTCTAGGATTCAGAAAGATTCATTGGCAAAAAGATAAATCGGTAGGTGCTCAAATTGAAGATCTCTTTCATAGATTTGTAGACATTAAGACAAAGAATGCCACTATCTGGGGATATTTAAAAAGTTTTCAGAGTATGATGCAGGCCAAAGAGAGGATTCCCACTTCTATTGTAGAGAAATATACAGATACAATATGCTTTATGGTAGATATTGATCAATGTATGATGGATGTTGTTGATCCCAAAACAATTTGGATCATACCGATGGGATACGAAGTTGAGGAGCACATTCTAGAAATGTATGTTGAACATTTATTAAGAAATCCTATAGAACCATCAGAAGAAAGATTTGGTACTTATGCTGAAAAGAATATGCAGGTACACAATGAACTCAAAAAAATTGTAATAGTTAAAAGAGTTAGAAAAGAGGTGGAAGTTTTGGCAGAAAGTATGGGGATACCAGCAAAAAAATTGAAAGAAGCTAGAAGGAAAAGAGAAGAAGCTCAAGCAAAAAAAAAGACAATAAAAATTGAATCAGCTGGTCTGGCAACACCATCTGTCTGAGCTAGTTCAACTAGAAGCTTTGCATCCCATTCTACCCCTATAGAAAATCAATTTATGTGAAAAATGAATCTAAGGGATCTAGTAAGGAAGGAAAAATAAAGAAGGATAAGAGAAAGAGAGTCTATGTGGAAGTCTCTAACAATGAAGAAACTGAGTTTGATTAAGGAGTTAAATAAATCAAGCATCAAGGCACTAAGGCAACAACTGTTATAAAAAGTAAGCCCTCCGATGGAGATGTCCAAGCAAAGAAGAAGACAAAAACTGGCCAACCAGGTATGTCAGTAGAGGAAGTTGAAAAAGATTTGGGTAAGTATGGAAACCTTAAGCCACTCCATAAATGGTATGAATATTTTGGTGAATTTGATAAGATAATTCTTGAAGAGGAAACAATAAAACATTTGAATATTTTCAATAAATTTTTTATTGAAATAATTCCTAATTTCCCTAAAAGCTTATATGATATTTTGGAGATGAGGAGGGTGAATGCCAGATCAGAAGAAGAGTAGATGAGAGAAATAGTTTTTGCAAAATTGTGTCTAGTAGCATCTATGGAAGAAATAAAGTCAATACTAAATAAATCCAAGAAGGAGTTTAAAAGAAAAACTAGAGTGAACAAGCTCATGATTGGGAAAACAAAGGAAGTTGTAGAAGAAACAAAATAGATTATGAGATTTTTTTTTTTAAACAACATAATTGATGTTATCCCCGAAGTTACTCATGATGTTTCATCTAGTTCGGGAAAAGAAGAAGAATAATATAATCAAGATATAGCCTCTGAGGATATGCAGATTCCTCCTAAAGTGGTCAATACAAAGATTCCTATGGAAATTGAAGTTTTGAAAAGTGTATTAGTTGAGAAAGTGGAGATCCTTGAAGATAAGTCAAAACTTGCAACTAAGGAAGCAATGGTTGAAGAAAAGCAAGTTGATGTAAAAGAAATTCTAGCAGAAGCAAGAGACATTGCAGAGGCAATGAATAAATTTTTGGTAGAACAAAAAGAAGAGTTTGATCCTAAACTGATTGAAGGTCCGATCAACCTATCTACTCTAAGTCCAATTGAGAAAATGAAAGTAGCTTCATTTGCCCAAGCAAAGCTAGAGAAGAACTGTTGAAGTGCCACATTGAGGACAATGAACTTCTAAACCTTGCATCTGGAGTCTTGGAAAAGATAATTCCCACTCATGTGAAATATTTGACAAGTTCCTCCTCCAGTGAATTAAAGAAGCTTATCAACTCAGTAAGTACTCACTTTGAGTCACTTGAGAAATATTCTATGATTAAAGTTCAAAAGGAATTTGATGCTAAAATATTAAATGGGCTAAAGGAAATGGTTGCTAAGGATAAAAAATTTATAGCCACCTGTGTGGAAAATATCCAAAATTCTCTATCTAAAGGTGGGAAGATTTACAAGTCTTATTTGTCTTTTTCAAAATTTATTGATGACAATGAAAAGAAGGTTAAGGATCTAGAAAAAAAATTAGCTACTATTTCTAATGTGTTTGATCCTTTAACTGGTAGTGTTGGAAATTCAGAAGGTGAAGTGATATCTTTGTTTGACAAAAAAAAGAGCTTAAAGCATGAAAATGACAAAATTGTTGCAAGAGCATGTGAACTCAGAGGTCTAATCGGCCCAAAGATAGAAATCATGTCAACTGTAATATCCTGCTACGCAACCTTGAAGGTTAAGAGCCAAAGTAGGACAAGGTAATACATTTTTTTTTGAACAAGACGAATAACATACACATAAATTAATTATCGATTCAATAAAACAACAACAAACATGGCCAAATATAACCTAAAGTAAAACTTCAAGGAGAGGACTAATCCACCCTCCAGAGAAAATCCAAACATGAGCAAACAAGAAAGCTCCAGAAATTTTCTCTGGAACTCTTTTCCCTGCTCCGGAACCTGATGCTCTAGAACTTGCTACTCTGCTCCGAAACCTGTTGCTCTAGAACTTGCTGCTTTGCTCTGCAACCTATTGCTCTGGAACTTGCTACTCTGCTCTGGAACCTGTTGCTTTAGAACTTGCTACTCTGCTCCAGAACCTGTTGATCTGGAACTTGTTGCTCTGCTCCGGAACCAGGCAGCAAAAACATCGAATAGTGAACAGAAGGTGTCGATGCTCTGGAACCTTTGCATACCAAAGAATGAAGGGAAAAACACCACTGAAGCACTGATTCCTTTTTTTTGCATGAATTTTTTTAAAGAGAAGGTCATAATGATCATCAAAGGACAAGCGAGTCTGATAGCAACACCGAAACTGGTAAGACAATAAAAACATCACATTTCTTCTCATTAAATAATATGATTAAATCATCTTTCACAAGAGAGTACAATAGACATAGAGGAACATACATGAGTACAATGGCATAGCCATGAGTAAAATACATCATCAGAAAAAGGAAAATGCAAGAGTGATAAGCTCCAACTGGTGCTCCCATAACCCTTACATCGGTCTCCAATGGCAGTGGCAATGCCTCCCTACCATGTGGACTTCAGAGAGACCACCCCACCCTGCTCAGAGGTAGTCACAAGGCCCAAACAGAAACAACAAGGCAATGTGGCCAACACATACACTAGACATAAAACAAAAACAAGGTACAATGCATAAGGCCAATGTCACAACATGGAGATGCTCATACCATATAGGTTGGGAACTACTCATGACTACAAAATACAAGATCAAGAGAAAAAAATGGATGGAGAGACTCAACCATTCCCAAATCAACATCTCGTAGATGGATAACTCAACACCCTACAGACGGCTAGGCCTTCTCGAGTGCATCCTTAGCCTTTTCAAGTGCTCAAGGCTATGCACGAGGAGTCATTATCTTATAATTGTTTCACTCCATCTTGGTTAACCAAATGAGGAATCCCAAAGAAAATATGAGACAATGAAAAAATCCATTAAAACCATCATTGAAACCATTTAACAAAGCCAAACAAATATTGTTGTGAAACCATTCAAACAACTGATCTCATACACCCACAAATAGATAAAAAACATTCAAAAATTCACTGTTAACTTCATAAAAGAAACCAATAATATAATCAATAATAACCTCATTAAATCTTCCCACAAAATCACTTTTAAATCATATAAAATCTATCAAGTGGCAATGACACAAAACACAGTTTCAGCTATTGTTCAAATGCCTGAGAAAGAGGCATGAAAATTCCATAGAAAGATAAAAGTGCCCAGATCTAAAATTGGGCAATAACCCAGTTTAGATTTCTATGTTTCTAGACATATTTCATCTTTAATTTTCAATTTTATGACCTGAGATAAGGTGTTGTTTGGAAAAACGTCATTTTAAGCATTGTTGGGCAAGAACATGAAAAATGTGAGTGCCCCGATTAAAAATCGGATGAAGACCCAGTTGAGATATGAACGTTTCTAAACAGAATCCACCTTTATTTTTTGTTTAAAACAAGTGGTTTAAGAGAAGGGAAAAAAAAACGTCATTTATCAAGTAGGCACAATTTGGCCAAAAATGAAAGTATCCAGAATGAAATTTTGATTTCGACCTAGTTGAGATATGGGTGTTTCTACATGGACTACATAATTATTTTATAAATTTATGACCAAGAAAAAGGTTTTGTTTAAAAAGAATTATAAAGCATTCAAAATTTGTTTTGGACTTCAACCCAGTTGGGATTTGGACGTTTTTTGGTGAATCTCACAATTGGATTTGAGTTTAAACTAAGAGATTTATACAGATTTAGAAAAGTCTCAAACTTTTCCCAAAATAAATACAATAACCAGGTTGAATGTAATAAATACAATAACCAGGCTGAATGTAAAACTCAAAACTCAAAATACCATGACAACACCCAGAGCAGCCAATACTCCCGACAAATTTAATTACACACACACAAACATTTCTATTTTAGAACTTCAAGAAATATACACAGAAAAATACCTCTAATTTTTTCCCAAATTTGAGATGGAGGAATGCTCAGCTTGCAAGGCACGACTAACTTCCAACACCGAACAACAAGGAGGAAATGGCATGTTGAAACAACAAACAACTACCCACAATTTTCTTCTCAGATAAACTCCCACAAATCTATTGCCCAAATCTTGGGGTTTTCTCCTCTTTTAAAACAACCATTTTCCTCTCTCAAAAGATAACTCTCCAAAAACATCATCCACCAAAAAGTTCAAAACAAAGAATAAATATCAAATACCAAGCTGTCCATTTTTATTTATTTTAGCTAAACTCCTCCAAAACAAATCACATTTCAAAAAAACACTTTTTAAAACAATACAATGTCCCAAAACTTATTTCCATGTAAAAACTCCCAAAACCATAAAAATGAAATAAGGAATTTGATTAAATAAGTTATTAAAGCTCCCCAAAAACAATTAATTTATATCACTAAATATCCAACATCCTCAATAACACGTAAACAATAATTTAAATCCAATGTTAAAATACACAAGACTCCCCAAAAAGATTTAAATAAAATTATGAGGGCTCACAAAATGGATTAATAAAATCATTTAAAAATTTCAATTGAAATATAGCATTCTCTGAATGATCAATAAAAATTATTTAATAAAAACAACATATTTAAAATCTCATGAATAAAACAATTCCAAATCTCAAATCACTTAAACACAATGAAATACCATATATGAAACCATGAAAAGATGCCAAAGAAACACAGCATAACACTGACAACCAAAATATATAGCCACATAATAGATTCACGAAAACCAAGACAAAATACCTCAACAAGGCATACTAGTAAACCACATATGACTGAAAGGTGCTCCAGACGTTACTGTTAGGTAAGCGGATGGTGAGACAACATGAGAAAAATGCACTAATAAGGTATAGTGGGTTAGGGTAGGGGACATTTGGCCTATATGACTACCTCCAGTTACCACCATTGGGGAATAAGAGTACGCTCAGGCCTGTGAATCCAGGTAGAGTCGATACTCAATACCTACATCACTCCAATTACACACCAAATTACACATACATATAACATATATCATATAGCTAAAGAAACATCAATCATCGGAAAGAGGATCATGATATCGTAAGCCTCTCAGATACGAGTGTTACGAAATCATCCATTTCCTATCCCTAATCATACAAAAGCAATGATAATATTATATAAACATATAAGCATGTAATCCAACATAATTTATAATCATGATAACCTATCGCATAATCATCAATGTCTTATCTCATTATGATAACATTTATAATGCTAAATCAAAATTAAAATACCATCTTACCCAGGCTAGAGTTAGAGAGGTGTTACATCGTGCATTGAAAGAAGCAAAAGATGCTAAAGTAGTGGGTGATCTAGCAAACTTGGAGTCTGCAGAGACACAATCCTATTTGTTTTGTGGACACACAACAATTGTGGAGAGTCTCAAAAGAGTTTGGGACATGAATTTGGCTCTGCTGAAGAAAGACTTTTCATAAATTTTCAAGTTTATGTAAGTTTGTTTGATTTTTTGGCATGTGAATTACTACCTTTTCCATTGATGTCAAAGGGGGAGAGTAATAGAGTGAAAAATTCATAATCATCTCAGGGGGAGAATTTTATTTTGGCGAAGAGTTTGGTTTTTGAAATTTTGGCAGTCTAACTGATGTTGGTACTGATCCGACACTTAGTCATTTTTCACTAAGTGTTGCCATCAATGCCAAAGGGGGAGATTGTTGGCAAGAGATAGTGCAAATATCATTTGGTGTTGTCATTGATGGTAACTCCAATCTATGATTGGATCGACACATCATCAATTTATCCTACCGACAGTCAGATTGCAAACACTTAAGGAAGAACAAAGCATTCCGATAGTTTTAGGTTCATCGATTCACATATAGATTTTTAGATAATATTTTGTGTTGCATATCTTAAAGAAGGTTGATCAATGTATTTTGAGTGTTATCCGTAAATCTCAATGCCTCATATTGATTTGTGTGTGAGTTAGAAGATCTAGTTGGCTAATTCTTTGTTTTATCAGTATTGGAGCCGACTTCGTGAATGTATCATGTCGCGGATGTATGGGAAATAATTAGTTAAGTATTTTTGTCTTCATGCATCTTTTTTTGGGTCATATCCAAGTTGTGGCTGACCGTTGTGGATGCACATCAAGGTTTACTCATGATTTGAGCCAACAGATGTAAATATTCTTTTGTTCTATTGAAGCCGACATATTGTGATTAAATTATAAGTTACTGATATATATATGAGATCGTCCATATCATTTTGAAGTATGTAAGGTGTGTGTTGATGCAAATTTTGAATAAGATCAGAGAAGAAGAGTGACAATGCACAATTTCACTTGTGCATGATGGATCTGTGTTGCGAGTGTGAGAAGAACAAAGTAGTTCAGTGCAAAATCAGTCTATAGGACAAAATATCAAGTATTGTGCCTAACTGAAACTATATTAAAGCATATGTAGATGTTATTTCTCTGAGTTCAAACTCTCAGATGGTTTTAATCTGGTTTTCTTTGTAAGGGAATGAGCCTTCCCTTTGAGCAGTAAGCTCTAGGCAGTATGCCTGAATGCAAGTGCATTACCCATATTATAAACTTTATTTGAGTATACTCATATCATATTATCGATTGGCCATCCATTGTGGTTTCTCCCCTAACATGGTTTCTACGTAAAAATTCTTGTGTTATGTGATTGTTTTCTTCTTGTTCATGCATTTTGGTTAAATGTTACAAGTGCTTTGAAGATAAAGGTTAATAAAGTTATTTTTTGCACAACATTGATTCACCCCTCTCAGTGTAGCTTCTTTCCAAAAGAAGCCAACTCGTAAGGTAAATCCATGCAATTCAACTCCATACAATCAAAGCCTGGGACCGCTTGAATAGCATCAAGAACTTGTTTACATTCAAACCCAAAGGTCCTTCTCAATTTCTCTTCTGAAAGTGGTGTGTTTTCACAAATCTCATGAATTTTGGGGGGAAATAGCACCCTAAATAGATTGTCCATAGTTACCACTAGAAGAAGAGATAGTAACCAAAAAAATAATGTGAATTCTGAATAACCAATAGGCCATTTAAAGAAATTTTTCCATCTAAGCGTTGCTAGAGAGACCATACACATGCTTGCCAATAAAATTAAAATAAATGGGTAGTCAGAACAAGCACTCATAGGCATTCAATTTCTACCAAGTGTCAGGTATTTCGCTTATGTTGGAAATAACTTGTGACTCTAGGATCCATCGTATTTAGCAATTCTCCAATAGATACCCCAAAAAACTTTGAATATGTCTGTCAACAAGATAAATATCTCATTGGCGAACACTTGCAAAGTGGGGAAAAGAATGGATACATCTGGAGCCAAATTTGACATTTGGCATAAGTAGCCACCATGATAAGTATGAATTATAGAAAAAAAAATTCACCTGTTGTGCCAAAAAATCTGCTAAATTAAAAAGATTGTCATCTAGATATCAAAGATAAAGTTGCCTCTTGCCAAAACTGAAAGAAGAGGGAGGAAAATTCTATCTCCAATATAATTAAATTTTCCCAAAGTACAGTGACCAATCAAGAATTAAATTGTGCAAAGGATTTAATTTCCAAATCCATAGAGGAATCTATGGAAACATCAAGAGTGTTTGCTCAGAGCACAAAAAGTTCAATTTAGGAGACATAAGTGGGTGATGAGGCGACATTAGTGTGTTAGAACAAGCTAATATGAAAGAGAATACAGATTGTAGTAGGCTGCATTAATAACATAACAAAGGAATTTTCAAAATAATATATCTTCTGGCTCTCTTCATTTAATAGGCCGCTGTCAAACCTTATGCCTAAAGACACCCATGGAGGAATAATGTACTGGTAGAAATAAGTTGAAAATTCTAGAGCCTGGATTTTATGGAATGTGGGGCCAATAGTGGTTAGAATTGTGGAATAAATAAAGTTCACTTAGCATGTCCTTGAAAGATGGAAAAATCCAAAGATTTTTCTAGCAATTGAGATCCTCGCTTTAAAATAAATTTGAAAACAAAAGCTAGATTTATACACAAAACCATAGATGATTGAAAAAAAGAACCCTAGGGCTAAAGGTAGGCAATCAAGACTTCGAGAAAAGATGAACACAATCCTGTGCATAAAATTCTTTGTGTTCAGTGGATTCATCAATCGCCTTGTTAGTAAGGAAATCTGCAAATGAGTTAATCTCTCTGTAGCAATGAGATATTTGAAAAGTGGAAAAAAATTCAACTTGTTTCAGAATTCTGGACAAGATATAATCAAGGTGCTAAGACTTTGATCCTCCGTTCTTTAGAGTCGAAATCGTTACCATTGAATCTCCTTCAATGTAAATTTGAGAGATTGAATGTTTCCTTGAAAATTTTAATCCCAAACTCAAATCTTTTAGTTCGGCCACATTATTTGTACCATTTGGAATTAATTCACAAACAACTGGATAATGAAATCACCTTTCCAATCCCTTAAGATAGCTGATATACTTGATTTTCTTGGATTTTCTCTTAAGACTGTTGGTAGATGGTTAGCGCTCCCCTCAAGATTCCTGGCATGGACTAACCGCCTCTCATGGATCCGTTAACTCTGAAAATTGTACCAGGCATTAACAGGTCGATCTTTTGGTGCAATGGAAACTGTGGGCCAACAAGTGGTATCAAAGCCAAAGGTGTCAGGTTTGAATCCCCTCAGGTAATGTTGAGGGGGAGTTTGTTGGCAGATGGTCAGTGCTCCCCTTGGGATTCATGACATGGACTAAGCACCTCTCATGGATCCGTTAACTCTGGCAGTTGTATCAAGCATTAACAAGTCAATCTTTTGGTGCAACAACAACCGTGGGCCAATAGAGACTCCATCAAAATTTAATTTGACAAAGTCTCTAGGCAGAGGGGACCACTTCAAGGTGTCTTTGTTGACCATTTGGGTTTTATTAGAATTAGAGCCATCTCTTGGGATTTTCAAAAGCTGCCAATTTTTCAAGATGAGAGCATCCCATGAAGAGAAGTGTTTACATTGATGTGCATTTTTGAATAGGGAAGTCGAAGACACTTCAAAAATTGAAACCTCATTTTTTTGCAAAACCTGATATAAAGAGGAATGTTTTTCTCTAAAAATTCTATTGTTTCTTTCTAGCCAAACGTTCCAAATTATTATGGAAGGAAGATCTCCCATAAACAAGAAAATGATGAGGAATTAAAGAGGAAGGGCCATGAGATGAACTGTTGGAGGATGGAATTCTGGAGAGGGCTTGACCATCCCAATTTATTCATTACCCATGTCTAGCATTGATGAGAAAAGTCACAACCTAGAATAAGGTGGTCTATTGTTTGAAGAGTATTATGACACATGATACACGTGAATAGAGGGGTGATTCCCAACCTATCCAATCTTAACCCTATTAGTATTTTATCTTTAATAGCTAGACATGCAAAAGCTCCTACTTTTGGTAGAACATTTGGGCCCCAACAGAGTCTGCAAGGCCACGGGTTCTCAAGTTTACTTGAGGCTAAAGAATTATAACCATCTTCAACATTGTATTTCCCTAACTTGGATTTTATCCAAATGATTTCATCATATTTATTGGGTAAAAAATGTGTCTTTGAGCAAGTTCATCTTTTATAGAGGTCTTTAAGGTAGAAGGAACTTGCAAAAAATAAAAAATAAATCCAGTTAACTTGACAAGGATCCAAAAGATCAGCTTCTATATAATCTCAAACTTTGTTACCCCATTTGGCTTTGAGTGGAGGTTCAATTTGTTTCCAGTCTCCAAGTGTCTGAAGAGGTTTATGGTCATTCCAAGCATCTTCCCACAAGAGAGATTTTTCCCCATTGTTGATAACCCATGAGAGATGAGGAAGAAAGGCTATTCTGCAAGATGAAATGAAATTCCAGATTTTGTATCCCTTAGGAAGATCCCTTTGAGTAAAAATAATTTCCCTTTCTTGAGAGTCTAAGTATTTGTATTTCATTATTTTGCACCATCTTACTTTAGGTGTAGAACTTAGATTTTCCATATCAGTTTTGGACCAAGGGCTTTATTTTGTAGGAAGATGTCTCTTACACTTGCTCCACCCTTGGTCTTGGGTTGACAAATAGATTCCCATGCAACAAGCGGTAGTTTCTTCTTAGAAATTACATTTTTTTCCATAAAAATTCTCTGAAAATCTTTTGTATTCCCTTTCCATTCCCTTAAATTAGAAGATTCAACACTCTTATGAGAAATATTGGGAGAGAACATAAGACTTATTTAAGCATCACCAATTTCCCAGCTAAAGTTAACCACTTTTATTTCCAAAGTTAAATCCTACTAGTAATTGAGGAAAATAAACTGTCCCAAAATTCATGTTTCTCCTTTCTTGAGAAGAATGGAATTCCCAAGTATTTGCAAGGGAGTGAACCACATTGGAAGCCCCAATTTTTTTTTTAATTTGGATTGTACAACATGATTGACATTTAAAGAGATTTTATTTTTATTTTTTAGAATTACAAAGTTGACCCAAATGTGAACAGTAGTCTAAAACTATACTTTTCATCACCTTGGCCTCTTCCATTGTGGCTTCTCCCATGAGAAAGGTATCATTAGGAAAAAGGGAGTGATAAATTGGAGCGAGGAGCAGATGGGCATGAATTCCTTTCCACTATCTGGATTCCCATGCTATGATTATGGATTTTCTCAACCCCTCAACCATTAAAATGAAAATAAATGAAGATAGAGGATCTCCTTATCTTACACATTGTGAGGGAGAAAAAAATCCATAGGGAGTTCCATTTATTATTACTGAGAATCTAGCACCTGAAATATAGGAGTATATATCCATTTACACCAGTTGTAACTAAAGCCAATTTTTTTAGGATCACCACTAGGAAGTCCCAATTCACTCGATCATATGCCTTTGACATGTCTAGTTTAATAACCACTGTTGGAGATTTATATTGTATGATTGAGTAAAGTTCTTCATGTGCCAAGATTGCCCCTTTAGGATTTTCTCTCCTGGGAACAAAACAACCTTATTCTTTAGAGATGATTAAGGGAAGCAACTTTGTGAGTCTAGAAGTGAAAGCTTTGGTGAAAATCTTGTAAAAAGAGTTGCATAGTGTTATCGGTCTAAAATCATTAAATGAAGAAGGATCAATTTTTTTTGGAATGACATCAAGAAAGGTGGAGTTTAGTTCCTTAAGCATGTTTCTATACCTTCTTGATTCTTCTAGAGCTAAAATAATAACATTCCCCACAAAGTCCCAACATTTTTGAAAAAACAAAATTGTGAAACCATCTAGACTTGGGGCTTTATCTGCTTCCATTGAGAATGCCACTTTTTTAATATATTCCAAGGAGAATTTAGCCATTAGCATTTTGTTTTGTTCAAAAGAAATTAATGATGGAATATTATCAATTACCGAGTTATTTTCTAAAGACTTGTGGACTATTTCTGGAGCCAATAAATTTTTAAAAAAGGGAACTGCTTCCAGACCAATATCCTTCTTCAAATTAAGGGGTTCCCTAGAAGAAGAGTGAATTGAAAGGACCTTGTTTGATTGACGACGAATTTTCATTGAGGCATGAATTTTTTTTGTGTTTTTGTCACCCTCTTTTATCCATCTCTCTCCAGACTTCTGTCTCCAGTAACATTCTTCACGGGTGAGAACTTCATCAATTTTATCCCTTAGAAGCTTCTCTTTGTGATAGAGTTCATTGTACATACCGCTTTTAATTACTACCTCTTAAATATCAGAAATTTTTGATTCGATCCATTGCTTTTCTGAGAAAATATTTTTGAAATGATTTTTGTTCCAATCCTTAATTTTAATTTTCAAGTATTGAAGCTTTTTACTTAACTAAAACATCCTAGTTACTTTTAATAAAGGACAATTTTGCCACAACTCTTTTACTAAACTGATGAAATTTATATCACGAAACCACATGAATTTGAATTTAAATGAGATTTTGGTGATACCCATGTCTTCAAATAGCAAGAGAGAGATTGGAAAGTTATATGAGCCTAATAGGGTATGAATTATTGAAGAGAAATCCCAAGAAGTTGATAACCAATTATCTAAAAGTAAGAATTGATCAATTTTTTCTATAATCTAGGAAACAAATTGCCTCTTGTTTGTCCAAGTAGATGTTTCATTTTTCATAGGACAGACGTGAAGATTTTTGGACATGATGAAATTGTTAAAATCATCCATAACCACTTTCAAGGGTATTATTCCACCATTTTTTTGGAGAGATTTCTAACTGCATTGAAATCCCCATCTAGGATCTTATATTATTTAATGCAGGAAACAAGACTGAGAGAAATTTTCCTCCAAATTTGTCTCTTGCCAGAGACAGTGTATGGACCATAAATGTTTGTAGAGCCAAAAAGAAATATTTGTCCTAAGGCACATAACCAATGCTCTAATCTAGTTGGATTTTTATTCAAATTGATCTACTCTGACATATTGCTTATTCCATGGGAGAGATAGGTCTCCTGAATCCCCCATAGTAGGGGAGGCAATAAAGCCCCAATCCATCCAAGGATCAAAACAATTTGAAGCTGATTGACAAGAAAATTTGGTTTCCTATAGGAGAATTGTTTCTAAAAGAGATCTGAGAAGATGACGCTTTATGATGCATTATTTGTTAGGGGAATTTAAGCCCCTAACATTCCATGAGAGGATCCTCACCATGGTCGAGGAGAGATATTGTCTCCCCACATTAGGATCACATTGTGCAAGTTGGGGAGGTTTGTTAAACCCTTCACCCTTCGTAGAAGCTAATTGGAGATTCATGTCCAGTGTGGCTTGAAGCCATGCTGCAATCTCCATGTTTGTTTTCTCCTCTTTAGATTTGTGTCCACATTTTCTTTTGGGGCTAATGAGGGCCTTGAGGTCAGAGTCAAATTGTGAGATGGGTGGGGATGAGAGGAAATTAGGTGGAGCTATGTCAAAATTAGTCAGTTGATTTTTCTTTTAGAGGCAGATTGTTAAATAGGGAGAGATTTGATTTCAGACTTAGGTTCCTCAAGGACTTCATCAAAAATTTCCTCTATCAGATCTTTCGTGGCCTTAACCATTACATCATTTAAAAAGTTCATGAGGTCATCTTTTGAACCATTAGGAAGGTCTTCAAAACTTGTTATATTATTTTTAGAGTGAAAAGCTCAATGAGAGGGAGAAGAGGGATTGTTAATGAGGGGAGGCTTGTTGGATTTACCCCCAGGATCTGTAAAGAGCGAAACTCTTAAATTCAGAACATCGACAAAACTTTAAATAATATCACTTATATTCAAAATAAAGTCGACACTTCATTCAATAGACATCATAAAAATCCATACTGATTGCAAAACAACGACTTAAAGTTGATAAATAGATTCAATATAAATTTCCAATTAAAATCATACATGTGTCATATTACACGACATTGATAATAATACAAAAGTAATTGAAATATAAGTTTACAATTCGAGATTTAGGCATTCAGTCACCTTAAGCTCTTCAATACATAATTAAAGAATACAATAATACATAAATGAAGATGGCATCCTTTGATCTTCAATCCAATATCATATCTTCAATGAAGATGAGAACAAGAATCAGGTGTTGTTTCTGCCCAACCTCAAAGCTTACGTTTCCCCAGGATTATTTATTCATTCAAAGAATACCTGAACTTGCACGAATCGATTAGCAAAAAGAAGTTAAAAAGCAGGATGTAATCTAGTGCGTGCCTATTATAACTAGTAAAACCACAAGCATTTTCATTTTTCTAATTCATTTAAGAAACAAGCAAGTTCGATACTAGGATATGGTAGAGAGTTCATTCATTCCATCTATTTCAATGGTCCTTAAGTTACTTGGCCAAGTAAAATGTCATGCACGACAAATAAAAGCAGTTTTGGAAAAGCAATTACACTCTCTAATAACACATATTCGACACCTGTCTCAGAAGGAAACTTTCCAAACACATGACATGCACATTCGTTTATCAAGCATGCATGGTTCCAATCAAATTAATACAATCTTTCAAAAAACAATTTAACGAAAATCTTGATTCAAGAAAAAATAGTTTAAATGTTGTATTTTCATCATTTTAAAACATAACATCATTAACTTAATATTTAAATCGAATAATTAAAATAAAAAAGAAGAAGTTGTACCTCAAGTATGTGAATTAAATACATATATAAACAAGCATAAATGAGCACACGTTATTTCATTCAATTTACTCATTTAATTTGTTTCCACTTTGAAATAATCCTAATTCGTTTTGTTTTCAAGTAAATCATATTTTTAAATTTAATTGATTTATTTTCTGTTTTTTATACTTGCAGAAAATAAATAATTACTTTATCAAGAACATAATTAAAATAAATCATTTCATTTCTATTTCGTTTATTTCGAGTTTTAATTGCAACATTCACTGATTTAAAACTTCTTTTTTGAAATCACGTTTAAAATTAATTAAGAGATATTTTATCAAAATCTTTTATGTTTTGAATTCTTTTCAAATATAATTTTTAAAATAATGTTTTCTATCTAAAATATTTTTCTAAGTCTGAATTTCTCCTAAATTTATAAATCAGTTGTTTTTCATTGTTTTCCATCCAATTTTATGTTTTGAAATTGTTCAATGCGGTTTTATTTTTTTGGAAAAACACAGTTTGATGTTTAAAAATTTAAATAGAATTCAAAGAAAACAAAGATACTTTTTAATAGTTTTAAATAAAAATCAGAATAAGAAAATAACTATTCCATTTGAATTCACTGTATTCATGATTTTGTTTAATAATTTCCAATAGATCCTACCTAGTAATCTAGAAACGTTTTTTTGTGTGCTTCCTTTGTCTATTTTTCCTGAAGCTGCTCTGACTATGATCTCTTCGTCCTCTTTCCTGTTGTTGTTGCTAATTGTAATTTTCTCCCTGTTGCCTTGACTTCTTTCTTCCCTGTCCATCTGTTGATTTTGACACACCCTTCCTACCTTCTTGCTGCCTTGGGCACATCTTTCCTCTTTTCTTGAGGTTGGCCGCCCCTTCACCAATCATGTGGGGTGGATGGAAAGTCTTTTTGAACATAATTTGTTTTTCAATTGATTTTACTAACTTAATTTAGATATTTGTTTATTTCTTCAATAAATCTTTTCTCTTTCATATTTTCAAATGATTAAAATAAAAATAAATAAATTTATAACACAATTTTTATTACATTTTAATAAATTTCACAATTAAAAGTCTATTCTACTAATTTCAAATAAGAGCTTCATTATTTTTAAATAATGGAAAAATATTGACATAAGGAATCCAATTTTTCGAATAGAAATAATTTCATCATAAAATACTCAAATCGCCATTTAAAATGACATATTCCTTTCACCAATTTTGAGAAATCAATTTAAACTTAATTTAAAATTTGCAAGCACATAATCATGAAAATACATTAAAATAATAACTAAGTGTGTGTGTGAGATTCCATCATCCTCATAAACGTCTAATGGCTAAAACGACTCTACCTGATCGTTGTTCTCGCCTTCATTCATGTACACCTATTCCTATGTTCACTTGCACTCGAATTTTCATCAGCGATGACAAACCCCAAATTTAAATAAAAATGCATTTCAAATCATTGCGATTGTATTTCAATTTCAATTTCACTTCAATTTCAATTTAACTTCAATTTAAATAATCATTTAACATAATAATTAACAATCTCATGTTTAATAATTTTCATTTAAATAATCAATAAAATCAATGCATGACATCCTTCCCCTCTTGGAAGAGACATCGTCTCGATGTCTTATTAATCATTTAATAAGCATAACATCACAATCAATAAAACATACTATCTTAATTAGTAAAAACATAGTATCTCAATAAGTAAAAATAGTATCTCGATCATAATGAAATAGTAACTAACAACATAGTTCTCAAATATAAGCATAAACAACTAATAGTAGCATCCACGCTATCAAAATTCACATGTGAATCAAAAACCAGAGTATCAAGTATCTCCGCATAAAGAAAATACTAATCAATGAAAACAAATGAGGAAAATGATCGCCAATCGTCTCAAAATCCTCCCATGTAGCACTATCCTCAGTATACTAGTCCCACTGGACCTTGTACTGAGTACTATCCCTATTACGCAGCTTAATTCTACGCCTGTCTAGGATTCAAATGGGCTCCACTAGCACCACCCCTGGATCCTGTACCTGTAATGAATGCCAATCAAGAATATGAGATGCATCATGATGGTATGGTTTCAACAAAGAAACATGAAATATGTTATGGAGTCAAGCTAGAGCAGGTGGTAATGCTAGTCTATAAGAAACTAGATTAATAACATCCAGTACATCAAAGGGTCCCACAAATCTCAGAGCCAACTTTGATGATTTCCTAAATGGGATAGAGCTCTTATGAGGCTTAACCCTCAAAAAGACTTTATCTCTCGCAACAAACTATCTGAAAGTCCTGTTCTTATTAGCATAGCTCTTCTGTCTATCGGATTCTTCCTTCAACGTACCCTTGATCAACTTCATTTGCTCATCCATTTCCTTGAGCATAGCCAGACCAATGATGATCCTATCTTCCATCTTGTCCCAACTGATGGGTGTGCAACATTTCTATCCATAAAGTGCCTCAAAAGGTGTCATACCCAAAGATGCATGGAATGAGTTATTGTAGGCAAACTTAACCAATGGCATATATTCCTTCCACCTATATTGCTGATCGATGCAGTACATCCTCAGTAAATCCTCAACAACTTGATTGACCCTTTCTGTTTGGCCATCAGTTTGTGGGTGATATGCAAAACTAAAATTCAATTTAGTTCCCAAAGTTGCATTCAGTGTAGTCCAAAACCTACATGTCATCCTAGTGTCCCTATCAGAAATAATGATCTCTGGTACACCATGCAATCATAATATCTCTTGCATAAATTTCTTCGCAAGAGTCAATGATCCATCCTTCAAATTCCCAAGTATGAAATGTGAAACCTTCATTAGCTTATCAACAACTACTAAGATGGTATCATGCCTATTCCTGCTCAAAGGTAATCCTTGGATAAAATCCATACTAATTACTTGCCACTTATACTCAGGTATATCGTGTGGATACAAAAGTCCTGTTGGATGTACATGCTTAGCCTTAACCCACTGGCATTCCAAACATCTAGCCACATACTCCATGACATATTTCTTGAGCTTAGGCCAAAAGTACAAATCCTTCAACTCTATTACCATCTTCGTAACTCCTGGATGCCTTGAATAAGGTGCATCATGAACTTCCTCAAGAGTCAACTTCTTCAAGTCTTCACCCTCAGGGATATACATCCTTCCCTGATATCTCACAATATCATAATACTCCATCACATATCCATCATATCTATGATCTAAAGGATCTTCCTCTAAGGCTTGCCTAACCCTGACATAATGCTTATCTCCTAGAAGATAATGCAACACTTGTTGTCTCAAATTTGACCTTGTGGTCAACATAGCATAGAGATGTCTTATCCTACTAAGAGAATCTACAAATCTGTTTTCCTTACCCTTGATATACTCAATACCAAAATCATACTCACTTAGGAACTCAAGCCACCTCCTTTGTCTTGCATTGAGGTTCGGTTGTGTGAAGATGTACTTAAGTCCTAAATGATCTATCTTAAGCTCAAATGGCTTCCTTAGGAGATAATGTGTCCACATCTGCAATGCATGAACAATAGTTATAAGCTCAAGATCATGTGGTGCATAATTCAATTCATATTGTTTCAGTTTCCTGGACTCATATGCAACCACTTTCCCTTCTTGCATCAACACAACTCCTACACCTTCACCTAAAGCATCTGTAATCACAATGAAGTTCCCATTAGGATCTAGTATAGTCAATACTGGTGTCGATGTCAACTTCTATTTAAGAATTTGAAATGCTTCCTCGCACTTCTCAATCCACTCATATTTCCTTCCCTTCTTCTGAAGAGAAGTTATAGGTATTGCTATCCTAGAAAACCCTTCCACATATTTCCGGTAGTATCCTACAAGTCCCATGAAACTAAAAACTTCAGTAACACTCTGGGGTGTTGGCCAATCCACAATGGCTTCTATCTTCACAAGATCAACTGAGATTCCCTCAACAGATATGACATGTCCCAAATAGTGAACCTTCTTCTGAAAGAAAGTACACTTTGAAAACTTTCCAAAAATCTTTCGATCTCTTAGTCGTTGCAGGACTATTCTCAAGTGCTTCTCATGCTCCTCTTCTGTCTTAGAGTAAATCATAATATCATATATGAATATAAGCATGAAATCATCTAAACAATCTCTAAATATGATGTTCATAAGATTCATGAATGTCCCTGGAGAATTCGTTAGGCCAAAAGGTACCACTATGAAATCTTAGTGTCCATACTGAGTTCTGAAGGTTGTCTTTGGAATATCCCCATCCTTAATCCTTAACTAGTGGTAACCTGATCTAAGAAAAATCTTAGAAAACACTGTAGCCCCTTTCATCTGATCAAACGGCTCATCTATCCTAGGTAAAGGATACCTGTTCTTAATGGTAACCTTGTTCAACATCCTGTAATCAATACACAGTCTCAAGGTTCCATCCTTCTTAACAAATATTATCGGTGCACCCCATGGGGATACACTCGGTCTAATAAATCCCTGCTTCAGTAACTCCTGCAATTGAACCTTCAGTTCATATAACTTTGTAGTAGTCATTCTATATGGAGCCTTGGATTGAGACTTCGTTCCAGGTAAAATTTCAATCGATAAATCAAATTCTCTCTTCGGTGGTAACTCAGTAAGTTCTTCAAGAAAGATATCCAAGAACTTCTTGAGAACTAGATAGCCCTCTGGACTTTGCTGGACATTATCCAAGTCACTAACCAATATAGCATATATGGAACATCCTTTCCAATGTGCTTTCTTTAGCTGAATGGCTAAGATATGTCTCAACTCTAGAGGCTCTCAAGATCCTAAAATCTCAACTGGATGTCCAAAATCATCCAAAAAACTCACAACCTTATCCTCATAGTTCATTATGGCTTTATGCTTAGTTAACGAATTGATCCCTAAGATCACATCATAAGAACCCAATGGTGCTACATAAAGGTTAACTTGGGTTTGGAAATTAGGTAGCTATAAATCGTTGCATGATAGACATGAATCTACCCTCTTCTCTGCTCGATTTCCATATTGAACCATCCATAAATGTGACATATAGCCAAGTCTAATAGGCTATTTAGCAACTAATTTAGGATCAATAAAGCATTCAGTAGCTCTTGTATCTATCAAATAGAAACTGATTGACCAAAAAGCTTACCGACATCTGAATAGGTGAAGCCTGAAAGACTGCTTGATGGTTATCAACCACTGCATGAATCTGGTGTTGTGGTGCTCGCCGATCATTACCACCTCATTGACCTCCTGTACACTGAGTGCAATTGGAGGCATAGTGATCTCCTCCACAATTATAGCATACACCTCGTGGCCCTGGGTGATCACCTGTCCTGTTTCTAGTATTGGAGAAGTTGGTGTTATTATTATTCACTTTCTTGTTTCCACCAAAGCTCCCTTCTCCTTTATCCTGAGTGTTTGTTCCTCTCTTCAGATTCTTGATATGTTGATTGTTATTACCCTTCTGGTTATTGTTGTTATTGTTTTGGAACTTCTTGTTTCCAAAACCAGATTTAGCATTCACACTCTTCCTATAGTTTTCCACCTGTTGCAACTTTTGTTCCTATTTTATGGTCTTCTCAAAGACCTCATCCATAGTCAATGGATTATGAATATCCACATCAGCTCCAATCTATGGCCTTAATCCTAGGATAAATTTCCGAATACATAACCGTTCATCCATGTGATATTGTGGTATGTATTTTAGGAGATTAGTGAACCTCTCCCAGTACTGAGTAACTGTCAAACCACCCTGTGTCAGATTCTGGAACTTTGACATCTTCCTATCAAAGAACATCTGTGGAGGCCACCTCTTCCTGAAAAGTTGCAAGAACACTTCCCATGTAGTCCCACCTAGTAGTAACTTCTTCTTAGTCTTCTCGTTATCCCACCAAGTAGAAACTTCTCCAGTAAGTTGGTATGCATCCCAAACTGCCTTGGTCTCATTGGACATATTCCTAAGCTCAAAGTAATTTTCCATTTCAATAACCCAAGCTTCAGCTCCATCACCTATAGTCTTACCATCAAACTTGGGCGGTGCTACCCTTTTAAAATTTGTTGCCAACTCCTCTTCAATCCTAGCTTGAGGATTTGGTACATCTTCAACCCTTGGATTCTCATTATTGGGTTGCTCCTGATTTTGGGGAATTTCAACCCGAGGGTTTTGTCCTTCTCTGACTCCTCCAACTTCCTTTTCCAGATTATCCATTTTGGAACCCTATTGATTCAAGAGACAGAGAATCTGATCCAACCTGTCATTCTCATTACTTGCAACAGCTCCTTTTCCTCTTGTACCCATTATGTATCACAATTCTTGCATCAAGGAATTTTTCTATAGTGTAATGGACAAAGGAACCTAGTGTTCAAACCTGGCTCTGATACCAAATGTAAAGAGTGAAAATCTTAAATTCAGAACATCGACAAAACTTTAAATAATATCACTTATATTCAAAATAAAGTCGACACTTCATTCAATAGACATCATAAAAATCCATACTGATTGCAAAATAATGAATTAAAGTCGATAAATAGATTCAATATACATTTCCAGTTAAAATCATACACGTGTCATATTACATGACATTGATAATAATACAAAAGTAATTTTAATATAAGTTTACAATTCGAGACTTAGGAATTTAGTCGCCTTAAGCTCTTCAATACATAATTAAAGAATACAATAATACATAAATGAAGATGAAATCCTTTGATCTTCAATCCAATACCATATCTTCAATAATGAAGACGAGAACAAGAATCAGGCACTTTTTCTGCCCAACCTCAAAGCTTACGCATTCCCGAAATTCTTTATTCATTCAAAGAATACCCGACCCTGTATGAATCGCTTGGCAAAAAGAAGTCGACAAGCAAGATGGAATCTAGTGCGTGCCTAGTATAGCTAGTAAAACCACAAGCATTTTCATTTTTCTAATTCATTTAAGAAACAAGCAAGTTCGATACTAGGATATGGTAGAGAGTTCATTCATTCCATCTATTTCAATGGTCCTTAAGTTACTCAGCCAAGTAAAATGTCATGCACGACAAATAAAAGCAGTTTTCGAAAAGAAAAACTACATTCTCTAATAACCCATATTCAACACCTATCCTAGAAGGCAACTTTCCAAACACATGACATGCATATTCATTTATCAAGCATGCATGGTTCCAATCAAATTAATACAATCTTTCAAAAAAAAATTTAATGAAAATTCTTGATTCAAGAAAAAAACAGTTTAAATGTTGTATTTTCATCATTTTAAAACATAACATCATTAACTTAATATTTAAATCGAATAATTAAAATAAAAAAGAAGAAGGTGTATCTCAAGTATGTAAATTAAATACATATATAAACAAGCATAAATGAGCACACGTTATTTCATTCAATTTACTCATTTAATTTGTTTCCACTTTGAAATAATCCTAATTCGTTTTTGTTTTCAAGTAAATTATATTTTTAAATTTAATTGATTTATTTTCTATTTTTCATACTTGCAGAAAATAAATTAAATTACTTTTTCAAGAACATAATTAAAATAAATCGTTTCATTTTTGTTTCATTTATTTTGAGTTTTAATTGCAACATTCACTGATTTAAAACTTCTTTTTTGAAATCACGTTTAAAATTAATTAAGAGATATTTTATCAAAATCTTTTATGTTTTGAATTCTTTTCAAATCTAATTTTTAAAATAATGTTTTCTATCTAAAATCTTTTTCTAAGTCTGAATTTCTCCTAAATTTATAAATCAGTTGTTTTTCATTGTTTTCCATCAAATTTTTCCTACAATTTTATGTTTTGAACTTGTTCAATGTGGTTTTTTATTTTTGGAAAAACACAGTTTGATATTTAAAAAATTAAAAAAAATTCAAAGAAAACAAAGATACTTTTTAATAGTTCTAAACAAAAATCACAATAAGAAAATAACTATTCCATTTGAATTCACTATATTCATGATTTTGTTTAATAATTTCCAATAGATCCTACCTGGTAATCTAGAAACGTTTGTTTGTGTGCTTCCTCTATCTATTTTTCCTGAAGCTGCTTTGATTGTGATCTCTTCGTCCTCTTTCTTGTTGTTGTTGCTAATTGTAATTTTCTCCTTGTTGCCTTGTCTTCTTTCACTTTTTCTGCCCAACCTCAAAGCTTACGCTTTCCCAAAATTCTTTATTCATTCAAAGAATACCCGACCCTGCATGAATCGCTTGGCAAAAAGAAGTCGACAAGCAAGATGGAATCTAGTGTGTGCCTAGTATAGCTAGTAAAACCACAAGCATTTTCATTTTTCTAATTCATTTAAGAAACAAGCAAGTTTGATACTAGGATATGGTAGAGAGTTCATTCATTCCATCTATTTCAATGGTCCTTAAGTTACTCAGCCAAGTAAAATGTCATGCATGACAAATAAAAGCAGTTTTCGAAAAGAAAAACTACACTCTCTAATAACCCATATTCGGCACCTATCCTAGAAGGCAACTTTCCAAACACATGGCATGCATATTCATTTATCAAGCATGCATGGTTCCAATCAAATTAATACAATATTTCAAAAAACAATTTAACGAAAAATATTGATTCAAGAAAAAAATAGTTTAAATGTTTGTATTTTCATTTTTTTAAAACATAACATCATTAACTTAATATTTAAATCAAATAATTAAAATAAAAAAGAAGAAGGTGTATCTCAAGTATGTAAATTAAATACATATATAAACAAGCATAAATGAGCACACGTTATTTCATTCAATTTACTCATTTAATTTGTTTCCACTTTGAAATAATCCTAATTCGTTTTTGTTTTCAAGTAAATCATATTTTTAAATTTAATTGATTTATTTTCTGTTTTTCATACTTGCAGAAAATAAATTAAATTACTTTTTCAAGAACATAATTAAAATAAATCGTTTCATTTTTGTTTCGTTTATTTTGAGTTTTAATTGCAACATTCACTGATTTAAAACTTCTTTTTTGAAATCACGTTTAAAATTAATTAAGAGATATTTTATCAAAATCTTTTATGTTTTGAATTCTTTTCAAATCTAATTTTTAAAATAACGTTTTCTATCTAAAATCTTTTTCTAAGTCTGAATTTCTCCTAAATTTATAAATCAGTTGTTTTTCATTGTTTTCCATCAAATTTTTCCTACAATTTTATGTTTTGAACTTGTTCAATGTGGTTTTTTATTTTTGGAAAAACACAGTTTGATATTTAAAAATTTAAACAAAATTCGAAGAAAACAAAGATACTTTTTAATAGTTCTAAACAAAAATCACAATAAGAAAATAACTATTCCATTTGAATTCACTATATTCATGATTTTGTTTAGTTATTTCCAATAGATCCTACTTGGTAATCTAGAAATGTTTGTTTGTGTTCTTCCTCTATCTATTTTTCCTAAAGCTGCTTTGATTGTGATCTCTTCGTCCTCTTTCTTGTTGTTGTTGCTAATTGTAATTTTCTCCTTGTTGCCTTGTCTTCTTTCTTCCCTGTCCACCTGTTGATTTTGAAACACCCTTCCTACCTTCCTACTGCCTTGGGCACACCTTTCCTCTTTTCCTGAGGTTGGCCGCCCCTTCACCAGTCACGTGAGGTGGATGGAGAGTCTTTTTGGACTGCAAATAGCAACATCCTCTCTTCCTGTGTGCCTAAGCCTCTCCTCTATTGGTTGTGTGTGGTGAGTGGGGGAGAAAAGAGTTGCACACCTTTTATTCCTGGCCATGCCTTGCTCCCAGGTCTTCCTTTACACTTGTGGGTGAGATGGAGACTTCTCCTCCTGTTTGTTGCTGCATGGGGAGTAAAGTGATGGGAATGAGGAGCCCTGCTCCTTGACCGTGCATGGAGAATGGGGAAGACTTTGGTGGTTGTGTGGGAAAGAGCAGTCCTTCTCTCCAAATCTCCAAAAACATAAACAACAATCTCTGCCTCCTTTGGCCACGTGGAGTTTAGAAGGTAAGATTGTCAAAATAAGTAGCAAATAACAATATAAACTCTCAATTTCTTCTCTCAAAAACCAAAAAAAAAAAGGATTTCTACCTCTCTTTCCCCCAAATTCAAATTTCTTCCAGCCTCCTCTTTTCTCATGCAATTGGTAGATGTTATCAAGAAATCAGATCCACCTTTTATGTTTGATCTCTAGTTCAATTTTCTAACTCCAAGTTCTAAATTTTGATTGCATTCAATTGATTGAAGATATTTTCTTCAATTTGCTCAATTGTTGTTTGCATTCAATTTCTAGTTTGAACGTAATTTGTTTTTCAATTGATTTTACTAACTTAGTTTAGATATTTGTTTATTTCTTCAATAAATCTTTTCTCTTTCATATCTTCAAATGAGAAAAATAAAAACAAATAAATTTATAACACAATTTTTATTACATTTTAATAAATTTCGCAATTAAAAATCTATTCTATTAATTTCAAATAAGAGCTTCATTTATTTTTAAATAATGGAAAAATATTGACATAAGGAATCCAATCTTTTGAATGAAAACAATTTCATCATAAAATACTCAAATTGCCATTTAAAATGACATATTCCTTTCACCAATTTTGAGAAATCAATTTAAACTTAATTTAAAATTTGCAAGCACATAATCACAAAAATACATTAAAATAAGAACTAAGTGTGTGTGTGAGATTCCATCATCCTCATAAATGTCTAATGGCTAAAACGACTCTACCTGATCGTTGTTCTCACCTTCATTCACATTCACTTGTACTCAAATTTTCATCAACAATGGCAAACCCCAAATTTAAATAAAAATGCATTTCAAATCATTGCAATTGTATTTCAATTTCAATTTCAATTTCAATTTCACTTCAATTTAAATAATCATTTAACATAATAATTAACAATCTCATGTTTAATAATTTGCATTTAAATAATCAATAAAATCAATACGTGACAGGATCCCAAGACATATCCTGAGAGGTTTGCTCAGTTTTTTTGTTGATGGTCTTAATAACTAGGATCTTCTTTGTAGAAGATTCATGTTGAAGTGAGGAAATTGGTGAAACACTTCTGGGTTGGTTGCTTTTAGATTGTTGGTTCGAACCCAAGGCCCTGAATATGGCTGAAAAATCTATCAGTTTGGCATATGAAAAAATTTCTGAATCGACGAAAATGGTCACTTCCTTCCATAATGAGGATTCCCATGAAATCAGTTGAATCTAGTTTCCCTTGCTAGTGGATAAACATATCCTCAGAGGAAGTGAAGTTGAGTTTTTTCTGATCAGATCCTAGACTTTAATGGTGGGATTTTCATTTGTAATTACAAATTCACTTATAAAATCACCAAAATGAGATACAATTTGTTTGATGGAGTAGGTATCTAATAATTCCATTGGATAGGAAGGCAAATAAAAATAGACTGGACAAGGGAACAAATTTAGGGCTTCTAAAGATGTGTTAAATTTCTAGTCAATAATTCCCATAAATGTTTCCCCACACCAATAATGTCCTTTCATAAAACTTTATTCTTGATAGTCGCATTCTTAAAAATAATAAAGAATGAAGATGCAAAAACCATTATTAGGTCAAAATGCTCATACCAGTTTTCCTTCATCCACATACGAATTTTTGAGAGCAATTTGTCGATGCCCCAAATTTGCACGAAGAGCCCATTCTATTCATATTATGCATATTGGGCTTCTATATACACTAGAATTGTCTCCATTCTTTGTTTCCCCAAGTTTTGTAGCTCCATTCTTGACTAAGGTTTTGTCACCTGTGGAACTATTATGAGGTGTTGAGCCATAGTCCGATGAATCTCTCCTGAAGTCCTTAGAGTTTGAGACTCCAGATTGAGGGTGAGAGTAACTCTTACTCTCATTTCCTCTTTGAGGATTTATTTTCATAGGGGTCCTCTGAAGTGGGGGGATTTCATTCTCCTTATTCGGATTGCGGTGATTTCAAAATCAAGGGGTTACTATGAGAGGAGGAGGAATGGTTATGACAATTGTGATCTAAGGAAGAATGTTTGGGGTGGTTATGGTTACTTTGAGATTTAGGGTGTTGTTGACCCCACCAAACAGAAGCTTTATCCCTAAATTCACCCCCAACTGAATGTTGATAAGTATCCTTCAACTGTGCATCCACTTTATTGGAGCTCGTTGAGTGCTAGTGGTTAGGGTTAGGAATGTTGTCCTGAAACCATGAGTCCCTAGTGTAACTCCTAGAGTTGTGACACGAGGTTTTTCATAATACTGCGATCGTACCATGGAGGTAGGTTTGGATTGTATAATGGTAGAGGAGACCATTTTGCATCGTCTACCCAATGTACTCATTTTCCCTAAGTGTGGCGTTGGTCTCTTGTTGCCATGATTCAACCCATTAAGGTGAATATTAGTAGGAGTTATTGAAACTTCAATTTTTTCAAATAATTTTTTTTTTGGTAAATTGGACTTAAAGGTGGTTCTCCATATATTTTAGCCAACAATTTGAGTTGATAAAGTTGTGGAAGTATCTAACTTAGCTAGAATGAATCTTACTAGACCATATGTTTGACCAAAATTGATTTTTAGTTGGAAATACTTAAATTAAGTTGTGTTGTTAAGTTGGTTGAACGTGTGACACATCTTTGTGCTTTTACCCTATACCAGGTTTTGGTATAGAGGCTTCCTCATATGAAAATTGATTCAGAAGCTTTGGCTGAGGGGAAGGTACTGACAACGTAAAGTACTAATGATGATATCATAAGCAATACAATACTTTTTGCGATGAAAGCCTAAAAGTGACAAGTTAAATAATGAAGTTGAATGGTCATTCTTTTTCACATTGTGAATTGAATGAGGTCAGGAGTAAAGTGTGGCTGAGAGATAAGGAGTTAGGGTTGTTGGTGAGTGAATATACAAAGAACAAAGCTAAATCAATAGAGTCAAAGGAAATTGTAGTATTTGATCCGTGTTGTGATGAATTGCAGAAATTAAGTTACATATTGATGAATTTAACCATGAAAAGATTCAAAAAATTGAAGGTTCTCTTTCAGTTAATCAAGTACAAAAGGTCAAGAGTCTAGGGCACAAGGGTTTAGGCATTTGGAGAAAATTCCTATAATTTTTGGACGTAGACACTGTTTGGTCTTTCCTAAGAAGAATTCAAGGTGATCAGATGATCTTTGACAAACCCTATGGGATTACAAAGGAAGCAATTGTAGAAATTAGAGGGTTATGTAATGATGGACCCATTCTCGTGAAGAAGTCGATGAAGAAAAAAGAGGTCGAAGCCCTAAGTGGAGTGACAAGAGACCAAAGAGAACTTTAAATTCATAGTATAGTCAACCCCGTGATAAGGTATGCGTCATATGGCATTTCATATAAGATTTATTTCAGAAATAGGGAAGGCTCTACTTCAACGATTGTTGTTCACATTGCACATCAAATGGTTGAAAAGAATGAGGATTTCAACTTGTGTGAGTTATTGAGGAATCAATTAATGGAGAACATTACTATGAAAAAGAATGATAATTACCCTTTTCATTTTGGATCTTTGGTTATATGTTTGATGATGTATTTTCCGAAGTCCTTACCATTGAAAGAGAATGTTGTGTGGAAGTCAGCTGTATCGGTTGGGAAGCAGATCTACTAATACTTGGAATGTCTGGAAAAGAAGGAAAATATTTGTAAAAAAGAATGCATGGAGCTTTGGTATGGTTTCTAGTCCAATTGGGACATCTGAGGCAAGATCTTCCTTCGAGAAAAGGAAAGCAAGAAAAATTATTTCAAATTCTCCTCTGGAAATAAAGAAGTTGAAGACAAAAATAAAATATGAGATTTAATTAGCTATGGAAGAAATATGTGGAAATGCATAGAAGAGATTGACTGAGAGCATAAATGAATTGAATACATGCATTGAAAGTGTAAATAGTATGTATAAGTATTGTCTTTGATGGCATACTGATATCGGAAACTACAGAGCAAAAATTGATGCTATTGAGATTGAGTTGGATTCTATTGGAAAAACATATAATATCCTTAATGAAAGGGATGGAGCGCAAAAGAAAAGGATAAATTCCTTATGGTATAAACTTGCAAACAATTTGGTATAGAGGGATAATATTGTGAAGGAATTTTGGAAAGTCAAAGAGATAATTGAATTGAGATTGGAACAAATTTCTGGTCTCTTGGTGGAAGCTCAGAAAAGTGAACAAAATATCACTATCTCAGATACTCTTCTAAAAACAATTGATTCGATAGTGATGAACAACAAAATTTGTGTGAACATCAGATTGGAAATGGATTCTTGGAAGAAATTTCTTTCAAAATAAAAATAAAAAATACAAAGAGATATTTTAGGAGAAGAAGGATTGAGGTAAAGAACCATTTTTTGATATTTTTTGAAGACTACATTTTTGTGTAGAAAATTTTGGAGTAAGGGGGAGATAAATCTTATTTCTTTACCATTGATGTCAAAGGGGGAGAGAGAACATGTGAAAATAATGGAAATAAAATGTACAAATCATCAAAAAGGGGAGAACTACAAAGGATGTTGTTGGATTTTCACATATTGTGTTGCCATCAATGACAAAGGGGGAGATTGTTGGAAATTATACTATTGGAAATTGGATGGAATCAAATGGTTGTCATTGATGTCAACATAGTACCAAATTTATGAGATAAATCTTCTTTCTTTGCCATTGATGTCAAAGGGGGAGAGAGAACATGTGAAAATAATGGAAATCATTACAACTCATCAAGAAGGGGAGAACTACAAAGGATGTTGTTGGCTTTTCACATATTGTGCTGCCATCAATGACAAAGGGGGGGATTGTTGGAAATGAGACTGTTGGAAATTGGATTGCATCAAATGGTTGTCATTGATGTCAACACAGTACCAAATGTATGAGATGTTTACTAGAAGCTATTCCCTATCAAAGATGTTCTTTATTTGTGAATCGGTGCACTGGTTTTTTGTTCTGGATTCTACCACAAGATAAGATATGACTTCGATATCTTAACTATGTCATTATGATTCACTTGTACAACTATATTCAAGATATTGAGAAGTTTTGTTTTGGGAGCAGTAAGCTATCAATGACAAAGTCTAACTTTGTACACTATAGTTGTTTGATGGTTTAAATATTTGATGTTTGGGTCCTAGTCTTGGCCGACATAACACATGCTATATAAGATGATTGAATCGACCTTGGGGAGGTTTTCTATAGATCTTAGCCGACATAAGAAATGTGTTAATATTATAGGATACCAAAAAATTTCCTCTTTTATTATCTTACTTTCAATTAGGCCGACCTAATTGATGAATGAAATATACATATATATATGAGACTCTCTAGAGAAGATGGAGATGGATGTGAGCAATGCGAGTGTATGAGCATGGTACGAGCCTAAATTATTTATCAGTTGAAGACCAAAACATAATTATTGATCCACTATTGGGATAAGAAATACCACTTATACTGAGCTTCATTTGGAATTGAATTCTACACAAGGAAGGTGTAAATTCCATTAATTCACACTTTTGGCAGTGAGCCATAACTTTTATATTCTGGTAGTAAGACATCTTTTGTATCTTCGGGTTATAGCCCTATGGTTAATGAGTCTGAAAAATGAGTCCTATCAGCAGTGAGCCTCAGGAAGTGAGCCTTTTTGTAATCAGATTTGATATTCTCTATATTCTGAGTTAATCATCACCGTCGTTTTTACGTCATTGGTTTTTCCAAGTAAATATGGTGTTATTGTGTTTATGTGATGGTTTTTAGCTTCTGCACTTGCACTTAATGTTTAATCATTTAAGATATGTTAAGGTTTTGTTCTGGTAAATGATTTAAGGATTTAATTTTATGACAATTGATTCACCCCCCCTCTCAGTTGTCCAATTCAACATCCTGGATAGATGTTTCTAAAATATTTTAGTGGATTTCAGTGTGATTTTTTATGCCTTTTCAAATGCCAGAAGATGCAGGTTTGACCTGATCAAGGACTCATTCGCCAGTAATGGAAAATGGGTCTTGGTTAGGTATTTTTAAACTATTTTTTAATGATTTTAAAATTCTTAGTACTATGTTTCAGTTCCAAATTTTCCAAAAATACAATGTAAATGTGCAATATGAAAGTGAAATGAAAGGCCTAAATTGAAATACAATTTTGTTTTAATTGTCAAATGCAATTGGATGAAATCTAAATGATATGCAAATGATTGATTTTCTTTTGTATTTTTCAGATTTAGAGTAATGCCAAACAATGCAAATCTAAACCCTATATGAGATGTAAGATTTAAATGCAAAATAAGTAACCCTAAATGAATTGTTAATGAATGCAAGATCTAATCTAAGATGCAATGAGAGAATCCAAAACATAGAAAATTGCAATGTTCAATATGTCAGGTTCACCATAATGAAACATCGAAAAAATGGTTCCACCAAAATGTTTAATGAACAAGATGATGAACCACTATTTTTCTAAGGTATGTTTCACTCAATTATGTGTAAGATAAGATGCAAATAATGTCACACTTTTTAAAGGAAACGACCAACGCTAATCCAACTTTTAAACTTGAATCACTAAAAAGTGGCATATATGTTTTGAATTTTGAAATGATGTAAACTAGTAAAATATGTTTTTTTTAGTATATTTTATGTTTGTATTTTAAAAAAAAAAATTAAAAAATTATTTTAAACTAGTTTTTATTAAATTAACACTATAATTTAGTTGTTGATAAAATGCTGAAAAATGAAGTTGCATGGGACGTCGAACTTTTTATACTATTTTTTTTTTCTTTCAATTTTTTTGTGTGTATTTATAACTTGAAACTTAAGTGCATGGATATTTTTTTCCAAATTTGATAAATATATATTTTTAAATAAATACTAAAATATGTGTGAATCAAAAAACAACTGTTTCCATCAGAGTCAACTTTCATATTCAATATTTATCTAAAATGGAAAAAAATATACCATCTTGAAATAGATTCTTTTAATTAGTGCATCATATTTTTTTCAATTTTTAAAAATAAGTTTTAGTATTTTTCCTTGGCATGGTAATAAACCTAATATTGTTTGTTGATAACCTACTTTTAGTATAAATAAAAAATAAAATATAGATAATAATTAAACTATTAAAATAAATATATTTTTGAAAACTAAAATTATAGATCTACAAAAGGGTATTTTTTCTATTTTTTTAAAAGTGTTATTTACATTAGCAAGAGTTATTGAAACTTCACATTTTTCAAATAATTCTATTTTTTGGTAAATTGGACTCAAAGTAGTGCTCCATATAATTTTAGCCAACAATTTTAGTTGAAATTTTTTTGGAAGTATCTAATTTAGCTAGAATGAATCTTACTAAATCATATGTTTGACCAAAATTGATTTTTAGTTAGAATTTCTTAAATTTAGTTGTGCTGATATGTTGGCTAAAATTGTGACACAACTTTATGTTTTTACCCAACAATCATAAATGATACCTAATTGTTATAGCAACTATGAGGGAAGTTTTTAGAGCATAAAAAGTTGTGTACCTTGTCAAAATCTTGTTGTTTTTGAGCTACAGAGGACTCATTCGCCTTCAGTGGTGAATGGGTCCATATTAGGGTTTATGAAATTGACATCATGGTTCTCTTCCTTGATGTTTTCACTCTCAAAATCTTGGTTATCAATTTCTAGAAGTTTATATTTAATCCTATAGTTTCAATTCTTTGATTTTGCACTTTGAATGACAACTTTTGCAACTTGACAACTTTGACAATTTTGCTCCAAACTTGCTCCACTTGATCTTTAACCTATAAACCTGTAATCACACATTCAAGGGAGGGAAAACCCCTTGTAGGTAATTAAACCAAATGATGAAATAATGTAATTGAAGCATGAAACATGAAATGATGTAATTGATATCACCTTGGATGATGTCTTGTGAAAGAAATATGCAATCTAGCATGTAGTGGCCATGAAGAATGTAGATCTTGGATCCTTGAATATGATGTGAACAATGCTTGCAAGTAGATCTTCAATTATACACTCACAATCTTAGCTCAACAACATGAATGCATGCATCAAACCTTGACATGATGATATGATCTTGAATTGTTGCAATAGACTCTTGAAATATGCCTTGAAATGCCTTGAAAATGATCTTGTAAATGCTCTAACGCTTGTAAAATTGAATGCTAGATGAATTCATAAACTTGCTAGGTCTTGCGAGGAGAAACATTGTGAATTAACCCCTTATTTATACTAAATTAGGAGATTAATCCCAAAATTCAAACAATTCAAGCTGACACCAAATCTAGAAATGAACATTATTAAATTCCCACCAAGATGAAATTTAAAAAGGGGGTCCTCATTAAGGGAGGACCCATTTGCCACCTTGGGTGAATGGGTCCTGGCTTAGTTTTCCAAGACCTGACCTCGAGGGATGGAAAGAGCATTAAAAACCCATTCCAAATCAATTGAAAAATAGGGGTCTTGTTAAGGGAGGACCCATTCACCACCTTGTATGAATGGGTCTTGGCACCATTTTCTGGGACCTAAATTTTTCCAATTTAAATGTTATATTATTTAATTATTGGGTGTTGGGATAGATCTTCGAGAGGTGTCATAAATAAGGCTTAAATTAGAACTAAAAGGGCTAATTAACTCCAATCAACCATGATTAATGAAGACCACCATAGATAAATGTGAAAGTATGTTCCAACACTTTAGAACACATAAATAAGGTACACATTATGTGCATTTTATTCAAAAAGGGGCCCATGAGGCTTAATTAAGCAAATAAGTCTTAGAAAAGCATGAAAATATGTTACAACACTTCACAACACCTTTGCAAAGGACCAATTAAGGTATTCTTTAATCAAATAAAGGTCCTAGAATTATGTGAATGAGTACAACAGATTATAACACTACTCCAAGACACCATTAATTCAGTTTAAATGTTAATTATCCAAACCACGTAAGGGAAAATGCTACTTTTTTTGTTACTACAAAAAGTAAATTAATACAACCATTGTGATTTGATGGAATCCTAAGGAAAAATATCATGTTATCTTTATAATTTCACAAATTTCAATTAGTAAACAAGATTAAAGTGAAGATATCATTTATTTAATTATTTTTATTGAAATACAAAGTATATAGAGTCTTCTTCACAACTATCATTTGTTGGATTATTTTCATGGAAATACAAAGCATGCAAAGCCTTGTTCAAAACTAACATTTAAAAATAGTGATACTTCATATCAACATGCTTAGTATAGGCCCATAAAAACCAGATTCTTACCCATCTTAATAAAGCTCAAACTATCAATACAAAGAGGAGTGGAATCAATCTATGAATATCAAATATCATTAAGAATGTTTCTCAAATATGTGATCTCATGATAAGCACATTTTACTACAATAAATTATCACTTCATGAAATAATTTAAACAATAAGATCATCTTTAGATAGCTTCAAGTTACATTATTTAGGAGTAATAATAAGCTTAACATACATCATGCTAAACCTATATTTATGAACCTTGATAGTTGTACTTATACCAAGAAATGAAGATACTATGAGCACACTAATCCACTAAAATTCCCAAACTTAGTAATGAATAAGGCTAATATTAGTCATTTCAAATCCACTATGGTTCTTTCATTAAAAAAACCCTTCTTTGTAACTAAGATAAATCCTTCACATGTAAAAAATAGGATATTACTATAATCAAGCCTTGAACTTAGATATATACAAAGGATCATTTTAATTACTATGTTGAAATCCAATTTGATAAATATTACTATCCATCTCGGCATACCAAATCCCTACTTGTTTCCTAAGTTTATATAATAATTTTACTAATTTATATGATTTAGGATCACTTGGAATGTGCAAACCAACAACGTATTTGACCAATTCATCAACCTTGGTGACTAGTGTTGAATGACTACAAAAGTGACCTTTGAGGTGAGATGGAAAGTCTTCCAACCTCAAAAGGTATGCATATGAGGTTTACCAAACAGCTAGGTAACTTCTAGAGGCCTAAAAGGTTGCACATTCAATTAGGCAAGATGTTGTCTAACCTCATCAACCTAAGTACACTTAAGCTATAGTGAATAGATAAATTATTCACTCTAATAGAATAGAGGGTCAGATGGTTGCTCTTTTCACTAAGGTCTTATGTGAGACCAACATAGAGGTCTTTTAGGATTGAGAGGAGATGGATGAATACTTGATAATCATCATTCAAGAAGAATTGTGTGCATGTTAACCATTGTATATGTGATTGAGTATTTTTTTAATAGTATTAAATAACATTAATATTTTGTGTTGTGAATCATTTTATATAACCCCTAACATTAAATGAAATGTTAACTTTTTTAATGCAATAGAAAAAATAATTAATATTGATGATTGTGAGACTAAAAAATAAGTAAATAAATAAATAAAAATATCTAAATGATATTATTGACATGAATAAAATCAATCCAATTCTTTTTATAATTACAACTTAGTAACATTGTAAACCTCTTCAATTGATTAAAAGGTTGACGTCTAGAATGCAAAATAAGATAAAAGTAAATGCAAATTCCAAGAAAGAAAAAATTCTATGACATATTTGAACAGTACCAAAGATGAAAATAATGACTGCCAAATGCAGTAGAAAAAAAATTACAATCATTACCTCATTAAACTCTCAGTAGGCAATTATTACAAAACTGCAAGTGCTTAGCCCACCATAGAGTTGTAATTGCACTGCCATTACAACTGCCAGATTAAGTACACATATCTAGGTTTGTATTCACATTTGAATTATTTTTTTTGTTTGGCAACCAGAATTTATATATAATGCTACACGTTAATCAACTTCAAAAACCATTTTAGAGAATAGTATGTCCATCTGTATTTCCCATCTCAATATCCTCCACATGTTTTACACCATTCACATTTGCATTCTCTTGACTGTGAGGCTTTCCATTCCTATAAATCATGTACAAAACCAATTGTGCAGCCCCTAAACCGAAGCCAATTCCATTTGGAATCTATATTCACCACAGCATACATTTTGTTTGGTTAGAACATATTATACACAGAATACAGGAGCTTAAGCAGTCATATGTTATTTGTTATCTTGAGACAAGGGTGAAAATCACAGGCCCACTTACCCCAACGAACACATCCTTCTCAAAAAACGCCCACGCTCCCCAAACTCCTCCATTGAGGAAAAGAAAGAATGAGAGGAAAAAGGGCATGAATTCCACACTTTTCTTGATGACAACAGTTCTCTGTGAACAAAATGGTAAGGAATTAAACCTAAATTCGTTGCTTTCCATTATAAGGTTTTCAAAATTAGAGTTTTATTGGTTTCCTAAAATTCATTTACATCAGGAAAACAGTTGACCAACTAATATAAACTTACCATAACAGTTAAGGGAGAAGCATACATGCTTAAGGTCATGCATACGCATAGAATTCCTATAACATTTATCCTCGTCTTTATATTAAGTGCCAACAATGTGACCAAAAATACAGCAGTGAAGAAAGCTATGTCCACAACAAGCACCAGCACAACAGTTCTCATCTGTAATATAAACAATTTCAGTCAAGACTAAAGAGCATATCATGAATTGTAGGACATATATTAATGGAGGTGATAACTTACTCTGATACGTTTGGGAGCGTAGAGTATAAAGAGAAAGACGTAGAGGGCTTCTAATGCAGCTCCTGCCCCATTAACAGTACAGATGAGGAGTCCATTGGTCTTCATTGCCCCATAGTAAGTCCACAGCGAAGTACTTAGCAATGTGCACACATATGGTAGTGATTTGAAGTCCTCTGTCGATTTGCTCTTTATTATTCGCCAGAAGGTCTTCCTGGCAATGGCCATGTACGCATTAGTAATATTAGTATATGTTTAAAGATTGAGTCCCAGTTTTGTTATTATTTTGTGAATGATTGAAATTTTTATTGAAGAGTAAACAATGTTACTGTGTTTTTGAAATTTATTATTTAAAAAAAAAAAAAATTCAAAATAAATATTATTGTAAAATCAATATAAATTATTATTATTATACAAATTTATCAAACTTTTTTTTTTTAAAAAACTTATACAATTTATTAATCTAAATATACATAAGTATATATAAACAAGGTATCAAACATGAAAAGTGCTTTAAACTATTGTACTTACATTGGTGAAATGAAGACAAAAAGGGATAACACATTTCCTGCATCATATTATCCAAATTTATAGTTAGTACATATTCTGGATATCTTTTTTTCGTTTTTTTTTTTTTTGCATTGAACCACTAATAAATATGAACCAAAAATTATAAAGTTAATGGTTCTAGGAAAATTCACCACCAGCAATTCATGGCGGTAAATTCACCACCAACAATTCACGGTCGGTTGACGGTGGATTGCTGACGATGAATTGTTCGAAGGGATTGCTGGCGATGAATTGTTCAAAGTTGGTGAATTGTTTCATGCTGAATTACTGGTGGTGAATTTGCCCGATGCCAAAATGAATATACAATAAAAAAAACCACCACCTTTATTATCATATAAGATAATAATAATAATCCAATTTGAATTACAATTTAAATAACTATTAGAATTGAAAATTTTATTAATTATTATTTATTTTCTAAACAAAGGCTCTCATCCAAGAAGACCCCACTCTTGACCTAATGAATTTTCACATATATAGAGAGAGAGAATGAATAGAGATTATTATCTATTTGTAATAAACAAGTGATAAATAAAAATAATTTTTTTATATCATATTAGGAAGTTAGAATGAGATGCTTTAGTTGATTTGATGGAAAATTTATAATCAAATGAAAAAATACATCATTCTAATATCATGAATTATAGAATTTTTATGTCTACAAATATTAAGAAGATATTAACACCCGAAAAATAAATTCTACTTTAAATTTAAAAAAATAAGAAACATATCATTAAATTTAATTATATATAAATTTACTATATACAATCTCTTAAAAAATATAAGAAATATAAAATTTATAAATAACGATCTATTACATAAAATATAATATATTATTCTTCTTTTAAAAACTATAATTATACATCATTTTGGAAAGCATGCAGAGTATAAAAACAGAAGATAACAACCTATAACAAACTACTATAATACTATAATATAATGTATTGTTATCATTTGAAACAAATATACTGTTAAACCCTTGTTTAACCTGCAAACATAACTAATATCTATTAGTTGGACAGCTACCTTATCTTTAAAAAGAAAAAAAAAATCATTTCATAGGCCAAGAAAACGCCTAAAATGAAGCATAAAGCAATGAAGAATGAAAATAGTATTGAATAGGAAACTTTGCAAAGATTACCAATGACACCCAGTACGAAACTCACACTCGCCATCTCACAAAACTTAAAAAAACTGCAGCCTGAGACGCCTTGCAAAGGATGAAAAATGTTATTGCAGGGAGAGGAAGAGAGCAGGCTATAAAATAAAGGAAGGAAGGCATGGATGAGAGCCACGTGAAAGGTGAGAAGTTAAAGTGAGAAGCGTGCAGTCCATTCTAGGGGACCCTCTTTTATCTCATATTCCCACTGCCCATAAATAGATTTCCACCATAAAAAGTTTAGGCAAGGAGAGTGACAACCCCCACATGGCAGCTGTCATTTAACAGACCTTCAGATGATCTTCATGAATGAAGAAGGAATATTTGCATCCTACAACCTCCAACTTTAAACTTTGATTTGTTTATACTATCAGTGCGACATAAAGTAATGGCATTTCAGATCTAAAATAGACTAAAGGAAAAGGAAAAAAACAAGAAGTCTTTTTCAAAAGGTAATACAGATTGTTTACGTAAATTAAGCATGGGTTTTGAAAAGTTGACAATATAAATTAGGTTTTGGGTTTTTGATGTTGATCTTAGATGGAATGTTATGGATTGGGATCTTTTTCTTCAGTTCAAAGTTCAAATCGTAATTCTCTCCTTCAACATAATTTGGTTAATATTCTTCTTTCTGGTTCTTGTTGATCTTTTGTTTTTTTGTTTTCTTATGAAACTCTGGAGGTGGTTCTCTAACAAACCTCCTCGGATTTTTATCTTTTGGACTTTAATGACAGCTATTGCTGTTTGAAAATCTTTATGTAACTCTTTTAGTTTACTAAATTAATGTATATATTCTCTTTTTTACCAAAAAAAAATCTTAAAACTAAACGTTAACAAAATTAAATAATAGATTTTGTTTTGTTCACATAATCTAATCACACTTTTGAAATGTAAAATATGATTAATGCAATTAATTTATATCCTTATACTGAAATTTCACAAATTTTGTAGTTTGTTTTTGTATTATATTATACTTTTCGAAAGAAGAGCTTAATGGAAATGGTTTCATAGAAAACAGAAACATATATTTAACAACATAGGTGGAATATAACTACATATTGCTTTCTAACTTTAATAACGAATCTGCAACCAAACAATATGCATGCATATCTGCTATAGAATGATGTAAGTTCAGGAGAAATTCTCTAATATTCTTGTATCGGTTGTCATTGTAACTTTAGAAGCTATTAGTTAGGGAACTTTGTATCAACAATTTAATTATTGCACTTTTGCCTTCTTTGGACAACATCCTCATTATAATGAAGATTATGATTCCTTCTGTCAGAGTCTAATAATTTAGAATTTAGAATTTTCTACGGCTTTCTTATTATCAATAGTTAAAAAGGTATCATAATTACGTCGAGAGGCGTAACTCTACAATGGCAGCATGAGTTCCTATAGGAGGTCAGCACATCCGTCACAAAAAAAAAAACAAAAAATCTGAAAATTAAGAAATCTTAAAAAATAAAATATTTATTCAAATAATTCAAATAACCACACTGGCTCCTATAGGAGGTCAGCACATTCGTCACAAAAAAACAAAAAAAAATGAAAAATTTAGGAATCTTAAAAAATAAAATATCTATTCAAAATTCTTTTCTAAAAATAAAAATAAAAATATATAATATAACATAATACATATTCGAAAATTTAGGAACCTTAAAAAAAAAAAAATCTTCAAAATTATTTTCTAAAAATTAAAAAAATAGATATAATATAATATAATAAATATTATATATTATAATTATTAAGATATAATATATTATATTAGATAATAATATAATTCATATTATATATTAAAATAGATAATATAATATATATATATATATATATATATAACATAATATGGGGTTGGGGCCCTAGCTCAGTTGGCTAAATCTTTCCTGTTGCAGGAGGTTGGTCACGAGGTCTAGTCTCCCCACCCCCCGTGGTACCAGAGGGCGTGTCACAGGTCACGTTAAAAAGTTTATAGTCTAATAGAAAAAAATATAGAGATAACATAATATATTCTATATTAAAATATATAGTAATATAATTAATATTATATAATGTAGATATTAAAAAATATTTGAAAATTAACAAACCTTAAAAAATAGAATAAATAAAAATCTAGATAATATAATATACTATATATCAAAATATATAGTAATATAATTAATATTATATATGATAAAATGTAGATATTGATATAATATATGATATAATTAAATTAAACTTGGGTTTAGGTTTAGATTTAGAGGTACAATTATGATTGGGTATTTAATTAGGGTTAGGATTTAGTGTTTGGGTTAGTGTTAGGGTTAGGGTTAGGAAAAATAATGTTCGGATTAGGGTTAGATTAGGGTTTATGTTTTATGGTTAGGGTTAGATTTAGAGTTTTGGTTATGGTTGGGATTAGATATGAAATTAGGGTTAGGGTTTAGGATTACAATTAGGGATTATAATATTAGGGTTATATTTAGAATTAAGTTTTAGGGTTATTGTTATGATTAAGGGTTGTTTTTATATTTGGCTTAGAGTTGGGGTTAGGATTAGGGCCAAGGATAGGGCTAGGGTTAGGTTTAGGGATAGGTTTAGGGTTATTAGAGTGAATGCAACTAATTAATAAAATAAAAAGTATTTAGGGTTAGGGTTGGGGTTAGAGTTTTGGTTGTGGTTAGGGTTATAAAGATAGCATAAAGGTGAGGGTTAGGGTCAAGGTTAAGGTTTTGAGAAAAAGGGTTAGATTATGATTAGGGTTAGAGCTAGGTTTAAGATTTGGATTATAGTTTAGGGTGTAGCATTTGTCTTTAGTTTAGGGTTACAATTAGGGTTAAGGTTAGGGTGTAAGTTAAGGTTAGTGTTAGGGTTAGATTAGAAAGGATCATGGTTTAGGGTTTAGGGTTTAGGGTTACAAATAAGATCATGGTTTAGGGTTTAGGGTTAGAGTTATGTATATGTTTAGGGTTGTGATAGAAAGGATTTGGGTTATGGTTAATATTATGGTTTTGAGAAATAGTGTTAGGGTTAAAGTTATGACCATAGTTACATTAATGAGAAAATGATGGTTTACTTTCCAAGTAAGGGTTAGGATTAGGTTTATTATCAGGGCTAGGGTTAAGGTCAGGGTATGAGTCAATATTATGATTAGGGTTAGGGTTATGGTTAGATTAGGGATATGATGTTATGTTTCAAGAAAAGGTCTAAATTTAGGATTAAGCCATAGTTGGCTATAATGGACATGAGAAAAAATGGATCTAATTTCCTTTTGTGGAAAAATAATCAACTACGACTTAAACTTAAATTTAGAGATTACCCTAAGCTCTAACCATAACCATAAACCTAATCCCAAACCTAACCCTAAAGAAAACACATAACCTAACCCTAATTGTAGTGTTTGAGGCTAGGCTCAAACACTATATAACCTAACCCTATATAACCTAACACATAACCTAGCACTAAAAAAAATTCTTCTCCCAAACAATCTCCTCTACTTCTATTCACGCCTACTGGAGTTGCAACATTCAACATTAGTGCTTTAACCATTCATTCAAAGCTAAGAATTCCAATAAGAGATTTCAATGAACTAGAAGGGACAAAAATTAGAACTTTCCAAGAAGAAATATCACATGTCAGATACATATTGATAAATGAAATGAGTTTTTTTGGGGAGAGGTTGCTTGAAAACATAGATTCCAAGCTTCGACAAGCATTCCCAAAAAATAGTAACCAAAGTTTTGGAGGTGAGTTCTGGATTGAAATTGCTAACTTTGATAACTTTACATTACAAGCTTTTTTATTCAATTCTGTTATAGTTCCTTCTATACAAATTCATACTTATCAATTTAATTAAATATTTTATATTCAGGCATATCTACATGATTTTAGTTGGAGACTTGGCACAATTACCTCTAGTAAATGATATGGCTCCATATAAAAGCAAAAGGTGAGAAAAGCTACTATGGGAAGAATTCAAAATGGTCATTACATTAAGTTGTGTTTTTCGACAAGATGGACAAAATGAAGAACAACAAATATTTCATCAAATTCTAACAAACATTAAGGATGTGAATCCCACAATCGATGATTGGATGTTGCTTATGTCAAGAACAAATGCAAGAACCAATGCTTCAGAGAACGAAGAATTTGAAAGCAGTGTTCATTTATAATATAATTAATGATTTAACAATATTATAATTATTATTAATCTAATACAATATTAATATTAATAATAATATACCAATAATATTAATAATCTAATATAATTACTATTAATCTATAGATTATATATAATCTTAATATATCAAATATATCACTATAATTCATATAATGTAATATATTATTGTTATATAATATATTAATATTATAACATTACTATTAATCTAATAATAATATAATCTTAATATATTAAATATTATATATGAGAAAATGAAGATAGTTACGCTCAAAATTTGAAGATGCAACAAGAACAAGAGTAGTAGTGCTCTAAATCTACTTTCTGAAATACAATTATTAAAAAAAAAATAGTGAAGATTAAGGGTTTGAAAAATGGGGACCACACAAAGTGGTCTTGTTTTTATCAAAAAAATAGCATAGAGTCTATTGTAGTCCCCCTAAAAAGTCAACTTTTTTTTAGAATTTCAAAAATCGCTACGGTGAGAAATTAGCTAACATCGTGTAGTTTGTTAGTTTTTTCAGCTAATTTTTTACTAAACATATAATTTTTGAGGTGGACACATCCTGAAAAGAAGAAATTTGAGTGTGCCGCCCCGCCGCCCCCCCCCCTTAAATTTTTGAAAACTAATTGAAAATTAACTTTTTTTCAATATATGTAGAATGAAATCTAGTTTCTAAAAAGGTTATTTGTTTCAAATTTTGATGAACGAGTAAAAATCTATACCCAAACTAGCACATATTGGTTTTTGACAAAAAAAAAGGCACTAAAAAAATAAGTTAAAGATGAAAACCTTAAAATAATCAAAATTTAAAACAAATTATATGGTTAGATAGATCAGAGAGAGCTTAATTTTATCATGGTATTTTTATGATTTTGCATTAAAACATTTGCAAACTTGATGGAAAGCAAAACCAAAAATATGTGAAATTTTGTTACCCTTTCAAAAAATCACGTCTTTGGCATGAAATGGATGCCTAAGGAAAATCCAACCCAAAGTGTTAGTATTTCCCAATGCAACCCATTGGGCAAATGAAAAATTTGGCGCTTGCCAAATGTGAAGCATGAATTTTAGAATGCATTTTGTTGAATTTTTTTTTTTTCAGTCTTTGTCTTTCTTGTTCTCTACCAGGGAAACTATATACATGAAATAAATATTTTGACATTAACATATATGGACATTTAATTTCTTATACTTTAAGTTAAATTCATGTATATAGTTTCAAGATGTTTGAGAGTGGTTTCAGATCTCTTGGAGTTATAATGCAAATTCTAGTTTTTAGAAGATCTTATAATTTTTCAAACAGTCAAATTTCAGTAATCAACATGTCAAATTTTAGTAATCAAGAGGTCAAATTTCAATAATCGACAAGTTATATCATATTTTTCTCTCTATCTAGCTCATTGTTTAATCTCTTATGCTCTATACCTCTCTCTCTCTCACTATCTTCATCCCTTTATCCAGTTCTCTCCCTTGAGCTCAAGAACTACCTCTCTACCCATAACACTCTCTCTCTACTTATCTATCCCTCCCCCTCCCCTCTCTCTCTCTCTAAATCACCTCTCTCCCTCCCTTCTTACCCCTCTCTCTCCCTCTATCCCTCCCTTCTTACCTCTCTCTCTCTCCCTCCCTCTCTGCTTCTCTTTATCTCCCCCCTCTCTCTCTCAATCGCCCCACCTTCCTCTTTTCATATCACATCTTAGTGCACATCAAATAAAGAGAGACAAAGAGAGAGAGGAGGGTGGGACGGAGAGAGAGGAGGGATGGACAAAGAGATAAAGAGGTATAGATGGGATAGAGAGATAGGTAGAGAGAGGTGTTGGTAAGAAGTTGAGTCCACTTTTTAGCCATTTAGTTGAAGTGTTTTCCTTGATTTTTAAAATTTGACACATTTGATGTTAAAATTTGAAGCACTTAGAAATGGAATCTTGAAAATATTCACTAATCATAAAATGTAGTATTTGGAGTCTAGTTTCCAAATATGTAATTTATTTCAATACCTAGATGATACAAATTGATTTTCAATAGGCATTTCTAAAAACCACTATTTAAAAGTCACTTTTTTTACCATACCATGCACGTGCACGTCATCCATATTTTAATCTAAATTATCATATTTTTCTAAATCCTTTTGGGAAAAGATTTGTAACTCACTAAAGCACACTTTCTATATTTTTGTGTAATTTTTTATTGAATTTTTTTTTTTTTTTTCTTTTATTGGCCACATTTGGTGTTTTAAAAATTTGTCATGTACGTCATGCATAAGATGACCTAAAATTATCACTTTTTGATTTTTTTTTTAAATTTAAAATAATTGTTTGAAGTACGCTTTCGTGAAATCCAATCATCCAAAAATTATGTTAATAAAAAGTTATTAAAATATTAAAAACCCCTGATAATTAAATTTTATGGAAATGTTCCATTAGAAATTAATTGAAAAATTAAAAAATTAATCCAATTGTTAAAAAAATTACATATTTGGAATCTACACTATCTCATCTATAATGGGTTTTAATTTCATCAAAAAAAATTGCAAAAAAGGTCTTCAAACATGCCCAAAGTTGTTAGTTTCTTGTGGCATTGCCAAGACCTTCAACTTACAAGTCAAACCAAGTCCAAGGCTTAGGTTCAGGTCCCCAAGCCTTTTCCCGAACCGAAAAACAAAGCAAAAACCCAACCAATTTTTTTTTTTTTTTTAAATGAGATCTTGTTCTAAAACGAGATCCTGTTTCATAAAGTTATAAATTTTTATACTTGAATGAAATGAGATCCCATTCTAAAATGGGATCTCGTTTCATAAAAAAATAATTTTTTATACTTAAATGAAATGGGACCACGAGATCCCGTTCTATAGAACAGGATCACATTTTTCAAAATGGGATCATGTTTCTTAAAAGTAAAAAAAATAAAAATTATGAAAAAGGCTATTAAAAAACAGGATCTTGTTTTAAAACAAGCCATTAAAAAATGGGTCTTTAAAGAACGGGATCCTATTTTTTAACAACCTATTTTTTAGCGAATCATTTTAAAACAGGATCCCATTTTTTAGATCTCATTTTTGGCTCAAGACCCCAAACCTAAACGGGATCCCATTCATTAAAAATGGGATCCCATTTTCTTGAGGTCAATTTCATTATTTTTTCTAAGGAAAAAACTTTCATGTTTCATGGACTCATCTTCTTGCTTTTACCCAGAGGTAGGTAGAGAGATATTGGTAGAGATTTGTAGAGGGAGACAAGAGACAAAGATAAGTAGAGAGAAAGGGAGAGAGGGGGAGAGGGAGGGAGTGAGGGAGGAAGGGAGATATGAGATAGAGGTGAGAGAGAGAGGGGGGGGAGAGGGAGAGAGAAAAGAGGGAGGGAAAGGTAAAGAGGTATAGTTGAGATAGATAGTAGATAGAGAGGGTAGGGAGAGATAGAAAGAGGGATAGAGGGAGAGGGAGAGGGAGAGAGAGAGAGAGAGAGATTATAGTGATGGGGAGAGAGAGAGAGAATATTATAGAGAGGGAGGGAGGGATAAGTGAGAGAGAGAGAGGTGATAGAGAGGAAGAAGGTAGAGAGATTGAGAGAGGGGAGGGATGGAGGGAGAGAGAAAGAGGTATAGAGAAATAGGTAGGTAGAGAGAAGTAGAGAGGTAAGGATAAATGAAGGAAGAGGTAGGGATAGAGAGAGAGGTGAGAGAGAGAAATAGACAGAGAGGGAGGGGGAGATAGAGAGTAGAGAGGGAAGGTTAGAGGGAAGGAGAGAGAGGTAGGGAGAGAGAGAGAGAGAGAGGTGGGAGAGAGGTGAGATATATATATATATAGAGAGAGAGAGAGAGATAGAGATAGAGATAGAGGAGGGAGGGAGGGATAGGTAGGGAGAGAGAGGTGAGATAGAGATAAAGAGAGTAGAGAGGGAAAGGGAGAGTGAGGAGGGAGGATGGGAGAGAAAAAGGGGAGGGGGGTAGAGATAAAGAGGGATAGTTGAGATAGATAGAAGTAGAGAGAGAGAGAGGTAGCTAGGTAGAGATATGGTGAGGAGAGATAGAAAGAGGGTCCAAGGAGAGAGAGGGGGAGAGAGAGAGAGAGAGGAGGGGAAGAGAGTGTGAGAGAAGGAGGGGTGAGTGTGAGAGAGAGTGAGAGAGAGTAAGAGAGATAGAGAGAGAGAAAGGAAGGGAGGGGGTTATATAGAGATAGAGATAGAGATAGAGGTAGAGATGGGATATAGAGAGATGTAGAGAGGGAAGTGTTGATGATTTCACTCACAACAATAGGGAAACTAAAATATTCATAGAAAAACCGCAAAAAAGCCTACCCTTCTTGAAAGATATGGAACAAGATAATCACAAAGAGGAAATCTACCTAAATAGAACAAAAAATATTGACTCAGTTCAATCCCAAGTCTCCATTAATCAAGTCATAATCGTACTAGGTTCACTTTAGGGTATGATGTGAGTTTTTTGTTAATCTCAGAGGGAATGTTTTGTTTAGAAATCACATATTTACTAGACACCGAGGTTTCAAGTTGAATCTCAAGAACAAGTATCATGCAATCAAAAGATTTAAAATAATATTTCATGAACATCAATAATTTTTCATCCATTCATCTATTTTTGGAACATTTTCAAAGAATTTAAACATCTATTAAAATATTGAAATTAAAATTTATCTCGGTTATTCTCCACGCATGCCCCAAAGAATTAATTAAATCAAAGAAAACTTCTTTATACTTCACCAGATTGCTTCACAGCTACATACAAAATGGTGTGAGCTTTTAAAGAGAGGGTTTTAGTTTGGACACCAGGTAGTTTCTATATGCACCATTAAACGGTGTAGCATATAGGCTTGTTCGGCTGAATTGACAAAACCAACTACGAAAGATTCATGAGATAGGTAGCTATCAAATTGGCTCTGATATTAATGAATGTCTACATGCATACAAGTTTTTAGACTAGAATGATTCAAAAAATAGAACAAAAATTAGAGAAGTTTTGGCTCTTCCGACATCCACAAATTCTGAACTTAACTTAAAAAAATAAATCTTCTTCAACCTTTTATAGAACACAAGGCACATACAAGATAAGACAAATACATGAGAAAGAATTTAAGGGACTAATCATATCAAGGCACATGGAAGATAGTGATTGACTAGGAAATTACAATTGAAGTCCTTGAAGATTAACTTTAATTGCTCATTGAAGCTCTTCAAGTTTTAATCTTTTATTATGGGTATGTGCAGGATCATCATGGAAAAAATAGGCCCTTAAGTGGCAATGAAAATTCAGAAAAATCAGAGTTAGGCATCTTGATGTAAAAAATTGAATAAGTTATCTATATTATTTCAAAAATATGTAAAAATTGAATATGTGGAAAATTGAATTTAGTTTCTAAACTACTAGGTTTATTTTTCTAAAAAAAAAATCTATTCAAATGGTGAAAATTTGAAATTTCAATGCAGTAGTACTTAAATTTCAGGGAAAAAATAAGAAGTAGGTGTCTTTCTGACCACCCTAACCATAATAAAATGATAATATTTTTTTATAAGATTTTAGATATAATTAGAGGACTCGTGTCTAGATGTGATGCTTATTTTTTGTAATTTTATTCCAAGTAAATAATTAATTATGAATTTTTTATTAAAAAATTTTAAAAATATAAAAGCTCGTATGTCTGACCACCTTAACTTGGTCAAAACTTCATGTAATTCATTTTTTTTTAATCCTATACTATGCGAAGAATAAAATGTGACGCATGTTTTGGATTCAGAAAATGTGATACCGTTTGAAAGTTATAGATGTTTTTCAATCAGGCTATTAATTAGGACTTTAGTCATGTAATTCTAATAGAAAATGAATAATAATTATTTATTAGATTCAAAGTAAAGTATAATTTATATTGGTATAAATCTGAGAAGCTCCTTTACAAACCCTTTTTGTTTCATCAATTTTGGGTAAAACAAAGGCGTCAGCCACATGGGCGAAGTCTGGAAAAACAAGGTAAGTTTTTAAACACATTTTTTGTGTTGACTTCTTAGGATTGGCAGGTCCAAACCAAATTCCAAAGAAAGCCTAAGCCTAATCCCTAGGCATTAAATTTTGTGTCATCGTATCAGATATCTGATTTGAATCTGATATCTAATATGTTTTAGATATGAGTTTAAAAACTCTTATACAATTTATAATATATGATTTCAAAAATGCAATAAATTTTATAATTTAATATATAATGTACAATATAGTTTATAATGTAATATATAATATACAATTTATGATAATCTCTTACCGAATTATTTATTTAATATATAATATATTATATTTTTATGCATAATATTTAAATATTATTTCAATATTTTAATTAATCTATAAATATTTAAATATATATATATATTATTAATATATAAAATACTTAAATATTATCTCTTTCCCTCTCTCTCTCTCCACCTCTCTCTCTCCCAAGTCTCTCACTCAATCACTCCTATCTCTCTCCCCTCTCCCCCCCTATCCCTCTCTCCCTCAACCCTAAACCCCCTCTCTCTACCTCTCTCCCTCTCTCCCTCCCACTCTCCCTCTCCTTCTCTCACTCTCCCACTCTCCCTCTCACTCTCCCACTCTCCCTCAACCCTAAACCCTCTCCTTATCCCTCTCTCTCTCCCTCTCACTCCCCACCTCTCTCTCTCTCTCTCTCTCTACCTCTATCCATCTCCCACTCTACACTCTCTCTCTCTCCCCTCAGTCTCTCTCTTCACTCTCCCTCTCCTCTCTCTCTCTCTCCCTCCCCTCCCTTTCTCCCTCTCCCTCTCAATCTCCCACTCTCCCTCTCCCTCAACCCTAAACCCTCTCTCTCCCTCTGTCCCTCCCACTCTCCCTCTCTCTCCCAGTCCCCCTCTTCTTCTCTCACTCTACCACTCTCCCTATCACTCTCCCACTCTCCCTCTCACTCTCCCTCTCTCCCTCTCCCTCTCCCTCAACCCTAAACCTCTCTCTCCCTCTCTCTCCCTCTCTCCTCCCTCTCCCTCCCACTCTCCTCTCTATTTCCACTCTCCCTCTCTTTCTATCACTCTCCCACTCTCTCCTCTCTCCTCTCCCTCTCCCTCTCTCCTCTCTCTCTCTCTCCTTCCCTCTCTCTCTCTCCCTCCCTCTCTCAATCTCACACTCTCTGACTCTCTACCATTAACCCTTAGGTCTATGTGGGCATAAATCGGATATCTGATTTGTAGAACTCTGGTAGAACTATAATCTTACCATTGCAAAACATTTTTAAATGTTTTCCAAATCATATATCTGATTATATCGGATATCAGATTTGTGGGCCATAGAAAAACCCCATGTGGGTCATTTTTGTGTATTCCAACGGACCCTACATTTTATTTGCAGCACTTTGCAGGCGAAAAATGCATGGTTTCAAATAGGAAGAGACAAAGATCAACTTTTTGGAGCATCTTGTACTCAAATTTTTCATAAGCAATGATTTTTTAGCATCGTTTATGAGGTATAATGGGGAGCAGCAGTCGTCGAAATAAAAAACGTAAGAGAAAGCTTACAAAAGGACAAACTGAAGCATATAGACAAAGAGATAGAGAAGGTCACAGGAAGAGAAGACAAGGTATGCTAAATATTGGTGAACCTGAGCACTATGGTCTTTCAAGTGAAGAGGAAATTGAATATGTTCAAGGTGAAAATGTAGGACATTGAAAATGTTGGAATTGAAGATGTTGAACATGATATTCAAATTGATAATGAAAATGTTGAAGGTGAAATGTTGGAATTGAAGACGTTGAACATGATATTGATATTGGGAATGAAATTATTCAAATTGATATTGAAAATGTTCAAGGTGAAAATGTTGGAAATGAAGATGTTGAACATAATGTTGAAGCAAGTGTAAATTATGTTTCACTAGATTACATGAGAAATGAAGAACCTTGTGTGGAAGAAAGAAATATTCCAAATTCAAGACCTTCAAGAACCCTTAAATGGTTACTTGAAATTGATGATAACATTATAAACAATTTTGAAGGCAAGAGGTCAACACAAACTGTTTGGTTGTGGGCTAGAATACTTTTCAACCAATATTTTAGCGATAAGACATTGACTGAGCAATGCCAATTTTTTGTACAATTGCTAAAGATGCAAAATATGAGACCTTTGCTAGCCAAATTGAAGATTTGTGTGAACAAGAAAACATAAAAAAATTCTATTATTGTCAAAAATATTTTTAATGCTCTCAAGTCTATTGGAAAAAATAACAAAGAAAAAGATAAGAGAGCTACTCGGAGAGTCATTACAACTGCCCTAGTAAGCCATCAATTAAAAAAGGCTTTCTTTATGAGATAAACTTGTATTTATTTTGACATAAGTTGTAAAACTTTGGATAGAGCACTTGCAAGAAGATAAACAATAGATGATCCTCTTCAAAATAATACATGGTATTTTGTCAGGAGGCTTCCATGTGTTGATAAGAAGCTAACCAATAATGTAAAGCGGATAATTCAGTAATTTTAGCATGATAACTCTAGAGTATCACCCAATGCAAAGGATGTTTTAAAGTTAATAATTGGAAATCGAGACCGTACACCGCATCCTAAACATTTCTTGGAATCAAGCCAAACGATTTTGTTCAACAATTTTATTGAAACACATCCAAATATGGAAATCTCGTAAAGGAATTTTGAAGGTTTGAAGCCATTTTATTGTGTGCCTCTTAAGATTTGTAATACTTGTTGTTGCAAATACAATGTGGATTTTTCAATGTACCATGAACTATTATGCTATATCCGTTCTACTTTGCATACTAATGAAATTTTGCAAGAGTGTGGTGCAATGCATCTTTTGAAATCATCAAGGGACTTGCTAGATATATTTTTATGTTCTAGAGATGATGGTTCCTTTTTCTATAGAAATGATTGTTTAAATGTGAAGTGCTCACAATTTGGTGGTTTTTCAAAGTTTGTTCAATGTTTTCATGAGGGTTCCAAACATGAATTTGGAAATAAGCTTGTTGAGAAAAAGATATATGAGATATTCAAATATACTTTGCATAGTGGAGGTGAAGGTTCTAGATGCGAGTTGGTTACAAAAGAATGTAGTGTTGCTAATTTTATTTTAGATTTTAAGGACAATATTTTCTACAAATATGCAAGGCATAGTCATAGGTCTCAGTGGTTGGATCAAAATTTCAGGATGTGTAAGGACTCTTTTCCGATTGCAATATTATATAAGTGATTGATTTTGTAGAAAAATACAAATTGCAACCACAAAATGAGGTACAATCTGAGTATTACAATTCCATTCAGATTGCTATTTTTGTCCACATAATGTTTAGACATGCACCTGATAGTCCAAAGTAGGATCAAAAAATAATCAAAAAGTATCATTTTTATATGAGTGATGATAGATCTCACTCGTCTAAGTATTTCCAACATTGTTTCAAGAATTTTTTTGAGTTCTTGCAGGACCATGATATAGCATTGGGTCGACATGTCATTTGGTTAGATAACTGCACTGGTCAATTCAAGAATGCTCATATGTTTTATTGGTTGGGTAAAATTCATGTAGAGAGGGGTGAACCTAATATTTGGAGTTTTTTTTAAGCTGGGCATGGGAAAGGGGGGCATGATGGAGTAGGTGCATGTGTAAAGAGAGCTCTAGTTAAGGAGAGATTGAATATTTCAGGAGCAAAATTTAGTGATGCATGTTCTATTGTTGATTGGTGTAGTTCAACATTGTCATAGGGAGGGACACTTGATTCAACAGTGCACAGATTCTTTTGGTTGGTTGAGGAGGGTACAATGGGAGGTAGATTGGATTTTCACACAATCAAAGATTCTTCAAAGATGCATTCATTTTGAATCTTAGATGCAAGCACATGGACCATTTGGACATGAAAGTTGGCTTGTTTTTGTCAGATTTGTATCCAGTGCGAGTCGGATCAATGCTAGTCAAGTGAGTGAGTGGATACATGGGTTCCACAGTATCTAGCTCCTTTATCTCAAACTATATCCATGACAAATGACATAGTGGAAATTTCACTCGATTACATCCGACTTTCAGATCTACTACAGCCAAGACATGTTTTTGCAATTGTTGCACTGCAGGGGAATGAAGAGAGATCATAATATTGGTTGGATCGATGTGTGTAGGAAAAGTACAAGATAACACAATCGATGGAAGATGATGATGGGTTCATGCATCCTATAGGTTCAGTTGTGGTTGCATGAACCTAGTTACAAACATACATGATTAAAAATAATGGAATACCTGCATTTGAAGACTACAAGAAACACAAAACTATTCTCATGTATTCACACCTTGATATAGCAACAAATGTTAAGTTTTTGAAGCATCATGCCAAACCAAAGATAAAACAACTATGGACACTTAGTAATGTTCATCATGAAGCAATATTGGATACTCTTAAACAAAGAGATGACCCTTCAGGCACACTTGAATAACATATTCAAGAATGGAAGGTACAATGCTTAGGTTCATTATGCTTAAGTTCATTAGTGTTCTTTATTTAATATTGATATTTTGTATACTATTGCAATGCAGGTGTCTATAATAGTGATATTTTGTATGTACTTTTGGGATATTTTTGACATGATTGATCATGGACCTATTGCAACAATAGCCAACTCTAATCCTTTCAGAGAGGTATGTGACGGATTACAATAATATAGATTGGTTATTCAAAGCATATTTTATAGTTTGCATTACCATCTCATCATCAATTAGGTCATTTAGAATAATATAGATTGGTTATTCTAAGCATTTTTTATAGTTTGCATTACCGATTCATTATCATTTAGGTTGTTTAGATTAATATAGATTTTCTAGTCTAAGCATCTTTTCTATTGTGAAAATATAGATTTATCATTTGACAATTTTGGTGATATTCCTGGCATGATTGATCATGGACCTTTTGCAACAATAGGAAGCTTTGATCCTTTCAGAGAGTTATGCGACAGATTACAATAATATAGATTGGTTATTCTAAGCATCTTTTCTATTGTATGTAGTTTAACTGCTACCTTGATGGTTTGTACAAGTGCTTTTCACTCCAGAACATCAACATACTACTCTTGTGTAAGATTGTGCCCTAAATGCCTCCAATAGGCAAATTTTGTAAAATTTGAATTTTGAAATGTGAAACAATGTAAAAATGTCATAATTGTGTATGGGCATAATCTATTCCAGTGATGTTTTTTGAAATATGGGTCAAATTTTTGGCATTGTATAAAGGCTATGTTTAAAATGTAAAGATAATTTTGTACTTAATCGAGCTACAACTAGAGGTTTTATTTTTGGTTCTTTCCTGTCGGTATGCTCGTTTGAACCAGGTTTTGTAATATCTCCTATTTATATATAATAAATTACAGTGGCTTGCCACTTTTTCCAAAAACAAAAATGTAAAAATTTCATGTGAAGTTCATTTCCCATGTAATTGATTCTTTGATCTAGCAAAGAGGAAACAAGGTATTTGGGTGTGCATGATGTTCAAGTTGATTGGGTAAGATTTTTTTGATGTAAGAGATAGGTGGCTTTAAACAACACAATTACAATTAAAGATGATTTAAACTCCAATTTGATCGTCAAAACCAAAATTGGGTGTAACTTCACTCCCCAAACCTTGCCACACCCTATAAACTCATAAAACATGTCTATTAGGACTTGCAGAAGCTTGATCCAACTTTAAATCTTGTTGCCCCCACATTTCATTAGCATGTTGTAACCACCATTTTTCACCTAATTTCAGTCATTTTTGTCATGCATGGCAACTCACCAACTCAACCACAGACCTTTCCAACTCTTTAAACCCACATATTCACCTTATGCAATCCTAATAACATCTACCATTACCATACCATCAAGTTATAGACTGTACAATAGATGGCATGGCCTTTTAGCACTTTGGACTCTTAAGGGAAATCATCGGTCCAATGTAGCTCAAAGTGATTCGATGTATTTGGGTGCAAAAGAGGACCATCCCTAGTGTAAACATACCCATATGGACATGTTGGAACAATCTATTTGGTCGTACGAGTTGGAGAATGAAAATTGCACCACTTTGCAACTTTACACTAGTTGCATCTAACAAATTTTCCCTCAGCTGAAAACTCATCACCATGGTAAAACGCCTCTGAGAGAGGTTATTTTAGATGGTCCCAAAAAAATCCCATAGCCTCAGACGAAGAGTCTGTAAGCATCATGGTTTCTGAGAAATAGCCCTTCAAAGATTTTTGTCTTTTAACACTTTGGACTCTTAAGGGAAATCGTTGGTCCAATGTAGCTCAGAGTGATTCGATGTATTTGGGTGTAAAAGAAGACCATCCCTAGCGTAAAAATACCCATACATATGTGTTGGAATAGTTTGTTTGGTCATACAAGTTGGAAAATGAAATTTGCACCACTTTGCAACTTTACACTGCTTGCATTTGGCAACTTTTCACTCTACTGAAAACTCATCACCATGGGAAAACACCTCTGAGATAGAAAAAACCGAGAGAGCTTATTGTAGATGGTCCCAACATGATCCCATAGCATCAAACATAGAGTTTTTTAGCATCATGGTTTCCGATAAATAGCCCTTCAAAGATTATTGTCTTTCAGCACTTTGGACTCTTAAGGGAAATCGCTAATCCAATGTAGCTCGGAGTGATTCAACGTATTTGGGTGAAAAAGAGGACCATCCCTAGCGTAAATGTGCCCATCTAGATGTGTTGGAATGGTCTATTTGGTTGTACAAGTTGGACAATGAAAGTTGCACCACTGTGCAACATTACATTGCTTGCATTTGACAACTTTTCCCTCAACTGAAAACTCATCACCACAGGAAAGCACCTTTGAGATAGAAAAAATTGAGAAAGGTTATTGTAGATGGTCCCAAAATGCTCCCATAGCCTCAGAAAAATATTCTGTAAGCATCACATTTTTCGATAAATAGCCCCTCAAAGATTGTTGTCTTTTAGCACTTTGGACTCATAAGGGAAATCATCGATCCAATGTAGCTCGAAGTGATTCGACGTATTTGATTCCAAAAGAGGACCATCCTTAGCATAAATGTACCCATCCAAATGTGTTGGAATAACCCGTTTGGTCGTACGAGTTGGAGAATGAAATTTGCACCACTTTATAGCTTTACACTACTTGCATCTGACAACTTTTCCCTCAACTAAAAACTCATTACCATGGAAAAACGCCTCTAAGATAGAAAAATATGAGAGATTTTATTATAGATGGTCCCAAAAAAATCCCCATAGCCTCAGACAGAGAGTCTGTAAACATCACAACTTTTGATAAATAGCTCTTCAAATATTGTTGTCTTTTAGCACTTTGGACTCTTAAGGGAAATCACTAGTGCAATGTAGCTCGGAGTGATTCGGCGTATTTGGGTGCAAAAGAGGATCATTCTTAGCATAAACATATCCATCTGGATGTGTTGGAACAGCTTGTTTGGTCGTATGAGTTAGAGAATGAAAGTTGCACCACTTTGCAACTTTACACTGCTTGCATCTGACAACTTTTCCCTCAACTGAAAACTCATCACCACAGGAAAACACCTCTGAGATAGAAAAAAATTGAGAGAGGTTATTGTAGATGGTCCCAAATAAATCCCATAGTTTCATATAGAGAGTTTATAAGCATCACGGTTTCTGAGAAATAGCCCTTCAAATATTGTTGCCTTTAGCACTTTGGACTCTTAAGGGAGATTGTTGGTCCAATGTAGGTTGAAGTGATTCGACGTATTTGGGTACAAAAGAGGACCATACCTAGTATAAAAGTACCCATCCGAACGTGTTGGAATATTCTATTTGGTTGTATGAGTTGGAGAATGAAAGTTGCATCACTTTGCAACTTTACACTACTTGCATTTGGCAACTTTTCCCTCAATTGAAAACTCATCACCATAGGAAAATGCCTCCAAGATAGAAAAAACTGAGAGAGGTTATTGTAGATGGTTCCAACATGATCCCATAGCCTCAAAAAAAGAGTCTGTAAGAATCACGGTTTCTGAGAAATATCCCTTCAAATATTGTTGCCTTCTAGCACTTTGGACTCTTAAGGGAAATCGTCGATCAAATGTAGCTCAAAGTGATTTGACGTATTTGGGTGAAAAATAGGACCATCCCTAGCATAAATTTACCCATTTAGATGTGTTGGAATAGTCTATTTGGTCGTACGAGTTGGAGATTGAAAGTTGCACCACTTTGCAAATTTACATTGTTTGCATTTGACAACTTTTCCCTCAACGAAAACTCATCACCACGGGAAAACGCTTTTGAGATAGAAAAAACCAAGAGAGGTTATTGTACATGGTCACAACATAATCCCATAGCCTTAGAGAGAGAGTCTGTAAGTATCACTGTTTTTGATAAATAACCCTTCAAATATTGTTGCCTTTTAGCACTTTAGACTCTTAAGGGAAATTGATGGTCCAATGTAGTTCAAAGTTATTCGACGTATTTGGGTACAAAAGAGGACCAATCCTAGTGTAAATGTACCCATCCATATGTGTTGGAACAATTTTTTTGGTCGTACGAGTTGGAGAATGAAAGTTACACCACTTTGCACTTTACACTACTTGCATCTAGCAACTGTTCCCTCAACTGAAAACTCATTGCCACAAGAAAATTCATCTAAAATAGAAATATCTGAGAGAGATTATTGTAGATGGTCCCAAAAAAATCTCATAGCCTCAAATGAATATTATGTAAGCATCATTGTTTCTGAGAAATAGACCTTCAAAGATTACTTCCTTTTAGCACTTTGGACTCTTAAGGGAAATTGTCGATCCAATGTAGCTCAGAGTGATTCAACATATTTGGGTGCAAAAGAGGACCATACATAGCATAAACGTACCCACCCAAATGTGTTGGAATAGTCTGTTTGGTCATACGAATCGAAGAATGAAAGTTGCACCACTTTGCAACTTTACACTACTTGTATTTGGCAACTTTTCCCTCAACTGAAAACTCATCACCACGAGAAAATGTCTCTAAGATAGAAAAAACTGAGAGAGGTTACTGTAGATGGTTCAAACACAATCCCATAGCCTTAGATAGAGATTCTATAAGCATTGAGAAATATCCCTTCAAAGATTGTTGTCTTTTAGCACTTTGGATTCTTAAGGGAAATCGCCAATCAAATGTAGCTCAAAATGATTCAGCATATTTGGGTTCAAAAGAGGACCATACCTAGAATAAATGTACCCATCTGAATGTGTTGTAATAGTCTATTTGGTTGTATGAGTTTTAGAATGAAATTTGCACCACTTTGCAACTTTACACTGCTTGCATCTAGCAACTTTTCCCTCAACTAAAAGCTCATCAACAAGGGAAAAAGCCTCTAAGATAGAAAAAACCAAGAGAGGTTATTGTAGATGGTCCCAAAATGATCCCATAGCCTCACACAAAGAGTCTGTAAGCATCACCATTTTTGATTAATAGTTCGTCAAATATTTTTTCTCTTCTGCACTTTGGACTCTTAAGGGATTTTACCGATTGAACGTAGCTAAGACTGCTTCGGCCTATTTGCGTGTGAAATGGAACCATACCTAACCTAAACGTACCCATCCAGACATGATAGAATAGTCGGTTTGGTCATATGAGTTGTAGAACAAGATTTATTTATACCCTTCCAATTATTTTTCGGCCTCCAACCGAACTCCAACGCTGATTTTCGTGCAAAAAAAAACCATGAGACCATAGCTTGTTGCAAAAAACTAGTAATTCTTTGGAAATCAACATTACTTTTTTATGTGAACTCACAAAATTTCCTTTAACCAACCTATTTTCAAACCTTGAAGAGATTTAAAAAAAAAAATTGAATTAAAATAGACTCCCCAACATCCACAACCACCTTTTCAACTACCAAGACCCTTCATTTTTCTTAAAATTTTCTAAAATTGACATATTTTTGTTAATAATGCACTTTTATGCAAATTTTCTTTCCAAGACACCTATGACTATTAAATATAGTCAAAAACGTTTATTTCAACCCTACCACAACTTGTAGACTCCTATTTTGCACTTCCCTTCACAATTTTAATAATTTGCCTTCAAAAGACTACATGCCAATTTTGAAGCAAGAATGCATTTTTGGCATATTGGACCCCTAGACTCAAATTTTCAACTTAATACACCTTAAATGGTCTTGATTTACCTTATTTAGCATAAATAGATCATAGATAATCTCTTAACCTATCAACCTTCAAATGTGTAATCTTGCAAATAGTAGATTAGGTGGGAAACTAGAGAGGAAGAGTTGATGGTGAGTGGCCTAGTGAAGGCTAGAGAAGAAGAGTTTGAGGAATATGGTTTTAGGACATGGGATTGTCCTTGGTAGTCATATTTGGTTTTGTGGTAGATATATGATACTATGGGGATGGTTCTAACCATAAATAACTTGAGAAAGATTGTGAAGAGAAGAGTTGAAGGGCAGAGATACGTGTAGTTGGCAAAAGCTTATGGAAGAGCATGAAATAGAGATACTAATGTATGGATGTTTAGCTTTTTGCACTGAATTTTTTTGTGCAGGTGTCAAAATATTGAGAAACACCATTTGCAGGTGTCAATGAAGACAAATAGCAGCAAGAAGATCCATTTTAGAAGGATCAAGCATGGCAAGACCAAGACAATGCAAAGCATGAAGGGTACAAAATCCCTCGGATGAATATTTACATGCAAGTGACTTGGAGCGGGTTTGAAGGGATTGTGAAGAAGATAGGAGCATACCTATGGAGTGATTTATAGGGCATAAATATTTTGTACCTGGGGAGTATGGTGTAGGAGCACCTAAAACATGTAAGATTTCAGGAATTGACAAAGCCATTCCTCCTATATAGGTTGTACCTCAGAGGAATGGGCATGAATTAGATATGGGTAGGCGTAGGAACAATTTTTAAGGGGTGATAAAGGGATTATATTGTTCTGAGAATGCTTCCCTGTTAAGAAACACATATTTTGTGCCTTTTGAGTAAGGCTAGAAAGTGAGTTTTTGAGAAGTTGACTGAAAATAGGTTAGAACTTGTTGGAAACTATTGGAATAGGTGTATTTAATGGTGTTTAAGAGGTCTGAGTGATTAAGATTAACCCAAGAAGAGTAAAAGTGTGAAACCCTAGTTGGAAGGGGCAAAAACAAGGGAAAATTGGTGATTTTACAAAGAAAGTGTAAGCCAGATTATAGGGTAGCATAATACAATGATGTTTTAAGTTTAAGAAAAAAAAATCAAGAGGGAATGAAGTGGTTTTAGGAATGAGTGAGTTCAAAGCATATAAGTTCCAATAAGCCCTACCAACAAGCTAGTGAATTGTTTCATAAAAATCTTTGGTAGACATGTATGAAAAATGTGGTAGCATAGACAAGGCAGTGGACTATTTGAAAAAAAAGGCTCAAAGAAATGTGGTCTCATAGAATTCCATGACAAGAAAATGCAATTGACAACTACTCCTAGTTATTAGTTATGCAGTGTGAAGTAATTGCATAACTACTTACGTTGACTTTGTGAAAACTATAATGTAATTGAAATTTTTTCATCTATCAACATCTAGTTGTTAGCTATGAAATGTGAATTAATGGTTTGAGTTTGAAATATGTGCAATGCAATGTAATCAGAAATATAAATATAAAATACATAGTAAAACCATTCTTTTTTATGCTATTGTATATTGATATTTAACCATTGATCAAGATAAAAATTTCAAAGAGTTTAATCATGCACATGAGGAACAAATTAAATTTTGATTGTCAACTTCGATATATCAAATTATCCAATAATCAAGTGTATGTCCATATACAAAAATGGCATCGAGGCCAATTCAAACAAAGTTTTACAAAATGTGGCATATGCCATCTCAATATCTATTCAAAATTTACATGCCAAAATTTGTCTCATCCTAAACTACTGGTGGATCATCAAAATGGAGCATCTTTGAAGCACTCATTGGCTTTGAAGGTAGCTTCACAAGAAAAATTCAAACCACAATTAATATTAGTTATACTATATAATTTAAAATTGAATAATTAACATCAAAATCAATATACATTGAATTTTAATTGAACTCTAAAATTGAAATCTTGATTACCTGAAATATACATCTCTTCAAATGGTCAGTAGTCCTAGAACATACCAAACCAAAATTTGAAAATCCAATCTATAAATGTGAACAGAACCATAAAATTGATCCAAGTTAGCATACGACTATTGGTAATAGGAACATATTTACCAAACACAAAATAAAATAAACACATACCTCTTTAGGTTGATCTTTTTCATTATCTCCTTATGATATATCAACACCTCCTCCTTGAGGTGTTTCAGCACCTACTCCTTGAGTTGTTCTAATACCTATCCTTCAAGCGTTTTGACACTTGTCAACAACGATGTATAGCTCAAAATTTCCTCTACATAAAAATGACAAGTACATATGAAACTACCAATCTATGTCGATGTATGTATAATCAATATAAGATCTTAAAAATATTAATTCAATCCAATTTGACTTCAATTACCTTCCGCTTATCTAAATTTGTGCCTCCATAGTCTGAACAAGGCTGCACCTCACTTGCACTAGGAATTTCCTACAAGAAGAAAATAAGATAAACATATAAGTTATTATATAATTTCATTATCGACCATTCAAATGACAAACAAGTATATAATAGAAAAATGTAAACGAGTGAGTGTGAAAATATATATTGTGTGCATGTTGAGGCCAAATGAAATGACCCTAATGGTTCTATCAGCCACCTGTGTGAGCTCCTCCTCAGATATCAACTATTAAATAAACCATGTAAATAAATATTAGTACTTGATACTATCTCTTATTAATATTCATTTAAAAAAAAATGCAAATTATGAATTTGCAACTTAAATCTTACCTGTGTCACTATTCCAATGTCCCCCTCTCTAATAGGAGAGGAATCTATAGGGTATGCTCCACTCCCTTGCATCTGATTGATAATGTGCACATCATGGAGGTCATAATCAGAAGTGTCCAAGGGATGCTCAATGGGTTGTACAAGAGGACCCAAGCATATCTGGTGGCACATAGTGCAAGTATGTGTCACAAAAATATGTGGACCTAAGGAGGATGATGTAGTAGAACTTAAGCATTCACCAACATCACTAGAATGTGGTTGAGCTACTATAGAAGCATGTGAAACCAAATGACCACTCAAAGAGTAAATAGCCTAAATAGGATGTGTGGCTACATCCTAGATGATATATTGGAGGTGATGGAGGAAGGGGAGGAGGGGGGAGATATGGGTGTGGGACTAATCTAACTACCCCTAGTCTATCCTAGGGCATACCTCCATTGACACCCTGGAAAGGTTTAATGTGAAAGTAATTAACATGATTCCCTAACACAAACTCAACATATAATTTTTTAATAAAGTAAAATGGTATATCATAATTGTTGTTCGGTGGTTTATCAAAAACCATACACCAATGATCTTAAAAGTTATCTACAATGTCCCTATTCATGCACCATTTTATAGGAAGTTTTGGTTAATTAACATTCATTGGCAAACTGGTGCGGGGGTTAACGAATAAAGAGGCTATTTAGGCTTTGATTATTTGGAGATCTTTCACATCATCGTAAGACAATCCACGTGTATAATATTCCCTCATGTCTTCTCACCACAAATGAAAGGAATTATATTGGATGCAGAAGGTTTCTATATTTTTAATTATTTACTTCAATGTGTTTGTCATCTCGGATAATTGAGGGATTTTCTTATAAACTTCACAAATTCCCCTCAATTGCTCCAATTTTTCACCAATTAAGCCTTCAATTGGTGGATGCAAAGGTGGTGGAGCATTTGGCATTTGTGCATTTCATTCTCAGCCATAATACTTGATTAAAGTTAAAAACTAATTAATCTAATTGAAATTACACAATATAAATGAAATTATTGTAAAAAACCCCTAATTTTTAATAAAAATCCAAAACAACCCTACTTTTTCACTAAAATCCATAGAAAAATCTAGTTTTTGATAAAAATACATCAACAACACTAGTTTTTAATCAGAATCTATTTAAAAACAATAATTTTTAATAAAAATTCATTGTAAACTCTAGTTTTTAATAAAAAAACAATAAAAAACCCTAATTTTGAAATAAAAATCATAAAAACTACTTAAAATTATAAAAATATAATTGAAAAATTGATTAAAACATTAAAAAAATAAAAAATTTACTTTTTAAATTGGATATCTGGTGAAAATGGATATCTAATATCGCCTTATCCCTGTGCGCCCGCGTTCAAAATGTTTGAAATGACTTTAAAAGGTCGTTGTTTTTTATTTATATACACAGCTCAAATCGGATATCCGATTTGTAAAATATAGGTTTGGGCATTGCTTTGGAGCAATGTACTAACACCCAAGCCTAAAAATAGTCAACTCGACATTTTTCGTATTTTTAAGTCAATCCAAAATGTATTTTTTTCCCATTGCCACTTTTTGGCTCATCATGATCCTGCACATACCCTTAACAAGGTTCCTTCTTGGAACCAAACCAATCTTCTCATTTGAGTGTAATAAATTCCCATATATTCAGAATGATCTAGTGGAAATTCAATTCCTACACTCTAGGTTCCTTCTCAGTTTGAACATTCTAGGAATAAATAACTCCTGGAATGGTTACACTTCTTTGATGCATGCTTAGACTCCAGAGTTTCGGGTTTCCAGTAACTGGCACTTCTTTGCAACAAAATTTATTCAAGCACGAGCCTCTAAAGTGTATCACTGAACTTGGTAACACCATCAGATCTGTTTGCGAACTTGGTTTGCTTGACCGTCCATACGCAAACTTTGAATCACAATATTTATTTCCTATAATCACAAATTCCATACATTAAATCCCTTAAAAAAAAGATAATTAAAAGAATCTCATGTAAATAAAACCATTATTCAAATTTTATAATATAAACTTCCTTAAATAACACTCTTTCCAAGCACATATAAATTATTGTATGATTATCCTCTACATATACTAGACTATCAAATTATCAGACTCATTAGATAATCACAAAATCTCAAAATTTCACTTCATATCACAACCTGGTACTTGGTACGTGGTATTCAAATTTACCCACAAACTTTCCCAGACTTCAGTTTTACCGGACTTCCTTTTATCCCAAGCTTCAAATATTGGACCAGAACGCTTAGCTCATATCCTTATTACCTAATCTACATTTCAAACATTCCCGATTCTCGGTATTTAATACCCAGAACACTTTATTACGAAGTACTCTTTTAATCAAAGATTTATTTTACCTCTTTTCTCTTCTCGATGATCTTCCAATTAGCTAGCTCGTACTGGTAAGAGTAAAAAGAAAAATTAGGGTCCCCAAGCCTTACAATCTTAGGGTGTGTTGTGAGACCACACAATAGAAAGGAGGAATGAAGCGAGGGAGCTAAAGAGAAGAAAGGGAAGGAGAGAGAGAGAGAGAGAGAGAGAGAGAGAGAGAGAGAGAGAGAGATGGGTAGAGAGAGTCAAATAAATGGATGGAGATTGTAAGAGAGAGAACTCTAGATCATAAGAGATAAACAATGGGAAAGATAGAGAGAGATGATACAACTTGTTAATTACTAAAATTTGACCTCTTGATTACTGAAATTTGATATGTTGTTTACTAGAATTTGACTAAGTTTGAAAAATTATAAGATCTTCCAAGAGCTATGATTTGCATTATAACTCCAAGAGATCTGAAACCACTCTCAAATATCCTATAACTATATACATAAAATATATAACTTAAAGTATAAGAAAATAGTCCATATGTAAATTTTAACTCCAAGAGATTTGAAATATTATAATTTAAATCTCCATATGTAAATTATAAGATCTTCCAAAAACTATAATTAGCATTATAACTCCACAAGATCTAAAACCACTCTCAAACATCTTAAAATTATATACATGAAATATAACTTAAAATATAAGAAAGTAAATGTCCATATGTAATTTTTCGCTTGCCAAATTTGGCACTTTCATTTGGCAAGTGCTAAATTTGGTTCTCGCCAAATGAGTTGCATTGTGAAATACCAAGCCTTAGGTGCGGTCATCTGAGCCATTCAAAACTCGCCAAATGGTCATTTCAGGTAAAAAAACAAAAGTGGAACCTTTTTATGTCATATATCGGTGCACATACCCATATTCTCATCTTGTTTGGACATTTATAAGTTAAAGGGAACATGTTATCAGATATGGAAGCTAAAAATTGAGTGTCTTTTAGAGGAGATAAATTAGTGGTATGCTGCAACAATGGAAAGTTACCCAGTAGGTGCTAGTTAGGACATTAAGGAGCCATCCAAGTTTGTCTTTTATATTAAATTATTTTTTGAATATACTTGATGAACCTATGGCATACTAATTATGGAAATTTTTAAGTGAGATCTATCAAGAAAAATTTCTAGTAAATAAGTTATATCTATAAAGATAATCATTCTCTTAAGATGAAGGAGGGTGATTCAATAGATCATTGAATGCACTTAATTTGATTTTGAATAAGTTAGCTTCAATTGATGTTAATATAGATAAAGAAGATATGATTATTATTATTGTATATTATTTTTTTTAGTCATGGGAGAACATGATTCTCAGTTTTAGTGCAAATATTTCAAACACTCCAAAGATGGAAAATATTCCTGCAACTTTATTGTTAGAGTAAATAAAGAATAAAGTTGATATAAAAAGTTCAAACGATAACCTTTGTGTCAAGGGAAGATTCAAAGAAAGAGGATATAAGGGAGATTAGAAGGGTCCAAAGGAAAATTCCAATGGTAGATCTAAGACTCCAAGTAAGAAACTGGGGTGAAGTGTTGGAACTGTGGTAAAAGGGGACACATGAAGATGGAATTTAGAAACAAAAAATAATAATGGGATCCCATTAGATAAAGAATTATTTTGACTCAATCCAGTAAGATTGTCTTTATTCATATAATATTATTTCTAAAGAACATTGGTTGATTGATTCAAGATGCTCCTATTATATGACGCCTCATAAGGAGTGGTTTTCTACATGTGAATAATATTCAATCGATATATATACCTTTGAGACAATAGTTCATATCCAATTACTGGACAAGGAAAGGTATGGTTGTTTTTAAGTGATGGGAGGTTAACAGACCTTACTATTTTTACATATAACTAGATTAGCTAGAAATTTAATTTTGGTATTGTTAGTGAATGAAGAGGACTCATCAACCAAAATATTAAAACTATGACAATAATCTAGATTTAGCATCAGATGAATCCTACTAACAGATTTGAAAAGATCATAATGAGTCATGACTTTTCTCTAAATTTTATCAAGGTACAACTCCCTCAAAAGATCTTCAATGAAATTAAAGCTAAGATAAAACACCAAGTATTATTTTAACTAGAAAGAAGAAAGGTATACCCAACATTCAAAAAAAATTAAATATCAGGTGCTAGATTAGAAAATAAAGAGTATTAGCAAAAAGACTAATTGATCATCAAAGATAAACATAAACTCAATATCATGCAAGGAATGAAATTTGTTATAAGAACTACATCACTCATACATAGATAATACATGCATGAGATATTCTCAAATACAAAGATTTAAGAACTTCAATTAACTCCACTAAAATGCACATGAACAAGATGGTAATTTCATTGAACAGTATTGAGAAAAAAATTCAAGATAGTCTAGCCAGAGAATATGAAAGTAGATACATCAATATATAAACAGGTATGTAACCACCTCTTCAATTCTATAACCAGTTAAACAAAAGACACCTAAAAGAAATAAGGAGAAGCCAAGATGTCATGACAACGTCATTTCATTTCCAGCTTCTAAGATCACCAAACTTTTCTTTCACCACACTTGAAAATCCTTAAGGATATGCAAAGGTTCCTTATGATAAGGAATAATTACATTAATCATTCTCACCTTCCATGTCAAATGGAGGTCTTTGGTCATTTCTATGCGACACTCACAAGCCTTCACAAGATCTATGGCCTAAGATGACACCAGGTGTAATTCACTTAATTTTTGTAAGTGCTCAATGTTAAGTGAAGATGACTAAAGAGTATCTTTAATCATTTTCTTGAAATCAGATGCCAAAGCACTAACATCCACTTCATCCCTTATTCTATCTTTATCTTGGATTAGACCGAGTACCATTAAGGTGCTCTTCGCTTCATCTAAAAATATAGTACATTCATCCACGATTTATTGAAGCTTCTACAAGCTTTTTTTAGCAACCTGTAACTTCCACTATATTCCTTTAGTCCATGACATGAAGCGGGGATTTGAAGCACTTGATATGACCTAATTAGAAACCAACCTTTCCAAATCTGAATTAATCAATAAGTTCAATTCAATTTGATAATTAATCCACAATTTCTCTTCTTTCTCGGTTGTAATGACCTCGTCCCCTAAGGTAGATTTCAAATAATTCACCTCTTGGAAGTATTTGAGAGATTCAGTAATAACAAGGCTTCCCTTTTTTATTAGGGATTCATTCCAATCATCTACAACCCGACTTAAACTTTGGCAGCCTTTGATTTTAGTTAAAGCTTCCTTTCCAACTACAGTAAGAGATTCAAAAAAGGATCTACTTGGGAAAGAGGTTGTGGAATGAATTCTAGAATAGACCTTAGGAAATTAGTCAAATCCTAAAGTTGATCTTTCAATTCATTCTTGCTTTCTTTATCCTTCTTTGATCTTTCAACCATCCTAGATACTGATTGTTGGCAAGAGACACTACAACTGTCATCTAGTGGTGTCATTGATGGAAACCCTATGCATTGATAAGGTACACATATCCTCATTCATGTCCACTGACAATCAAATTGATAATTGAAAAGGTAGAACAGGGTATTCGGTAACTCGACATTCATCGATTTGTGCATAGATTTCAAGCTACCATTTTGTGTTGTGCATCTCATGCAATGATTATTGATGTATTATCTCTATTGTAGTGGAAGTGTAGTGGATCGTACCAATTCACATAAGATTTAGAAGATCTGGTTGGTGTATTCTCATTTTTTCTTGTGTTAAGATCAACTTCATAAATCTATTAAGTCGTGGATGTATGAGAACTAATTAATTGAATATCTCTAAGTTTGTATATCTTTGTTTGGGTCTCAGCCAATTTTTGGCCAGCCATTAAGGGTACGCATTGCATATTTCTCATTATGTGAGTAACAATTGTAAATTTTTTGAAGCCGAAAAAGTGTAAACAAATCCATTATTGCAGATATATATACAAGATTGTCTATATCATTTTGTGTGTGATACATGTTGTGTAGGTATTTGATTTGTGAGTCAGAGTAAAGAAAAGGTGCGATTAAGCATAGTTTCACTTGCACATGGAAGATATGTGTGATGTGTGTGAGTAGAATAGAACAGAGTTACACAATAGTCTGTAAGACAACAAATCTATTATTGTACTTAATCTGGAACTGTAATCAGGAATTTTAGATTCTATCATCTCAATTCAAATCTTCAGATGGTTTTAATCTAAATTCTTGGGAAGAAATCCTTATTTTCTTTGAGCAGTGAGCTCTAAGTAGTGTGCCTAAATGCAAGTGCATTCCCCTTTTGTAATCTCCATTTTGAGTATATTCAGAATTATAATTGTGGAATGGCCATCCACTGTGGTATTTCCCCTAACAGGGTTTCCACGTAAAAATCCTTATTTAATGGTGTTGTGTTTGTTTAGTTGTTCATTCTTTATGTTTGATTGTTCCTAATGCTTGGAATTTAAAGGTCATTAAAGTTAATTTTTGCACAACACTAATTCACCCCCCCCCCCCCTCTTAGTGTGGCTTGTTTCCAATAATTAGTATCAAAGCTAGTTCCTCAGAAGAAGAATTCTCAACTTGGGATATCTTGGAAGAAATTTCAAATGGATTCAAACAATCTTGAACAACAACTTATGGTGGCCCTAGATGACCTTGATTAGTTAAAAGCTGAAGTCTAGAAACTACAAGTGAATCACAAGGATGCAGAAAAATTCATTGAGTCTCTAAAAGACAAAATCAATAAGTCAAGAGAGAAGAGAAAGGAACTATGTGATCAAATTCAACAGAATGATAACAAGAGCACTGAAGATGATCAATCCAGTAAAACCCTAAAAGATAAGACAGAGGAATGTGAAAAGCTTACCCAAGAGAATATAGTTCTGAAGTTTGAAATGGAATCCATCATGATGAGGATGACCAAAGAGATTGAAGATAGAAAGAAGAATGAAGAAAGCCTAGCACAGTCCCTAAAAGAAAAATCTAAAGTATGTAGTTGATTGAATGAGGAATTGGAAGTATCCATAAATAGTGAAGAATCACTTGAAAAATAGTTGGATGATGTTAGAAATCAACTTTCTAATACAAATGAATACAAGGAAAAGTACAAAGCCATCTCAGCCATGCTTAATGAACTAATTGATAATTAGAGAACTCATGGTGATAAAATATTTCTTAGATTTGAGAAAGGAGAAAGCTCAGAATTCTGAAAAAAGGATTCTGGACAAAGGAGATTCAAGCAAAGAAATCAGATGAACAATCCTGGTAGGTATCTGATAAGACAACTGAATGTCCAGAGATTTAATGGATATTTCTTTAATTGCAACAAGTTTGGACACATGGCCTCTCAATGTTGAAGAAGAATGAATCAAAGTGGCCCATCTTTCTCAGGTCAATGTTTCAATTTTCATAAGATTGGTCATAAGTCTTATGAATGTAGAACTATGATGAATCAACTCCACATAAACATCAAATGCTATGCTTGCAATAGACCTGGAGATATTGCTAATCAATGCAGATCAAAATGAAATCAATGGAAAAATTAATCTAGGAATGTTGTATGCTACAATTGCAACAAAATTGGACACATTTCTACATTCTGTCGGAACAAAAAAGGTTTGGTGAATCAGAGAAAAAATATGAAAAAGGATGTGAAAAGAAAAGGTAAAGTCACTGTAGATGAGGTTAGGAAACAAATGCAAAAAAAATGGGTGAAGAAGAGTCCCTCCATTGAATAAATTGCACTTGCACTAGAACCTACCTTCAGTGATTCCTCTGGGAATTAGTCTCAGGTCTTTGGCCCAGAGGGGAGTAGTCAAGAAAATCATCAAACCCCCTAACCGGTAAGTGAAAATAGATGTAAGTACATGTTGGAAGTGGAAAAATATTCAAAAAATGATGTCGAAAGCATCAAAGGAAGTGGTATACTATATTAAAAATTCACACAAGAATTATTAGGTCTATGTACACAATAATGGCGTAACCAGATGAATTAGGGAAATTGCATTTATTGCGACAAATTTTTTAGGTATATTAGTGATAAAAGGTCACTTTTATTCCTCATTTGTCACTTTTCTATCTCTAGTGAAAGAAGTTGGAGAGCTCTAGGTGACCTAAGGAAAATTAAGGTGAAAATCAAGTGTGAAGGTGATTTAGCGATCGATTTCACATCCGGCAGAAAAAGGTATTTATCAAGAACTTCTCATTTTCATGATTTGGGCAAGATAATACTCCTTTAGTTGTCGAAGTTAAGGACAAACCTCATCCTGAATTTAAATTGCATTCCCACAAGTCATTAGAGACTAATCCACTAGGGGCATTTTCGTCAGTTCTGCATGGAGTCTTGTATACAAAGGATATCAGGGTTTACATTCATGCAAATATTGAGGATCTGGGAAGCAATAGTTGAGGAAAAGAAAAGTGATACAAAAATAAAGTCAAGAGATATTGTCTAGACAGTTAAGAACTTCTTGGTGGAACATAAGGAAGAGATTGATCCAAAACTAATCAGAGGTCCCATTGACCTATCAACTCTGAGCCAAATCCAGATAATGAAGGTGGCCTCATTTTCTCAAGTAAAAGCTCAAGAGGAGTTGTTAAAATTTCACGTGGAAGATAGTGAATTTTTGGCACTCGCGTCAGGAGTACTAGAGAAAATCATGCCTTCCTTTGTGAAATATCAAACTAAATATTCATCTAGCAAACTAAAGAGACTTATCAACTTGGTGAATACTCATTTTGAGTCTATTGAAAAGTTTGCATTGGCAAAAGTGTAGAAGGAATTTGATTCAAAAAGGTAATGGATTGAAAGTGTTGATTTCCCAAGACAAAGTTACCTTGGCCACTTGTGTCAAGCACATACAAGATGCTCTATTTGAAGGAGGCAAGATTTAAAAATCATGTTTGTCTTTTTCAAAGTTTACCGAAGTAAATGAAAATAAGGTGAAAGACCTGGAGAATTAGTTAGAAACTATCTCTAAGGAATTTGATCCCCTATCTGGTAGTGTTGGGAAGATTGAAGGTGAATTTATGTCTCTACTTAACAAGATAAAAGGGTTGAAGCATGAAAATGAAAAACTTGTCTCCAGAACCTTTGAACTTAGAACTTAGAAGCATCATAAGCCCCAAAATTGATGTAATGGGCAGTGCTCTAAAAGAAGGAGAAGAAACTATGGTAGTCAGTGATCCAACCAGCTTGGAATTTGTAAAAATATTGTCTTATTTGATTTTAGGACACATAACAATAATGGAAAGCCTTAAAAAAATTTGGGATTCAAACCTAGCGTAGTTAAAGAAGGATTTTGCAGACATCTTTCAGCTTTTTTAAGGTAAATAAGCACCCTTGTATAGTCAAAATTTTGGTTGCTTATTTTTGGTATGCAACCCCTACCTTTTCCATTGATGTCAAAGGGGGAGAATTAGTGTGAAAAATGCATAACCAGCTCAGGGGTAGAGTAGAATTTTTAAAATTTTGGATTGTAGTGAAGTTTATCTTGGTATTGGTCTGACACTTAGTCATTTTTCACTAAGTGTTGCCATCAATGCCAAAGGGGGAGATTGTTGGAAAGAGACACTGCAACTATCATCTGGTGTTGTCATTGATGGAAACCCTATGCATTGATAAGGTACGCATGTCCTCATTCATGTCCACTGATAGTCAAATTGAAAATTGATAAGGTAGAACAAGGTATTCAGTAACTCAGCATTCATCAATTGTGCATAGATTTCAGGTTACCATTTTGTGTTGTGCATCTCAAGTAATTATTATTGATGTATTATATCTATTTTAGTGGAAGTGTAGTGGCTCATACCAATTTACATGAGAGTTAGAAGATCCGGTTGGTGTATTCTCATTTTTTCTTGTATTAAGGCCGACTTCATAAATCTATTAAGTTGTGGATGTATGAGAAATAATTAATTGAATATCTCTATGTTTGTATATCTGTGTTTGGGTCTCAGCCAAGTTTTGGCCAACCATTAAGGGTACACATTGCATATTTCTCATTATGTGAGCGAACAGTTGTAATTTTGTTGAAGCCGACAAAGTGTAAGAAAATCCTATGTTGTGGATATATATACAATATTGTCTGTATCATTTTGTGTGTGGTACATGTTAGGTAATTATTCGATTTATGAGTCAAATTAGAGTAGAGGTGTGATTAAGTGCAGTTTCACTTGCACATAGAAGATCTGTGTGATGTGTGTGTGAAGAATAGAATAGAGTTACATAATCAGTTTGTAAGACATCAGATCTATGATTGTACTTAATTTGGAACTGTAATCAGGCATTTTAGATGCTATCATCTCAATTCAAATATTTATATGGTTTTAATCTGAATTCTTGGGTAGAAAGCCCTATTTTCTTTGAGCAGTGAGCTCTTGGTAGTGCACTTAAATTCAAGTGCATTCCCCTTTTGTAATATCCATTTTGAGTATACTCAAAATTATAACTATGGATTGGCCATCCACTATGGTTTTCCCCCTAACAGGATTTCCACGTAAAAATCTTGATGTTATGGTGTTTTTTTTGTTTACTTGTTCATGCTTTATGTTTGATTTTTCCTAATGCTTGGAAGTTAAAGGTTATTAAAGTTATTTTTTTCACAACACTAATTCACTCCCCCCCTCTTAGTGTGGCTTGTTTCCAACACTAATACCTGAAAAGTCTAAACATCTCCATCCCTAGTAGGTGGACCAAAGTCTACTATGCTCACTTCAAAGTCACTTGTTGTTTCCTGAGAAAAATCTCTCTGTATCGAAGGTTTTGTGATTTCCAACTGGAGAGTTCTTGATTCCATGTCTTCTACGAGTCTAGCGGTGTTCTTTAACCTTTTAGCTTTAGGAGTTGAAGTCCTTTGTAGAAACTTCCCTACCATATCTTGTCTAGGAAAGCTGGACTATATAGCTTTCCTTTTCCACAATAGGGAATCCTCTAGCCAAGATGGGGTAACTATGACCCTAGTTGCCTTGATTCTAGGGGATGTAAACATCGTTTGAGTAACTGGAGGGGTGTCTTCTGTAGTTACAAAAACTGAACAAAACTTCGGGAGGTGACTACCTCTCTAATAGGTGATTTACCTTGAGAGGGAAATGAATCAACATTTAAGTTTTCTAAACCCTCTTCACCACCTTCTTTTCTTTCTCCAGAGTAGGAAAATTAAAAATTTCATCCCCACAGTTTTGTGAATATACATTCTTTTCTGGCGGGTCTTCATCACCATCTCCTTGGGTACCTAAAGATAAAGACCAAGGGATATTATTAGTTGATTATCTACTAGTTGAGGCCTAAGTGGTAACTTCAGTCGGTTGTGAATCCTTGGACCTAGTATGAGGATGATATTGCTTAGTTTTCTTCTTGGTTACCATTCTCGATTTCTAGTGAGAGCATCGATAGGTTTGGATTCGATGGTCTCTTTCTCTTTGAAATTCTAGTCCATAGCATGAATAGACTGACTTTCTATCAAATCAGTATATATTGGGTCAACCATGTCACACCTATCTTCAACAATACCTTGCAAGTCCCATTTCAAATCATAGATAATGATTTTTTCTACTATTAATTTCATCCAACTTCTTCTCCTAACTATGTACTCATCAAAGAAATCAGCCTAATAATCTGTGAGGTCAAGTTTGTGATAAAAGGTAGGGCTCAATTTCAAATTATTATTAATATAATCCTTAAGGTCGAAATAAACTCGTTCTTCATATGAATGCATGTTATACCTGGATGATTCTTTCTCAATGTTCAAAGTATCAGACATAGATTGACAACTATAAGAGCCAAAACCAAAGGGGAAACTGACTGTTTACCTTTTTGTTCCTTGGCACAATATATTAACATCGGTCAATTGTCTACTCACCTTGATAACTATCCACTTATCTTTAGGGCACTTAGGCAGCTTAATAGGGAAACCAAGATAACCACCTACTCTTATGTATCAAAATATTTGGAACTGAATAAAATGGCTACCATAAATATCCACAAATTGCATTACCTTGGGAGACAACCTCATAGTAGGGTGCCCCTATAATTACCTAACCATCCTCATGGTAAAAGTATCAACCACCCTTCTGAAATGCAGGAAGCTCTTGTGGAGTTGTAGTTTGTCCAGATAGTCACAAATTGACACTTTCTCTAGAGGAAAACCACTCGAACTTAATCTAGGCCAAGGTTGCGTACTAGAAATTGCATATATCAAATATGAAGACATGAAGAAAAACCTGTTTGGGGTTGAACAACCAAAAATGAATAGGGGAAAGATTCACTCTTACACTTCTAGATTTTTGCACCGAAGAGGAAAGAGGTATTTCTTTCACACCTTTTCAATTTAGGGTTCATTCAAAGGGGGGGTTATGGGATTAATGTGATGTGTGTGACATTCCCTCAATGTAATAAAATGCTAAACTATGGAAATGCAAATTGCTGGAAAACACATAATGATATGCAAACATATACAAAATGACCTAATAATGTACACTAAAATATACATAAATGAATGAGATACGATGTGTGCACCTAGAAGTAGAAGAAGGATCTGATGGAGGTATGGAACGCTGATGAAAATTTTGTCGAAGACAAAAGGTATACTTGTTCCAATCTGGGAGACCTAGTCCTAGATTTGAGAAAACTGATCTGGAGCCTATTTTTGCCAAATAGATGTCTGAAAATGTAAAAATCACTGAAAGGCCTATCTAGTGGGACTATTTCGCCATTGTTGGTGACTTATTCCTCTTCAAGATTTTTTGAATTTATGAAGGGGAAATGGAATCCCTCAGTTTGCACCTTAGTTCTTTACATTTCTCCGCTTCTAAAACTCTAATATTTGGGCCTAAAAGTGACTTTTGGTGGATGTATGGACTTTTCAAGAAAGGAGAGATCTTCAACAAGTCTACAACATCTTCAATCATTTTCAATGTACCCGAATCTGCAAACACACAAGGAGAGAAAGATAAAAAAATTTATTGTTAGGGATTAGGGGTTTGCCTTAGTCAAACCCCTTTTAGGTAACTAAACCAAAATGAATAGAAATTTAAATCATGAATATGAAACAATGAAATAATGGAGTAAGTTACCTTGCCATGATGAGAGATCTTGTGTTGATGTAGCAATCAACCCCTGAATTCTTTAGAAAAGATGTCTTGTTGACTTGGAATGCTCAAACCCTATCTTGCTTGAGAAGGAGAGATGAGAGATGAGAGGAGTGAATAATGAGTGTACCTTCTTGATAAATTAGGGTTTTTAGCCTTATTTATACACATTATGCCCTAATTTTCTCAAAATAACACTATACAGGCCGACCTTAGGGTTTTAGAGATAAAATCCCAAAATAATATTAAGGTAGATTTAAATTTTAAGCCACATGGGACTAGGTCACCCAAGGTGGCGATCTAGTCCACCTGGGCAATTTTCATTTGTTTTCGAGGATTAAAGTATGATTATTTATGTTGGTCAAGATTATCTTTTGAAAATACACTAAGATATGACTTATAAGTGTATTAAGGGGTCATTGTAGCATAAGAAATGGTTAATTAAGTGATGAAAATCCTAGGAGAGTGTGAAAACACCTTACAAAACTTCAACACAAGGCTTAGAAATGGGTAAAAATAGGTTGAAAAAGGTCCAAAATCCATAGGCTAAGGTCCAAATGTGTGAAAAGTGTCAAAGGCTACACTTTTTGGTGACACATTTAGCCCCCACTTTACTGAGAGGATGAACTTGCTTCAAACTCACACTAAAGTATCCCAATGGAGATGGCGAAGAATGGGAAAGAAGAAGGAGGTGGTCAAGCCCCCAAAGATTCGAGATTCTAAGTCAACTAGAAATCAATGCAAAAGACACATTCAAGGGTTAATGATATGCAATAAAACAAAATACATTATCATGCAATGACAATAAGTAAAATAAAGAGAAGAGGGAGAGTGAAAATTTGGATCAAGCTTCGACCGTTTTTCCAACTAGTTGTGGATCATATCTAGGTTGTTTGTCCAAAAAAAATATGTGCTCACTCTGGGGCCACAGAACATGAGGCCATTTGTAGGGTGAGTTGTCCCAAGAGGTGAGAAACATACACATGATTGGTATGTACTCACACACACAAAGTTGGATATGGGGAAATTCATGTCGTTGGTTGGGCTTCTTGCTCAAACCATAGCAAAGTTATACCTCATGATAACTTTGATAAGCCGCCACAAAAGAAAGTGATTTTGTTCAAATTTATTTTTCTTTTGTTCATGCAATGTCTCATCTTAAGGAAAATCATGTGTAATGTCTCCAAGAGAGAAAAAGTGCAAATGAACTCATATTGTATCCAAGAGAGGTAAGGGCTCATCTTGTATACAAAAGAGGAAAAATGCAAATGTCTCAACCTGAGTAGCATTTTACCTAATGTTTCCAAGAGAGGGAATCACAAGGAAAATAAAAATACACAATTAAATGTGAGTGGTGATGTATGCCCCCAATTTAAAGGAATCTCTACACACCGTTTTGTGAGAAATTTCTTTAAAGTAGAAGAGGAGAAGGACATGAGAGCTTGTTCATAAAGTCCTATGTTGAGTCATATGTTGTTGAATTAAGCTGCATCACGAGAAGGGTAGTATTCCACATGTGAGTCAACTTAAGACAAGTCTTCTACATCCCAAGCTTTCTCTTATATGTCCATGAAAATTTAATGATTATTCAAAAGAGACAATAACAAGTGACATACGAGGGAAGCAACTAACTAACCCCTTGCCCCGATTTACTGCAGGACAAGAGTGGGCCAAAAGGATTGATGAAATATAAGGTTGAGTGAATTTTTTTATCAATTAGATGAATTAGGTGCCCCCACATAAGGGAGAATACCAAACTCCTTAAGATGTTGAATTTTTCTACTCAACGCTTTACATGCATTAGTGTGATGATTATGAAATCGGTGGTAAGCACAAAAGGAATGGTTGGTGTGAGTTCTAGGAGGAAGTGAGATCAAGTGATCATGGAGGAGTCTCAACAAGATTCCCTATTGATCAAGGGGAGGAGGGGGTCCTTTGGGTTGTAACAAGGAAGGGTCTCAATATTGACGCAAGGTGCTTGAGATTACTCCATTGAAGGAGTGTGTAAAATATAAATCATTAGTGGGTTGCGAGAGGATAGTGGCTTTAATAAAAAAATTCTTTGTGTATTGTTTTGTGTGAAAAGGATCACTTTTGAAGGTAGGGTTGGAAGGGTGAGTTGAGATAGGGTTGGTGTGAGGGGAAGGCTTTTTTATTTTTATTAAAGGACAATAATTGAGACCATGATTAGTTGTCTGTGTGTTAGGATCAATAGGGTTGAAAATGCATTGTTCGTTAGCACCACAACCTTTTCCACTATAGCCAAGTTGCTTCATGAGCTCATAACCTTTTCCATAAATCCTTTTCAAATTTTTTGGATTGGGTGAGGGTACAATTTTTGTATTGGTTAAGGTAGTTTAGGTGGATGCTTTCGAAGGATCTACCGAGTCTTGTGTTGACAAGACCATGTTTCCCTTATTAGAGTCATTGGTTATGGTCTTGGAATCTCCTAGTAAAGGAGGTGTGAATTCTAAGGAACCCCAATCATCATCGAAGATCTTCGCAATTGGCTCAAGATGTTGTTCTTTATTTTTTTGTTGTGTGGTTGGTGTTAAGGTGTTGAAATGATTCTCTTTGTATTTTTCAATGTTTAAGGAATTGTTTGGTTTGGGATCGACATTAAGTGTGTACACTTTGTTGTTATAGATTTAATTCATCTTACGATAAAGAGTGAAAGGAAATCCATTCATAGCATGAATCCATGGCTTGCCTAAGAGAAGATTATATAAAAGTTCAGGAGGCATAACATGGATTCTAGTGTCCAATGTTGTCATGTACTGATCTTGTTGATTATTTAAATGCAATTTTTATTAATCATGAGATTGTTAAATTCTTATTTCAATTGAAGTGAAATTAAAATTGGAATTTAAAATTAAATTATTTGAAATGCATTTTTATTAAATTTGGGGTTTGTCATTGCTGATGAAAATTTGAATGCAAGTGAACACAGGAATAGGTGAACGTGAATGAAGGTGAGAACATCGATCAGGTAGAGTTTTTTTAGCCATTAGACATTTATGAGGATGATGGAATCTCACACACACACTTAGTTATTAATTTAATCTATCTTTGTGATTATCGTGCTTGCAAATTTTAAATTAAGTTTAATTGATTTCTCCAAAATGTGAAAAGAATATGTTGCTTTTAATGACGATTTTATTATTTTGAGAGAAAATAGATCTTATTTAAATAACTAAATTATTTATGTCAATATTTTATTATTGTTTAAAATAATGAAGCTCTTATTTGAAATTAATGGAATAGACTTTTAAATTTGAAAAAAAATATTTAAATATAACATAGTGTTATTTGATGTGATTGTATTTTTCTCATTTGATAAATAAGGAAAATAAATGTAAATGTTTAAAGAAACAATATCTAAAACTAAGTTAGTGAAATCAATTGGAAAACAAGCATACATGCAAATTGAAATTTAATTCAAACAACAGTTGAACAAATTGAAGAAAATATTTTCAATCAATTTGGAAGGCAATCAAATTTAAAAGTTGAAGTTTGAAAATTTGATCTGGAGATCAAAATGAAACTGTGGATCTTGCTTTGGGAATAACTTCACCGATGCATGATAAAATAAGGTGGGAGCGAAGAAATTCGAGATTGGGAAAAAGATTGAAAAAAATCCATTTTTGTGCATTTTAACAGAAAAATAAATAAGTGTTGTTGAGATTGTTGGAAGGACTCACCAAGATTTATCTTATTCTAATGAAGCAGCCAGTAGGGAGGAGAGTTTTCCTTGTTTTACTTGTTGTTTATACAAGTTAAAATATTACCTTCACATCCCACACACCTGGAAGAAGGATGACAGGCGCAGCCAAGAAGGATTGTTCCTGGTGCAGTCTGCAGGGGAGACATAGAACTCGATTACTTACTTTCCTCCACACGGCCAGGTAGCAGGGTGTAAAGGTATTAGTAGAGGAGAGGAGAGGACACGCAAAAATTAGAGACCAGCTCTCCTCATCCCCCATCCTCTTCACTCACAACCACCAAAGGCTCTCCTTCTCACCCACGCATAAAAGGAAGGACTAGTGAAGGGGCGGACAACCTCAAAAGAGAGGAAAGGTGTGCAGGTGATAGGGAGGTAAAGGCGCAAGGAGAAGGCAGGGAAGAGGAAGGTGTGCAAGTGGGAAGATGGGAAAGAAGAAGTAAAGAAAGCCAAGGAAGTCTTAGGGAGGCAGCTAGAAATAAAGACAAAGCATGCAAGGAGCAGGGAATAGAGGAGATTTATAAAAGAAAGAACAAAAATCTGCCTCACTTCATCTCACACAAGCAACAAAAAATTGAGAGAGGAATCAAACGAATAAAAAATTTCAGAATTACCAAGTAGAAATTGAAAACCAATTCACAAATTTAGTAATGAGTTCAAAATTCTTCTCTAATTCTTGTATTTAGTTTTGAATTGGAAAGAGAATCTCTATTTTATTTAATTTAGGAAAAGAATGAACTCCAAATTTTATTTGTAAATCTATTGAAAGTGTCATTGTTTCCATTAAATTGTGTTGAAATTTCAACCAAGCAAAATGTGATTTTCCAGAAACCACTGAAATTAGAAACAAAAAATTGTAGGAAAAACATTTGATTTGAAAACAATGAAAAAAAGTTGATTTTATCAATTTAGCAAAAGATTCAAAGCAGAAAACGTTTATTTAAATTAGATTTGGAAAAGATTCAAAAATTCCAAAACAAACAGATAGATTTAATTCTCCAAAGAATGAAAGTGACAAGATTATGATAATTTTGAATTTAAAACGTGTTTGAAAAATAGAAGTTAAAACCAGTGATTTTCGGGAATAAAACTCAAATTATCACAAAACATAAATGAAAATGATTTATTTTAATTATGTTTTTGGAAAGTAATTATTTATTTTCTGGAAGTGTGAAAAATAGAAAATAAATTAATTAAATTAGAATATGAATTATTTGGAAACAAAACGAATTAAAACAAGATTATTTCAAGTGAAAATAAATCAAATGAGTAAATAAACCGAAAGAACGTGTGCTCATTTATGCCTATTTAAATATGTACTTGATTTACATACTTGAGATACACCTTCTTTTTGTTATTATTTAAATATTAAATTAATGTTATTTATGGTTTAAAAGATTAAAATAAGACAATTAAACTATTTTTGCTTGAAACAATATTGTCATTAATTTTTTTGTGAAAGATTATATTATTATTTGATTGGAACCATGCATGCTTGATAAATGAATGTACATTTTATGGATTTGGAAAGTTACCTTCCAGGACGGGTGTCGAATATGGGTTATTAGAGAGTATAGTTTTTCTTTTCTAAAAATTCTTTTATTTGTCATGCATGACATTTTACTTAGCCAAGTAACTTAAGGACCATTAAAATAGATGGTATGAATGAAATCTCTACCATATCCTAGTATCAAAATTTCTTGTTTCTTAAATGAATTAGAAAAATGAAATGGTTGTGGAATTACTAGTTATACTAGGCACGCATCAGATTCCATTTTACATGTCGACTTCTTTTTGCTAATCGATTCATGCAAGGTCGGGTATTCTTTGAATGACTAAAGAGTTTCGGGGAAGCGTAAGCTTTGAGGTTGGGTGGAAAAAGCACCCGATCCTTGTTCTCGTCTTCATTATTGAAGATAAGCTATGGATTGAATATCAAAGGATGTTTTCTTCATTTATATATTAATTATTTCTTAAATTATGTATTGTAGAGCTTAAGGCGATAGAATTCCTAAGTCTCGAAATGTAAACTTAGATTACAACTTCTTTTGTATTATTATCAATGTCGTGTAAGATGACACATGTATGAATCTAACTGGAAATATTATGAATCTTTTTATCGACTTTAAGTCGTTGTTTTGTAATCGACTAGATTTTATGATGTCTAAATGAATGAAGTGTCAACCTTATTTTGAATATAAATGAAATTATTTAAAATTTTGTCGATGTTTTTATTTAAAGAGTTTTGCACTTTACATTTCGTATCATATCCAAGTTCTTCACTGCAACCTATGAGCTGATTATGCAATAATGTGTAAACCTTATCAGAAGATAAAGGTTGAGAAGTTCTTGTGCCAGAACGGCAAGAGAAAAGAACTTAAGGAAGTGAAAAGGAATATGTAAGTCTTAGTAACTTGTGTAAATTGGGGCTAGTTAAAGATCCATTCCTGGAATCAGAATTCCTAAACCATCAACATATGATAAAACCTAGGATTGTGGAAGATTATGCAATTAGGTTATGTAGGAAGGTTAGGAAGAATAACCTGTACATACATGACTCTAAGAAAAAGAGAATTATTATGAATTAGATAAATCGAATTGTAGTAACCTACGATTGTAAAAGAGTCGGGAACTCTTGGATTAGTTTAAACACTATGAATCTTTGTATGCAAATTCAGCATAAATTAGATTTTTCAAGTAGGCTATGAACAAAGTAAGTATCCTCAAGGGTTGGGGAACTCATGACTTAAACTCTTGTGTTAAGATAAAGATCTTGTTAGAAAATATTTTATACCAAGGAATTGAGAAAAGACCAGATTAGTCAGAGGAAACAATCAATGACATGAGAAAGGTTCCTCCAACCAATATTAGTGAAGTTATTGAATTTTTTGGAATCAAACAACTTATGAATAATGGTTCCAAAATGGGAAAAATGAATGCAACATGGCTTTATTTGTCAGGACACTAGAAGTTGCAAGGAAAGCAACACTCTGAGTCAAGAAGTACATCAACAAAAGAGGTTTGTGAGTATGGATATTCCTCCATTTAAAAGGATATTAGAAAGAACATGGAAGATTATTAGTTGTCGATTATTCATTGGATCTCCTACTGAATGATCCAATATGTTGAATTTGTGAGAAAAAAGAAAAAATGAAAAATATAACTTTGAGAAAAGTGTAAATAAGGTATGTCGTGAGGTAGGGAAAGAAATGAAAATTCAACTAGAAGGATTGACAAACCCATTTCAAGGAAGCAAGTAAATTTCTAGAAGTTTAACATAAGAAGAACGAAAGTTGCAGCAACACTAAGGGGAAGGAAGAGAGTGGATTGACTCAAGCTAAGTACCCCACCCAATGAAACTTGGTTATGACTTCTTTGCAAGTCATAAGAACAACTATGTTATACATTTTATGACCACAAGGGAAAAAGGACAAATGGAAAGGTTAAGAACTATGACCATTATACCTTATGATTATTTAATCTAAAGATCAAAGAATATTATTATCAATGCTTTAGAAAAGGATAGGAAGATAACTTGATCATGCAAGGAAGATCTAAGAGACTCGTGATTGGAAGAAAGTGTCTCTATACTCCTATATACTTTATATAGAGAATTTAAATCACAATGTTATTTTTATATGAAAAATAAAGTAAGATGTGATATTATGTGAACCACACCAAAATCTCTTAATGAGAATGATCAAATTACTTAATCACTACCTTACTCTTGAATGAAACCTCAGGTTAAAGATAATATAATTGGGACAAGAAGTTTAGTCAATGAAGAGAAAGATATAATGATGAGACTAAAACCTATAAAGATGGGTTGTGTATTGGATTACTTTTTGACACCTATAAGTAGGAATTAAACTTGAATGAGTTGTACATTGGGTCTTGAATATAGACATATAGTGTGGGTAAATATATAAACAAGCGAACTAGTCAACAATTAAGGATTCCATCTTAAGAATTGGAAGGGAATATGGGGTTTAAGATTTTCCATGTGATTCAATATCATTGGAGTTAATGAAAATTTATGAGGACAGAAACATAGGAGGGATACCTAGCAAGTTAAAGGAAGTCGTACTCTTGACAAGACTTTACTTTAAGTAGCTCTTATATTAAAAGAGAAACACTTTAAAAAGGAAGTATCGATTGTCATGACAAAACATCATAGAATTTTCACTTAGCAAGAAATGTTGAAAATCTTATAGAGAAGAACATCAGAATTGTTACTTGTGCTCAAATGGATCTATTGAAGTTGAGACTCTCTTATATAATTAGGAAATCATGGAGTTAAATGTTTATTCTTGAAGATTAGATATGAAATTAAATTTTTTATTAGCTAGAGATCAACGTGATTGAATGAGGATTAATACTCAAAAATTGGTAGCAGATTAAATCAAGGAAATTAGATTGAGTTAAAGGATGAATTGTATCTTGAAAATAATCCAAGGACAAAATAAAATCCACGATTTGGATGTCCTGAGATAAATAGGAATTATCTCCTCAAAACCTATAACCATTTACATGAAGATTAATAATGGCATAATATCAAAATAGGTTATCACTTAGTCAAAGAATAGACTATTGTTGGATATAAAAGAACCTATGTGTCCAAAATTTGGAATATTTGAGAATGGAACAAGGAAAATAATGTCAGGGTTAGGACATCATATTGACAAAATGAATTGTTGGATAATGATTCACTATTATCTGGAAGAAGATAGAATATGAAGTTGCATAGAATGTAGCTAGGTAATGTTTAGTATGCCAGGAAAAGAAGACTAGAAGTCCTCATTGGTAGGACATGTAACTCTCTTGAGATTCTAGAAGGAAAATGGTAGAACACAAGAAAAATTGATCTATCAATGTTAGTAGAATTAACATAATGTTCTAGTGGTTAGACTCATCAAAGAAACCAACAGGTTTTGGAAACTCGACTTATAGGATTCTGATCCTAAATAATATAGTGTGGGTAAGTAGTTGCTTAGTATATCTGAAAGGTTATTTCAGTTTAGCAAATAATGATAGGGTTGTGTAAACCAAAATCATACCATGAGACAATCTTTTGAATAAATGTGCTTTATATTATTTTAGTCAAATAAGTAAAATGGTGGACTAAATCTTGAATGAATTGTAAACTCAAAAATTGAAGTTTTGACAATTATATGGAAAGAAAAGAAACTCTATTAAAGCTGAAAAAGGCTTGGATATAATCATAGACTTGATAAAATGTCAAAAAAGAGTAATAGATCAAAGTGATCGATGTAAATTAATTGATAACATAGCTTAAGTGTGGAGCAGTATCAAAATTGACAAGTGTCTAGGAGCAAGGTTATGCTCAAGATAGACAAGTAATTAAGGAAAAGTACTTTTTGGTAAGGATAATGAATGTATACGTGGTGGATGGACTCAGATTAAGAGTTGTCTACAAGTGTAAATACAAATGAAAAGGATTGGACCCACGATGTAGTGTGCAATACATCGACATTCCTCTTCCACTTGGTTTATACTAAAGGATAAATTCATGGACCAATGAATTTCGATCACTAAGTATAGTAATTATTATATATTGGATGCATTTATAGAATAAAAGCTCTTTGGGAGAGTAAGTATGTGTGAAGCATATGAAATTTCCCTATGTGATAGTACGGATACTTGAAGAAAGGTCTAGAAAGGACAAGATTGTTGTATAGGATGAATGTTTTGTAAATATTATTTTATTTTGGGAAATCATCAAAGTTGGCTCCGAGATTTGTGGGACCCTTTGATGTACTGGAAGTCATGAATCCAGTTGCTTATAGACTAGCATTAACTAGGACAGTACTCAGTACAAGGTCCAGTGGGACCAATGAGGATAATGCTACATGGGAGGATTTTGTGATGATTGACCATCATTTTCCTCATTTTCTTTCTTATAATAGTATTTTCTTAATGCATGAGATACTTGATACCCTGGTTTTTGATTCACATGTTGTGAACTTGGATAACGTGGATGTTGTTATGGATTGCTTATGTTTATGTTTGAGAACTATTATGTTAGTTATTATATCATTATGATTGAGATATGTTTTACTGATTGAGATACTATGTTTAATTTATTGAGATACTATGCTCATTGATTGAATAATAAGACATCGAGATGATGTCTCTTCCAAGAGCAGAAGGATGTCACGTACCGATCTTGTCAATTATTTAAATGCAATTATTAATCATGAGAATGCTAATTATTATGTTAAATGATTATTTAAATTGAAGTAAAATTGAAATTGAAATTGAAAGTGGAATTTAAATTGAAATGATTTGAAATGCATTTTTATTAAATTTGGGGTTTGTCATTGCTGATGAAAATTCGAGTGCAAGTGAACACAGGAATAGGTGAACGTGAATGAAGGAAAGAACATTGATCAAGTAGATTTATTTTAGCCATTAGATGTTTATGAGGATGATGTAATCTCTCTCACACACACTTAGTTATTATTTTAATGTATCTTTGTGATTATTGTGGTTGCAAATTTTAAATTAAGTTTTATTGATTTCTCCAAAATGTGAAAAGAATATGTTGCTCTAAATGACAATTTTATTATTTTGTGAGAAAATAGATCTTATTTAAATAACTAAATTATTTATGTCAATATTTTATTATTGTTTAAAAATAATGAAGCTCTTATTTGAAATTAATGGAATAGACTTTTAAATTTGAAAAAAATATTTAAATATAACATAGTGTTATTTGATGTGATTGTATTTTTCTCATTTGATAAATAAGGAAAATAAATGTAAATTTTTAAAGAAACAAATATCTATAACTAAGTTAGTGAAATCAATTGGAAAACAAACATATGTGCAAATTGAAGAAATATCTTCAATTAATTTGGAAGGATATCAAATTTAAAAGTTGAAGTTTGAAAATTTGATTTGGAGATCAAACTGAAACTGTGGATCTTGCTTTGGGAATAACTTCAACAATGCATGAGAAAATAAGGGGGGAGTGAACAAATTTGAGATTGGGAAAAAGAGTGAAAAAAATTCATTTTTGAGATTGTTGGAAGGACTCATCGAGATCTATCTTATTCTGATGAAGTAGCCAATAGGGAGGAGATTTTTCCTTGTTTTAATTTCTTTTTCTACAAGTTAAAATCTTACCTTCACATCCCATGCACTTGGAAGAATGAGGACAGGCGCGGCCAAGAAGGATTGTTCCTGGCGAAGTCTGCAGGGAAGACATAGAACCTGATTACTTACCTTCCTCCACGCGGCCAGGCAGTAGGGTGTAAAGGTATTAGCAGAGAAGAGGAGAGGGCGCACAAAAAGAAAAGACCAGCTCTCCTCATCCCCCATCCTCTTCACTCATAGCCACCAAAGGCTCTCCTTCTCACTCACGCATAAAGGGAAGGACTGGTGAAGGGGCGGCCAACCTCAGAAGAGAGGAAAGGTGTGCAGGTGATAGGGAGGTAAAGGCACGAGAAGAAGGTAGGGAAGAGGAAGGTGCGTAGGTTGGAAGACAGGAAAGAAGAAGTAAAGCGTGCCAAGGAAGTCTTAGGGAGGCAAGAGGAAAGAAAGAAAAAGCATGTGGGAAGAAGGGAACAGAGGAGTTTTATAAAAGAAATATTAGAAATCTGCCTCACTTCATCTTACACAAGCAACAGAGGAATAGAAACAAAAAATTAAGAGAGGAATCAAACGAATAAACATTTCCAAAATTACCAAGTAGAAATTGAAAACCAATTCACAAATTTAGTAATGAGTTCAAAATTCTTCTCTAATTCTTGTATTTAGTTTTGAATTAGAAAGATAATCTTTGTAAATCTATTGAAAGTGTCATTGTTTCCATTAAATTTTGTTGAAATTTCAACCAAGCAAACTATGATTTTCCAGAAAACTATTGAAATTATAAACAAAAAATTTTAGGAAAAATATTTGATTTGAAAACAATGAAAAAAGCTGATTTTATCAATTTAGGAAAAGATTCAAAGTAGAAATTTTTTATTTAAATTAGATTTGGAAAAGCTTCAAAAATTCCAAAATAGATAGATAGATTTAATCCTCCAAAGAATGAAAGTGACAAGATTATGATATTTTTGAATTTTAAACGTGTTTGAAAAATAGAAGTTAAAACCAGTGATTTTTGGGAATAAAACTCAAATTATCATAAAACATAAATGAAAATGATTTATTTTAATTCTGTTTTTGAAAAAGTAATTATTTATTTTTTGGAAGTGTGAAAAACAAAAAATAAATCAATTAAATTAGAATATGAATTATTTAGAAACAAAATGAATTAGGACAAGATTATTTCAAGTGAAAATAAATTAAATGAGTAAATATACCAAAAGAACATGTGCTCATTTATGCTTGTTTAAATATGTACTTGATTTAGATACTTGAGATACACCTTATTTTTGTTATTATTTAAATATTAATTTAATGTTATTTATGGTTTAAAAGTTGAAAATAAGACAATTAAACTTATTTTGCTTGAAACAAGATTTTCGTTAAATGATTTGTGAAAGATTATATTATTATTTGATTGGAACCATGCATGCTTGATAAATGAATGTGCATGTCATGGGTTTGGAAAGTTACCTTTCGGGATGGGTGTCGAATATGGGTTATTAGAGAGTGTAGTTTTTCTTTTCCAAAACTTCTTTTATTTGTCGTGGATGACATTTTACTTGGCCAAGTAACTTAAGGACCATTGAAATAGATGGAATGAATGAACTCTCTACCATATCCTAGTATTGAACTTGCTTGTTTCTTAAATGAATTAGAAAAAATAAAATTCTTGTGTAATTACTAGTTATAGTAGGCATGTATCAGATTCCATCTTGCTTGTTGACTTCTTTTTGCTAAGTGATTCGTGCAGGGTCGGGTATTCTTTGAATGACTAAAGAATTTTGGGGAAGCGTAAGCTTCGAGGTTGGGTAGAAAAAGTGCCTGATCCTTGTTCTCATCTTCATTATTGAAGATAAGTTGTGGATTGAAGATCAAAGGATGTTTTCTTCATTTATGGATTAATTATTTCTTAAATTATGTATTGTAGAGCTTAAGGCGACAAAATGCCTAAGTCTCGAAATGTAAACTTAGATTACAACTTCTTTTGTATTATTATCAATGTCATGTAATATGACACGTGTATGAATCTAATTGGAAATATTATGAATCTTTTTATCGGCTTTAAGTCGTTGTTTCACAATTGACTTGATTTTATGATGTATAAATGGATGAAGAGTCGACCTTATTTTGAATATGAATGAAATTATTTAAAGTTTTGTCGATGTTTTGATTTAAAGAGTTTCACACATAACATGGATTTTAGTGTCTAATGTGGTCATTACAACTATAAGAGGTATAGTGATCATAGCGAGAGATTTCTTAGTGATGTTGTCAAATCCTCTAATAGAGAGAGAATTAGGTTTGATGTGGGATCTAACAGTGCCAAGCCTATACAAAATTCTCACACTACACACATTAAGAGAAGAACCAATATCTACAAGATTTCTCTTGATCCCTTTTCTTTTGTATTGAGATATTATTACGAAGGCTTCATTATTTTTTGCACATCCAAAGGAGGGAGCTCACTTTGGTGAAAAATAATACCAACATTTATTCCATGAATAATAGCTACTATGTTATTTGATTTCTCATTATAAGGGATGAGAACTTGTTTTAGGGCATTATGCATCATGTTGTGATAGTGAGGGGAGACTTTAATAAGATCCCATATGGAGATTTTAGGAGGAGTATTCCTTAGTTGATCAACAAGGTCATACTCCCTAAGAAGTTAATTTAGGTGAGGGGAAAGAGGTAAGATAGGATTAGGTAAAGGTAAAGACAAAGGTAAAGGTAAAGGTAAAGGTAAAGGTAAAGTAAAGGTATAGGTAAAGGTAAAGGTAAAGGATTTGATGGTGGTGGTTGCGGTTGTGGATTGTTGTGGGAGTAATTTGTATGGGCAATGGTATTATGACTCATTTGTAGCAACACGTTGCACGTAGGTGGGTAGAGGGTAAATTTAGGTTTAGGTTTGGTTGAAGGAGGGTAAAGGATGATTTGAGGTTGAATAATATTAGCACCCCTTAGGGAAGGAGAGTCTATTACAAGCTCTACATATTCTTGTAAGGGCATAATATTATTAAGGAAATGATCAATGATGAGATTATGAGGAGAGGAAGGATTAGGATAGGGTTCTATTTGAGTGTGAAAGGGCTCATTCTCTTTTTCCCTACTATCGACCCTAGTATGAGAGCTTGGAAGAGGTTCATCACATGCTTCACTACAAGGGGAGGATGCAGCAAGGGAAGGACTACTATGAGTTTCAAATAGGTAGAGAGGGTCGAGAGTCTTATGAATCTTAGGAGAAGGATCTTCTAGGACCAACATGTCCTTATTGCATCGAAGAGGGACATTAAAAGAATGAAAAGTTTGATCATCATGGTTAAGGAGAATAGGTAAGGTAATGTTTATAAATGTGTGTATAATATCATTTTCTTGTGTTAAAATTTTTTCCCAAAGGGGATGAGGAGAATAACAAGCAAGACCTACATGATGCTCAATGATTGTAACTTCTTTTAACAAGAGACCTTCTTCACTAGAAGGAGAGGTATCAAGAGAGGAAAAATTATGATAATCATGATTGTTTATGTTTGTATTTTCTTCTAACACATCATCCTCACAAGTAGGAGAGATGGAAGGTAGTGTAAGTTCAAGACAATTATAAATGTTTTCATTTGCTAGATTCTCATAACTAGGGAATGCATTGAATGAATTATTAACATGTTTGTTTACTAATGTTTTCTTTGAAATTTTAGAGAGAAGTGAAACTAACATGTTTGAATAATTTACAATGCAATGGAAATAAAAAAGGAAATACAATTTTTAGATTACAAATAAGGCAATTTTTTTATTACACTATAAATGATCTAAAAATAAAATGTGTGAATGCAAATTTTGAAAATGTATAATGCATGAAATGAGCCAAGTTAAGCTAGTTCTAATAAAATAAATGTAACAAAAACACAACCAATCAATATAGATATATACTGGCACAAAACAGGAGCTTGAAAATAGATTTTTTAGCTTTGTAAGGGATAGTTTCAGAGGCCTAAAGGGACTAGGTCGCCCAGGGTGGCGACCTAGTCCACCTGGTGATTTTTTTGAGATTTTACAAAATATGTGGATGGATTTAGGTGGTTTTTGTATTGGGTGATGCAGATCTAACATGAAAATGAAAAATTTCAGAGATGTGTAATGTTTTAAGATGCAAAAATGCAACCTGTATGCATTTTTCACTAATGCAAAATTTAAACCCTAGAATGCAATGTAAACAATGAAAAAAGAAATTAAATTCAAACCTAGGATGATGAAGGAATCTAAATTAGAAAGGAATGGTGCAAGGACATTGGGTTCACCAAAATGAACCACCAAAAATGAAGAGGGAAAAGATGCACTCTTACACTTCTAGGGTTTTGCACCTAAGAGGAAAGAGGTCTTTCTTTCACACCTTTCCACTTTAGGGTTCATTCAAAGGGGGAGTTAGGGGCTTAATGTGATGTGTGTGAGATGCCCTAAATGTAATAAAGTAAAAATTAAATGATTAATGAATGTTAAACTATTGAAATGCAAAGTGTTGGAAAACACATAATGATATGCAAACATATACAAAATGACCTAATAATGTACACTAAACTATACATTAAATGAATGAGATAGGATGTGTGCACTTGGAAGTAGAAGAGGCATCTGATGGAGGTATAGAATGTTGATAAAAATGTTGTAGAAGTTGAAAGGGACACTTGTGCCAATCTGGGCAACCTAGTCCCAGATTTGAGAAAACTAGTCTAGAGCTTGTTTCTGCCAAATGGGTGTTTGAAAATGTAAAAATCACGGATAGGCCTATCCAATGGGACTAGGTCACCACTTTTGGTGACTTAGTCCTCTTCAGGATTTCTAGAATTTTAGAAGGGGAAACATAAGCCCCCGTTTTTCACCTTGGTTCTTCACAGTTGTTCGCTTCTGAAACTCTAATATTTGGGTTTGTAAGTGAATTTTGGTGGATGTATAGAATTTTAAATCAAGGAGAGATCTTCAAAAATTCTTCAAATTCTTCAATGATCTTCAATGTACCTAAATATACAAACACACAAGGAGAGAAAGAGAAAATATTAATGGTTATGGATTAGGGGTTTACCTTAGTCAAACCCCTTTTAGGTAACTAAACCAAAATGAATAGAAATGTAAATAATGTTTATGAAAAAATAAAATAATAGAGTAATTTACCTTGTCATGATGAGAGATCTTGTGTTGTTGTAGCAATCAACCCTTGAATGCTTCAGAAAAGATTTCTTGTTGACTTGGAAAGCTCAAACCCTAGCTTGCTTGAAAAGAAGGAGAGATGAGAGATGAGAGGAGTGAATAATGAGTGTACCTTGATAAATTAGGGTTTTTAGGCTTATTTATACAAGTTATGCCCTAATTTTCCCGAAATAACACCATACAAGCCAACCTTAGGGTTTTAGAAATAAAATCTTGAAAGAATATTAAGTTAAATTTAAAATAATAAGCCACATGGGACTAGGTCGCCCAAGGTGGTGACCTAGTCCTCCTGGGAAATTTTTATTGGTTTTTGGGGATTAAAGTATGATTATTTATGTTTGTTGAGATTTTCTTCTCAAAACACACTAATATAGGACTTATAAGTGTATTAAGGGGTCATTATAGCATAAGAAAGGGTTAATTAAGTGATAACGAGCCTAGGAGGGTGTGAAAACACCTTACAAAACTTCAACATAAGGCTTAGAAAGGGGTAAAAATAGGTTGAAAAAGGTCCAAAATCCATAGGCTAAGGTCCAAATATGTGAAAAGTGTCAAAGGCTACACTTTTTGGCAACACAAGGGTAAAGAATGTCATCAACTCATGTAGACGGTCACAAATGATCTTTTCCAAGTCAAGGAATTTCTCCCCGCTCAATATGATTTGGATGTATAAGTACATCCACTCGTTCAAGCCATGAACATTTTTATTTTCCATTACCCTATGCAACATCACCACAATATCAGCCACCTCATCTATGAAATAGTTAATGTGTAAGTTGCAAGGAAATTGAAACTTGCCCTTTTTCAGCTTGGCCAGCTATTTCTTTGCTATTAAATTCTTGTAAACCCCTTTCTTCACCATGAACTCAGCTTGAGAGCTCGTAATATCCATTGGTTAATATTCATCCCTTTCTGGAGTTCTTAAATAGCAACAAAGGTAGACCTCTGAATTTTCACAACAAACCTCTTGTCCTCTGTCCCGACTTCTCGTGTCTATGAATTATAATGTTTGATACATTCTAACACTAGCTCAGGACATTGCACAGATAACAAAAATGCAGCATCTTAAATTAAGCCACTACCCATAACCATTTTAATGATAGGTGGAGGGTTAGGTTTGTGATTTTTATTTACCAATTCTTCTAGATTAACTGGACCCATCCCAGTATCACCAATTTTATGTCCTTCATATGTTAACCCATCCACATACGCATAGCCCGCATACTTAACCTTTGTCATGTGTAGTAGTATTTTTGACAATATATGCTTCCTATCATATAAGTATAAATAATTCAAAAAAGGGTTGCACGGGGAAATTCTGAAAATACCTTTCATGGCAAACCTTGAGCTCTGAACTTTGTGTATCCTTCGGCTCGTCCTAAGAAAACATCGCAAAGGTAATTTTTTCTAGCCTTTATTTCATTAAGCATGGCTTTCATGGAAAAACATGGTATTAGATGAACATTTAATGCCTTAATTGCATTATCACATGGCATTTGTCACACTCACTAATCCCCAAATAACAAATTTTCAAAATTTGGAAACAAACATCTATGGGCGGTGAAGAAAGAGGTTTGAAGAACCTTATAAATATGCACCCAAGCCCAAAACCATCTCACAAATGACAAGGTTCGACAAGGCATATAAAACACCTCCCGAAGTGAACATGAGAAGGCAATAAAAGAGCCAAGGTAGTAAAGTGGGGGGTTTGAAAAACCTAACAAAACACCACCTAGGTTAAAGTTGTGACACAAAACCCCACTTGTGTTTAAATGAGACACTTATAAATTTTTGGGTGCCTTATCTAGTGGGATATAGGATGGAGATAATAGTGGCTCTAAATGGGGATGAAGACCGATAAGGATGAAGCAATGAACCCAGACCAAAATGGGGAGACTAGTGTCTTATCAATTGGGCACTAAAGTCATCCAAAATAATTACACTCTCTAGTAATCAAGGAATAAAACAGAAAACACCAAAACCCAAACCAAAATCCTAAAATAAATTTGTATAGAGAGGCATAAGGCCATCACAGCTGATAAAGCTTCATATTTTTCCCATTATAAGTAATGGGAAAATGAGTACCATTAGGATATGCCAGCTAAAAGGTATTAGGAAAAAATTCCTGAATGATTTTAAAAGGGCTTATCCATAGTGCATCAAACTTCATATGAGCACCTTTAGGTTCTATGCACTTATCCCATAGAAAAACTACATCTCCAATCATGAACTTCCATGGTCTGGATTTCTTGTCAAAGATCTTCTTGAATTTTTCCTAATGTATGGTAATCTTATCCACCATCTCCTCTTGTTTTTCTTGTATTTTGGTTAAATACAAAATCCTCTTCTCTAGGGCATCATTAAATTCAACTTCCTCTATAGCAGTCTGTAACTTATGAATTGGTAATTCTAAAGAAAGAGGAAGTGCACTTTCCATTCCATAAACCAACTCAAAGGGAGTCATACAAATAGCCCTTTTTGGAGTTATCTAATCTTCCCATAGGGATTCATACAAATTCTTGTGCCAATCTTTCTGATTATCATAAAAAAAAAATTTGATAATGTTCCCTAGATTTTTATTACTAGATTTGGCTTGACCATTTCCATAGGGATAATAGTCAACCACATGAGATATAGATATTCCATATTCATAGTAGAAAAGAGAGAATTTTTTGGATGCAAAACTGGTAACATTATCAACAACTAACTTATGTGGAATCTCAAACCTAACCAAAATATTTTCTTTGATAAAATCACATACTACTTCAAAAGTAGTTTTCTTGACTAGAATCGCTTCCACCCATTTGGTGAAGTAATTAGTAGTTGTGATGATATGGTTATGACCTCCACTTGACTATGGGTTGATTGGGCCAATGAAATCAAGAGCCCGTTGTTGAAAAGGGTCATCAATAACTACAAGTTTGAGCGGTAAAGCTAATAGTTGAGGCCTTCCTACAAACAACTTACACTTCTCACATTTACCTACCCAGTGATAAGCATCCTTGAACATCCCGGTCCAATAGTATCCATGCATTATAATCTTGAAGGTGATAATGGTGGAAGAAACATGACCTCCACAGGCTTCATTGTGGAAGATATTAAGTAATATTTCTTATTGAGCTTCATCCACACATTTCAATAAGGTTCCATCTATGCCATGTTTGTATAGAGTGTCACTCCATATCACATACTTAGTTGCCTTCTTTTTTAGATTATTTTTTTTCTTACTTGAGAGGTGCTCTAGACATTATCTATAAGTAAGGAAGTGAGAAATATCTGAGAACCATTCATCTTATAAACTAATAGTCAACACCAATGGAAAATCTTCATCTTCTTCTTTTGGATTCTCTATCAACTTGCAAACTCCCCTTCCTCTAGCCAATTTTGTAGGCTTTAAGTCGACATCATACTCTTGCACCTTGGTGATCCAGCTACCCCTTCTATTGCAATCGATGTCTTGTTGGGTTAATATGCTCTTGACAACAGGATTTGTACATAGACTATGGAGTGTGAATGTAGGATTTAAAAGTGAAATTTCTTGACTGCTCTAACTACTAAAAATGCATGATTTTCAATGGGAAAGTATTTAAGATCATGTTTCTTCAATGTCTTTCTCATGAAGGCAATGGGAGATTGAATTTTATCTTCATTTTCTTGTAGTATTACAAAAGAAGTATTATGTTTAGAAGCATAACAATATATAATAAAATATTTCCTAAAATATGGACTGACCAAGATAGGAGCTCGAGCAATTGCTCCTTTTATGTCTTCAAAATCTTGCTTCCCAACTTCATTCCATTTAAAACCTAGTTTTTCTTTCATCATATCCACAATGTGTTTAGTGATTTTAGAGAAATTTAGGACAAATTTCCTCAAGAAATTCACCTGACCAAAAAATGAATTCACACCAGTTCGACTGGAAGGAAGGTTTAACTAAAATATAGCTTTAACCCTATCTGGATCTATTCTAATGCCTTCTTTGGACACAATGTGACCTAAATTTTTGCCTTCAATAATAGTGAAAATAGAATTTTTAGGGTTAAGAGAAATACCATGTTCCTTGCATCTTTGTAAGACTTGTTCCAAATCTTGCGGTTGATCTACTCTTTTCTTAGAGAATACTGTCAGATCATCAAGGTATATGACTATGATTTTGTTTTGGAGATCTCCAAAAGATAGGTGCATAGCACATTGAAATGTACCATCTACATTAATGAGTCCAAATGGCATTCAATTGTAGGAAAAAGTTCCCCAAGGTATGGTAAATGCTATTTTATGGTGATCCTTCTCTATATACTAATTTGGTTATAACCTAAAAAGCTATCAAGCACAAACATCATCTCTGAGCTAGAAACTACTTGTAAAATATGATCCATGTTAGGAAAAGGATAATTATCCTTTAGTGATGCTTGATTCAGGTTTTTAAAATCAATACATATCTGAATCTCTTTGTTTTTCTTACGAACAAGCACAATATTGTCTACCCAATTTGAGTGATGTATGGTATATATAATTCGTGCCTTGAGCATTTTATCAATCTCTTTAAAAAATCCATTAGTTACCTTTAGATTATAATTCCTTTGTTTCTTCCTGAAGGCAACCTTCCCTTCCTTGAGTAGTATATGATGCTGAAAATTTCCATTCATGAAATTATTCAAATCATCATAGCACCAAGCGAAGACATCGTATTTGAACAACAAGGCTATTAATTTTTTTCTCTCTTATGGGGAGAAACATTTCCCAATATAGATCATTTTAGGAGAATCAAGGTTTCCAATATTAACAACCTCAAACCCATTGGATTGCCTAGAAAAAATTCTCATCTTCTTTCTGATAAAATGATCATGACAATAAAAAAAATCCTCAAGAGAAACTAACCCCTTAGGTATCTTATTCCCTTTTAATTAAATAACTTCATCTTGGAGGTCTGTTACTTTATTAGGGTAGAATTCTTTACATTGATTGGCACTCCCTTCAAATAATATTTGAGCAAAGGCTCTAGCACTTTCTAAGAACATCTGAATTTTTTTATTGTCTTCAAAGAATTGCCAATGATTGATATTATCAGGAATATTGGGTCGATAAATTAACTCAATCCTATAGGATTTGTTCTTGAATTCTAGGTGTGGGAGAAGTAGAGAAGTAGAAACTACTAATGAATTATCCTTCGAGTTAAGTTCTCTAGAGATAGCTTCTATTAAGAAGGCATCAAAGCTTTTGATGGTATCCTAGACCTGATTCCTATAATGTTTCAACCTTTCATTCTTGATAGTGAAGAAATTTCACACCTGCTTAACAATTAGCTTAGCATCTCTCAAAAATTTAAGTATCCTAATTCCCATACCCTTAGCTTCAATTATCCCTAATAGGAGGGATTCATATTTGGCAGTATTATTGGTATTGTAAAATTCTATTTTTTATGAAAAGGGAAACATCTCACCAGAAGGAGAAATGAGAACAACAACTTCTCCTGAACTAGCATGATAATAGCTTCCGTCAAACTCCATCATCCACAGCCCATGTTTTGAATTTGAAGCACATGTATCATCTTCATTTTCCTCTCCAGAGAAAATCATATAGTTCCCAAACTCATTCTCCTTGTACAGTATTTGGGCTTTCGGGTCTTCAGAATTAAGTACTATTATTTTGGCCTTTGACTTAGTCTTGATACACACCTTCTCTTTACCCATGGTATGGTAGCATATGACCAATCCATTTGAATGTCTCCCCCCAAATCTCTACAAAAAATATTTCTTAAAAGCATACCATAGCTAGTAGGTATGTCCACAACCAGTATCATGAGCTTGAGTCACTTGTTTGGTTAGGCAACAAGTGCAACTTGAGCATCTTTAATTTTCCCAAGAAAAGGAACTTGATTGGAATCCATCAAGTAGCATTTCCAAAAGGTATTTCTCATCTCTAATCACAAAGCCTTGGCAATTTATGCAGGAATAAAATTATCAAAAGAACCTGAGTCAATAATGCAATTGTTGACCCAAAATCTATTTACAGATAATGATATATAGAAAGGGTATGTTTTGTATCAGAGGCCGATGAAGAGGATGCTTTACTGCTAGATGCAACATTAGCAGTTGAGTCTTAATATTTAACTGTTGCTTCATCTAGACCTGCATGCAATTTTGAATGTGTTGGCCTAACATATTCAATCAATCTATCAAGTTCCTTAGGATTCATTTTCATATATTCATCTTGAGAAACTTGAATTTTAGTAGATTTAAAACCTTCTACTATGTCAAAAGTCTCGTTTTGACTCTTAGGGGATGATACAAAAGGGTTTCTTGATGAAATATTAACCACACTGTGTGAAACATTTTCACCTTTTGAGGTAGCACTAGCCTTTGTGAGTAATACTTTAGGAGAATTAGGAGTACCTTTTTTATTATATTATTGCTAACTTCAAGCAATAGCAGCATAGGTAGCATCATCCAAGGTGATATACATGTCTCCTCCTCTATAATCATTAGTTTTGTAATCTAAGAATCCATTTGCAAATTTTTTGTAATGATTAAATGATGTGCCTTCGTCTATGACCTATTCTATGACTTCTTTAGTAGTGGTCAAATATATAAAACCTATTCATCTCAAGGTAGTCTGCACCATCATGGTCAAATGTGAGGTGGAAGAAACACATATTATTTTTTTATTGTTTTGAGGATGAGCCTCAATTTCCAACCTTCGTTGGGTTGGGGGCAAGGGAAGCACTTTATTCCCTACTTGAAAATTTTCTTTCTTGGGTATATCTTGATAAATTTGGTTTCTCTTCGACATCTACCTTTTGAGGGTAACTATTTCATTAGCCAACCTCTAAATCATAGGATCAAAAGAAGTAGTAGGAAGTGCCTTGCTCATCTATAGCTCTTTCTTCCATTTCCCAACTGAAATAAAGTCATCCTCTAATTCCATGGCTAGTATTTTTGTGGCTTCAAGGGTATTCAATGGTTGCATCTTTAATACAAGATCAATTTCAGGATGTTGTGCATTAATGAAGAAACATTTTTGCATTTCTCAAGAAGACCTTTTAGTGGCCGAAATTTGATTAATTATTCTACTAAAATTAGCTACAAAGTCCCTCATAGATTCATTCACTTCCTTTTTCATATGAGTGACTTGTGATATCAAGGTTAAGTCATCATCTGCACCTTCGAATCTAGCCTCAAAATTGCTACGCATAATGTCCCAACCAGTGATACATCCATGAGGAAATTGATAAAACCATTGTAATGTTGCATCATCTAAATATTCCACAAACAGCCTAACAACAACATCCTCTTCTTGTACTGCAAGAACACCACATGCAACAAAAAAATAATCAATGTGTTTTTCTAATTAAATTTTTCCATCTCCCTTGAATTTGGGAAAATTCTTATGAGACCCTTTTGGTAAATCATGCAATTTGTTTCCTAACTGCAAAGGACCAATAGCAGCACCCCAAGGGATAGGTTGCATATTAGCCATGTTGAAAGGAAATTTTATTACAACTGGTATAACAGTCTCATGTAAAACAACAGTGTGAGAGATAGATTGATTGGAAGGTGTTCTAGTAGGTGAAGCGGGTATACTTCTAGCTCCATACCTTTGCCTAAAATGAATAATATAACAGAAATTACTCCTTTGTAAAGATTCAAAAATAGGTTCATAATTCCCCCTACTCTCCTCTTTAGTAAATCTATGGATCTCCGGGGTTAATTAGTTGAACTATGAAATATTCTTGGACAAAGAAACTAAAACTTGCAATTCAAATCCCTAGCACAATTGCCAAAAATATTTTAGTGAATGAAGAGGACTCATCAACCAAAATATTAAAACTATAACAATGATCTATATTTAGCATCAGATGAATCCTGCTAATAGATTTGAAAAGATCACAATGAGTCACAAATTTTCTCTAAATTTTTTTGAGGTACAACTCCCTCATAAGATCTTCAATGCAATTAAAGCTAAGATAAAACAATGGGTATGCTATTAACCAGAAAGAAGAAAGGTATACCCAACATTCAAAAAAAATTAAATATCAGGTGTTAGATTAGCAAATAAAGAGTATTAGCACAAAGACTAATTGATAATCAAAGATAAACATACACTCAATACCATGCAAGGAATGAAATCTGTTATAAGAACTGCATCACTCATACACAGATAATACATGCATAAGATATTCTCAAATACAAATATTTAAGAACTCCAATTAAATCCATTAAAATATGTATGAACAAGATGGTAATTTCATTCAACAGTATTGAGAAAAAAATTCAAGATTGTCTAGTGAGAGCATATGAAAATAGATACATCAATATATAGGTAGGTATGTAGCCACCTCTTCAAGTCTATAACCAATTAAACAAAAGACACCTAAAATAAATAAGGAGAAGCCAAGTTGTCACGATGACGTCATTTCATTTCTAGCCTCTGAGATCACCAAAGGTTTCTTTCACCACACCTGAAAAGCCTTAAGTATATTTAGCGGGCACATCAAATGAAGGTCTTTAGCCATTTCCATGTAATGCTCGTAAGCCTTCACAAGATCCATGTCCTTAGATGACACTAGGTGTAATTCACTTAATTGTTTCAAGTGCTCAATGTTAAGTGAAGATGACTTAAGAGTCTCTTTAACCGTTTTCTTGAAATCATCTGCCAAAGAACTAAGAATAAGATGCATGCAAAAGTTTTGGAATGATGCAAGACTTCAATCTAAGAAACCCTACAACATTACAAATGAGTGTAAAAGCAATGCAAATGGGATGCAAACCTCAAATTTGAAGATGGGATGAAAATGGAAGATGGAATCACTTTGAAAACAGTCTTTAGGTGTGATTTAGTGGCTAGTTGCACCTTCTCAACCTATATTTCTTCATGATTCTCCATAGGCATCCATGTTCAATCTTTGAAAATGTGAGATCTTGAAAGGGAAGTGATCTTGAAGACCATCAAAATCCATAGTTTGTTGTCCAAAATCTTCAACTTTGCTGTGGGAGAGAGATGAAACATCTTGAGGAAGATGTTTTGTACTTGATTCTTGAAGTTTCTTGTGAAAAATGACCAAAAGAGAGAGAAAAATGACCTAAAAACATGTATTTATAAGCAACAATACCTAATTGTTGATAATTTTGAGCTAAGAGGCTGACACCCATTGAGAATTTTTGGCAAGATAGACATTTTCCCACTTAGAAATGCAAAAATCCTTAAAAAGGAGTAGGTCGCCAACTTGGACGAACTAGTCTTACCAAGGGATTTTGAGGTGGGATTAGTGATATTTGAATATTTTTGATGTTTTTTTTCAGGGGTTGAATGATTCCTTAGGTATAACAGGCCTCAAAGTAAAAAATAATGAACCTTAGGGGCCTATAAATGTTGTTTTAAGGTAATTATTGATGAAAGGGGATCTAAAGTAGGACCAAAACGGGCACAAATTTGTCCTTTTCTTCAAAGGTATATAATTTTTGGTGACACATTTAGCCACCAATTAAACATCCATTTGACTCTAAGTGCATATGTAAGCTAAAGGACTCTAAACAATCAATGCACTTTGTATTCATAAAAGGATACTCATTTAAAGGTGAGAGAATGAAGCCCCTATTGTAGTTATCTACAAAAACACAACATTAGGAACCACATCCTACAACACAAATTCATTATAAATCCAAAATCCTCTTATGTAATTCCTAGGGATCAAATTTGAGGGTAGATGTATGCCCCCCCTTGATTTTGCTTGCTTTATGGAGGTGGAATCAGGGTAAAAATCTAGCCACATCAAATGAGGACATGCATATCAGAGGGAATTTCCAAGTACCATGCCACATGATGATATGTGAGTGATGATGTAGGGCATAGAAACACAATTTAGATGTAATAAATGACATCAAAAACAAAGCTCACTAGCACCTAATATGTTGATTTGAATGAAAATCACACAAAAAGTTCTAACAATGTAAAGGTACAAATGTGCATATATGTAAAATGAGATAGGGTTAAAAGGAATGAAAAGAGAGTAACTTGTCACTTACTTATTCATTTACCTTTTGTAGCATTGGAGTGACGAGGAGAGAATGAGAAGATGTCAAGCACGCGTAGATCCATGCCTGCTAGATTGGATGTGTTGTAAGACTAGGTAGCTAGCGGTGAGTGACAACATGAGGTGAGTTGATTTTGGAGCCTTTTCTTTGTGATTTTTCAATTATGGTATGAATTTAATGCATATTTAGGTTAAATTAGGATTCTGGAAAAAAAAATTCTTAGTATCCCTAATTTTCGTAGTGTCTTGTTTCTTCGTGAAGTGTATGTTTTGTTCGCAAAGTGTTGTTTCTTCACAAAGTGTCCCTTTTGTTTGCAAAGTGTCATGTTTCTTTTGGAAGTGTCCCAAAAGGGTTCTAAAGTGTCTAGGACCTTGGGAAAATCACACTAGAACAACATTAGCACACTTGCATGATGAATTAGAGTAGAGTTGAAGAGATTAGATGATTTAGATAGCATATTTTGATGATTTTGATAGGTACCCACACGATCATGTCATCGTCTCAGTGGGAGAAAACTGATTTTCTTGAGAGACTTGGCTCCCACTTTTTCAGCATCAGAGATAGAGCACCTTTAGGAGGTAGGGATATATTGGGCATACCTCATTCCCCCATGAGGTACCATGATGCAATTCTAATGGTGTTGTGTGAGTGCTAGAATGTCAATACTTGCACCTTCCACCTACCCATAGGAGAGATAACCATTACCTTAGAGGGCATACATAGGATTTGGGTCCCTGTTTGGGGGGATAGGGTGCACCTCTAGAGGGGTCGGTATTTCCATGAGCAGTGGGTAGACATTTAGTATTGTCTGGACAAAAAATTTCATGATGACAGAGTGGTAGGATGGATCAATCTAGCCATGCTACTTTATTCATGACCGCTAGTAGTGAGGCGGATCATGATTCATACCGTGGCATTGGTCCTCCTACTAGATGGATGATTAGCACACATCGAGGGAGGAATAGTGCACCTAGTATGAGGGATGATAGAGCATCAGATAGTGTATGCCTCAAGATGGTGCATCTTGGTTCATTTGTATTATGACCTCAGGCAATTTGTCTTTCGGGAGATGGATAGCATGCTACATTACACACTTCTACAGGTGTGGTGTTTGGAGCATATCACATGTACTACGTTGGTTGGCTTCCCATGTCTGAGAGTAGTAGGCTATCCATGGGCATTTGGTTACCCACTTCGATGACTATGGTAGTATGGTGATCTACACTTTTGGAGGCTGAGACTTGACTGACTAGAGGATGACGAAATCTTGTGGAGACCATACCAACTTGTATTACAGTTGCCAGATCACACCAGATAGCTGAGGAGACTACAAATGGATAGGTTTTTGGTGGGGTGGCATGATCACATAGTACATCCCTTCTACTATGATTGGGTGATGAGACACTTTGGATAGGTGAAGACACCACCCTAGCCACGTTCGTCATTTAGGAGATCCGTTTGGAGTACCCAGAGGTCAGGTGATGCAACACGGTTCACAATAGATGATGTTATCCAAAGTGACTCTGACTATTATGATTAACCATCAATGGATGACATAGATGATGTTGGTGCCATGTGGGATCATGAGGAGTGGTGGATAAAATCATGACCAGATCTATTGTTTCTGATGGATGAACCAGTGGGGGATGCAGGACCTATACCAGATGAGGGAAATGAGAGGGAGGAAAAATTTGAGGAGATACGATATAAGGTTGCAGATATATTTACTGACATTATCTATGAGGAGTATGATGAGGATGCAAACCCGGATTATGACAGACAAGAGGGAGAGGAGGAGGAGGAGGATAGAGTTGAGGAGCCACCCCTGAGTGATGATGATGAGGCAGTAGCGAGGGACCAGTATGAGTGAGAGGTCTCACCCATCCATATGAATAGATCCCAGATAGTAGTAGTGGAAGGCACTAGTACTCACAGACAAGGGGAGGCTAGCACATCATCCATGCCCCCTGCACAGGATGAGGTGGACATTGCTCATCCCACTAGAGATATAGGTGATGATATTTAATTTTGAAATATGTATGTTATATTTTGATGTATGATTTGATGCATATGTATATAATATATATATCATGATGTGTATTGATTAAATTTTGTTTTGATCTTGCAGGGCCCTCTGAGGATTAGGAAGAGCTCTACTGTGAGGTGGTCATGGAGATAGTTTCAAAATATATCAAAAAATAGGATATGGACTCTGATTATGTGCCCCCTTCAATCATGGAGTGAGATCCAAAGATGTTGAGACCCTTCGTGAGACTACGGGCAGCATATGAGGTCCTGAGGAGAGAGATCCACTAAGTTAGGGTTGTGCCACAAGCATAGTTTTCACATACTCCAACAGAGGTAGAGAGACTAGAGAGAGGTGGCATGATTGCAAGAAGAGAGGGATCGGATAGCAGGAGAGCAGCGGATGACACTCACACATATGGATGGGATGGATTTCACGCTCAGATTTGGTGGATCATGATCATGATCACACACGATCATCCCTTGTCATCCTAATACTGATGCAATGTAAGGACCAGATCCCAAGGGATTTGGTGATCACAGTCCTTTGTGACATTGTTTATTATGATGATATGTACAAAAAAACTTTCGATATATATATATGCATTTTGATGTTACATTTTGTGATTTAATGTGTGGATTTTAAATATCAATGTGATTAATTAAATAGGATTATTTAATTAATGTCTACATGCTTTAATAAGATTAATGTGATCTAACTAAAAACTTGGTATAGTTTCTAATGAGATACAGCATAAAGAGTGAGTATGTAATCTACTTATTTTCAGTAACATAACACAAAAGAATAAAAATTGAATAGTATAAAATCTAAAGCAATTATAAAATGAATTAAATAATCACTTTAGTGTTCAGGACACATATATAATGATTTGTCAAGAATGAAGCAATGAGAAAGCTTGTAGGATATAATTCCATAGCTTGTAACAACACTTCTCTATAATTCATACCATTCAAAAGGGGATTAGACATAATATTGACATAAGTGTGTGGCGTTAATGGGGTCTTTAAGAGGAGTTTCATCATGCTCAGTTAAGGTGTAATCATCGGATCCATAATTTCTATTGACCACATAGGGGCCTAACCAATTAGGATTGAACTTGCCTTTGCTAGCATAGTCAATAATAGTATTACGTTGGTTTTCATATAAAACCAAATCAACTTTGGTAAAATTATGAGGAATGACACCTATATCATTTTTGTGTTGCAATTGTTTAGCATAAGCTTGAAGATTCTCGAGAGCGTTGATGCATTGTTCATCAAGAATTTAAAGTTGGTGTAATTGTTGTTCCGCATACATCTCATTATCGACAAGACCTTGGAGAGAAATCTGCAACGTGGGGATCTCCAAATTTAAAGGTAGGATAGCCTCAGTATCGTAAATAAGGTAGAAAGGTATATTTCCCATAGAAGAGAAAACGCTTGTGTGATATGCCCATAATGCATATTGCAATTGAGTATGCCAATATTTTTTATTTTGGTTAATAGTCTTCTTAAGAATTTGTTCTAAGATTTTATTAGTACTTTCGTCTTGACCATTAGATTAAGGGTAGTAAGGTCTTGAAAATTGATGGTAAATATGGAAGGTTTTGAGAAACTTCTTCACATCATTGTTCTTAAATGGTGTACCATTGTATGAGACTAACATGAAAGGAAGGCCAAAGTGAGTGATGATGTGTTCCAATAAGAAATGGCATATCACCTCAGAAGTTGTAGATCATATGGGAATAGCTTCTACCCATTTGGTGAAATAATCGGTAGCAGTAATTATAAACGTATGTCCAGCAGAAGAAGGTGGTGATATTTTTCTAATTAGGTCCAATGCCCACATAGAGAATGTCCAAATAGGTATTTGGGCATGAAGCTCAGAAGCAAGAGCATGGATCAAATGGTTATGTTCTTGGCATTGATAACATAATTTAACATACACATAGCAATCCTTCTCCATGTTTTTCTAGTAATAAACCATTCGAAGGAGCTTTTGCACTAAGTTTTTTCCTCCAAAATGCCCTCCACAAGCACTAGAATGGGCTTGTTCGAGGGAAATATGAGTTTCATCATCCTTGAGGCATCACAGGAGAATTCCATCAAAGGATCCTCTGTACAATGTATCAACAAGGATTATATACTTAGTAGCTAACTTTTTGAGGTGAATGTGGGTATTTCTAGTTGTAGGCTTAGGAATGGTACTATCCTTTAGATAATTATAGATGGCATCATACCATTCACATGAACTATCTAGAAAAGTGGGAAGGACATCATCAGGGTTTTTGCTGATGGAGGATTTCATGATGGGGTGGATGGTAAAGATGACTTTTTCAGAAGGATCTACAGGAGAGATAGCATAGGTTGCACTAGCCATTGCATTTCATGGAAATTGTCTTTTCGAAGGATGCTATCAATGGTGAATGATTCCAAATACTCTAACAAAATTAGAACGATATCCTTATATTGTGATAGTTTATTATTTTTAGTTTGATAGAGATCATTGATTTGTTTAATCACTAATTGTGAATCACCGTAGATCTTTATATCTTTGACCCCCATGAATAAAATAGTGCACAATCTAGTGATTAACACTTCATACGTATTTGTGTTGTTTTTACATAGGAAATTGAGGTGATAAGATAAGGGAATAGGCTTACCTATGAGCGGAATTAAAATAACTCCAGCACTGGAGCCTGTTTGACATGGATCCGTAAAAGTATAATTCCCACATAGGAAGTTCTATGGTAAACACACTATCATCAAGGAAAGAGTTAGTGGGTAACACTAAAGGTGAAGGAGCATCGGCTAAATGGTCAGTTAAGGAATGGCCTTTGATTTCTATTTGAGCCACAAACTTAAGGTTAAACTTGATTAAAAACATGACCCATTTAGCGAGACATCCTGAAAGATCCGTTTTATTGAAAATATATCTAAGAGGATCAAACTTTTTCATTACTTGTATTTTTTTGTTAAGTAAGTAATGTCACAACTTACTAGTAGTGAATACAAGAGACGGACATCTGTTTTATTGTTGAGTAATGGGTCTCATAATCTAGGAGTGTTCTACTGATATAGTAAATAGGATGCTCTTTGCCATTGGTGTCTTGTTGAGCCAAAAATGCAGTGAGAGTGTGGGAAGAAGCAACTAGATAAGGGATGAAAGGTTGGTTCGGTATAGTAGGTTGTAAAATAGGTGGAGTTGCAAGGTATTCCTTCAAGATCTCAAAGGATTGTTTACAATCATCATTCCAATTAGAAACTACATCCTTTTTGAAGAGATGTGTAAAGGGAAATGTACGGTCGACTAAGGATGGGACAAAATGATAGATGGCTTGGATCCTTCCTTATAATGTACGCAATTGGGAGATGTTACTAGGAGGTGGCATATTAAATATAGCATCAATTTTCTTTTTGTCCACCTCAATGCCTCTATGAGATATGATAAACCCTAAAACTTTACCACTATCTACTCCAAAGACACTTTTTGGGATTTAAGCGCATGTTATATTCATGCATGCACTTGAAGATTTGTTAAAGGACATTCACATTATCTTTGTGTGTTAAGAATTTAGATAGAATTTATTCAACATAATCTTCTAATATTTTATAGATTTAGTCATTAAATATTAAGTTCATTACATGTTGATAGGTTGCACCAGTGTTCTTTAAACTAAAAGGCATCATAACCCAACAAAATATTCCCCAAGCGGATGTAAATGTAATATTGTATTGATCTTGTAGCTTTTAAAAGATTTGATTATCTCCATAATATCCATCCATAAAGGATAACAAAGCATGTCCAGTAGTCGAATCCACGATCATATCGATGTTAGGAAGAGGAAAGTCATCTTTTAAAGAGGTTTTATTCAAGTCTCTAAAATTCATACATATCCTAAAAGAATTATCAGGTTTGGCCACCACAATAATATTGGATATCCAAGAAGAATAATCGATAGGGTGAATGAAACCTATTTCAAGGAGTTTTTCAATTTCTCCTTTAACATGCAAGGCTATCTTATGGTATCTTTTGAATATTTTGGTGAAAGAGCATAGCATTTTCAGTAAGGACAATGTTATTAGTAACTATCTTTGGATCTATTCTAGGCATATTAGAATATTTTCAAGTGAATATTTCATGAAAAGTGTGAAGCAAGGTTGCAAGATCCTCTTGTTCTTCATTGTCTAGGCACATCCCAATTTTAATGACTTTTTCTTTATCATCTACATCCATGGGTATGTCAAGGGTATCTCCTAAAGAGAGTGCATTGGATTTAGGAACTTTAGAGCCATATGGTTCCATGCTTATGTGAGGTTCATTAATGTTACTAATGGTGGACTCAGAACTTGTCATAGAACAAGAGGCATTTCTCTTGAAGCAAGAAGTTCTATCTAAAGCACCTAACAAGTGTTTCAAATATTCATTGTCATGAACATAGGTGAATAGGGAGAATCCACATCAAGGAATTTAGGATGCTTAAGCATGAGGTTGGTTCTTGATGTGCATGCGATAGAATTGATTTTCAGAGATGGTCATTGATTGGCTTTTTTAGCTTTAGAAAATGAAAACCCTAGACCACTCTTAGTTCCTTGTGTATTAGGCTCAATGGGTACACGAATTCCTTGCTCACTCTTTCCACACCCTTTACAATTTTAGCATAATTTTTTCATAATATCATAACCACATCCATAAAATCTTTCCATTTCTTGTGGGTTAGGTGGTTTTTGATAATCTATCTCATCAAAAAAATTAGTATATGTTGCATTTTCTGCCAAAAGAGATGAGGTAGATGTGTGGGAAGGGTGTTCTTCCTAGTGGGTAGAGAGGACAATTTGCTGATCCTGTTGGTCATCTTGATCTTTTCGTGTGAAAATACACTCACCCATAAAGGAAGGGGTAAATTCTAAAGATCCCTAATCATCACCAAGTAAATTAAACTTGGATTTTTCTTCTAATTGACTTTTCTAAGAAGGGGTAATATTGGAGGTGGGAATTAAGGTGTTGAGAGGACTTGATGTTCCTTTTTCAATTTGTAAACAACTCTTAGGCTCAGGGTCTATGGCAATGTGAAAATTTGTTATTATAGACATATTTCATTTTGTGATGAAGGGTTGAGGGTACTGCATGCATCTCATGTATCCATGGTCTTCCCAAGACGATATTATAAGAAAGGTCATGGCATGACATGAATAAGATTTTTTAGCCTAACCATTCCAACAATAATGGGTAAGGTGATGACACCAAGAGTTTTCTTTGTAATGTTGTCAAATCATCTAATGGATAAGGAATCACATTGGATTTGTGATCTATCCACATGTAACCTATCAAGAAGCTTCACATTGCACACATTTAGGGTAGAGCCATTGTCAATGAGGTTCCTTTTGATACCTATCTGATCATATTAGGCTATTATCATAAAGGCTTCATTTTGTTTTCTTAAGTCTAATGGAGGGAGCTCATGTTGATAGAAATTAATGTCCACATTAGTTGTGTTCATGTCATCTAAGAGAGCTTCCACATCATTATCATTTGTACCAAGAGGGACCACTATCTCTTACAATGTCATTTGAAGCATAGAATGATAGTTAGGGGAATTCTGAAGAGGAACCCAAAGGGATATCTTGGCGGGAGTGTTCTTAAGTTGTTCAACTAAATCATACTCCCTAAGTTGTGAGTTTAAACAAGGTGTCACAGGTAAGATGGGTAACAATATCATGCTTGGGATGGGGTTAGAGGTTTATGGGAAGTTGGGTAGAGAAAAAGTTGAGGTTGAATGTTGTTGACATCTTTTGTTTGAGTTTGTTCATCACAAACCCTGGTGGATGAGTTAGGTGAGATTAAATCTTGAAGAACTTCATCTAAAATACCCATATCATCACAACTAAAAGGTTTGGAATGCAAGGGAGGAGTGGTTTTCACTTTATCATCACAAACCTTAGTGGATGAATTGAGTGAGAGGAAGCCTTGAAGGGATTCATCTAACTTATCCAAATTATCACTACTAAAATTTTTAGATGATATAGTTTTCCTAAAGTGAAGAAGTGTGTGTATCATTTTATGTGAGGTTTCTATGTTTTTCTTTTCATGTTCTACGAAATTTTCTTTAAAAGAACTAGGAACTAAAGCAGAAAAAAAAACTTGTAAAGATTTAATCCTACTCATAAATATCATTAGAATAAAATATGTTTAAGCTAATAAAAACCATATAATAGAAAGTAACTAATCTGAAATAAAGCATCAACTATAACAAACATAAAGTGTAGAAATTGGCAATTAAATTCAGAAACTACTGATAAAAAATGTCTACATGGACTAGGTCGCCCAAGGTGGCGACTTAGTCCCAATATAGGTTTTTTTTATTTTTTCTAGTTATTCTGATGAAAAATGTATTTTTCTGGACTGTAATATGTAGCACTTTATGGTATATGAAAAATTTCTCTAATATGCAAGGAAATGAATGCAAAAATGAGTCTTTTTCACTAAGGGGAAAGTATGAAACCCTGGGATGACTTTTTAAACAAAGCAACATTCAATGCAATTTTAAAGAAGAAGTTTATAGGATGCAAATGAAGACTAAATCAGAAGCAAGATGTGTCTAAATGCAAGTTCACCAAAATGAACCACAAAATTTTATGCTTTTGGGATGATAAAGGAATGGGTCCCCTACAACTTTTTAGGGATTTCACCTAAAAGGAAGAGGACATCCCTTTTGTGGGTAGCATAAATCTTGTGATTCATTCAATACTAGGGGTTGAAATGGGATTGGAATGTGCTTATAATGAATTATACTAAGTGTTGTAATCTTATATATGAAACTAACTATTACATGCAATCTAATGAAACCTATATTGTTGGAAAATCAATGATGTATTGCAATACTGATAGAATGAAGACAATATGAAGCAAACTAACCAAATAAGTCAAATAAGTGCACCTGGAAAATGTTGTAGACTGAAGCAGAAGTTGTCAAAACCTTTGAAAACATGGAAAATGTGAGTTTTAAGTCCACTACGACACTTATGCCAAGTTGGGCGACCTAGTCCCTTCTCAAATAAACTGCTCCAGACTCCATTTTAGCCAATTAGGTGCTCAAATCTACAAAAATCTTTGTCAAGTACCTTTGATGGGACTAGGTCGCCATTATTGGTGACCTAGTCCCTATCATATTTTCTAAAAAAATAAAAGTGGACACGAAGGCCTATGATCTGTACTTTGTTTCTCAATGGGAATCCGGACTCAGACCTACAAATTAACCTACAAAATAGAGTATATTTGGGTTTTCCTTATTCAAACCCCTAGTTTGTATTTAAACTTGTAAAGAGATAGAAATATGCATAAAGCCTAGCCCTAAGTGTGTCTAGAACTAGGAAAACCTAAAATAAGACAAAACCCTATTCTATTGTGCTAGACAAAGATACATGCAAAAGATTTGGAATGATGCAAGACTTCAATCTAAGAAACCCTACAAAATTACAAATGAGTGTAAAAGGAATGAAAATGGGATGCAAACCTCAAATCTGAATATCGATTGAAAATGGAAGATGGATTCACTTTGAAAATAGTCTTTAGGTGTGATTTTGTGGCTAGTTGCACCTCCTCAACCTATATTTCTCCATGATTCTCCATAGGAAGCCATGTTCAATCTTTGACAATGTGATATCTTGAATGGGAAATGAGCTTGAAGACCTACAAAATCCATAGTTTTTTGTCCAAAAGATTTAAATTTGCTGTGGGAGAGAGATAAAACTTCTTGAGGAAGATGTTTTTCACTTGATTCTTGAAGTTGCTTGTAAAAAATGACTACGAGAGAGAGAAAAATGACCTTAAAACATGTATTTATAAGAAACAATGCCTAATTGTGGATAATTTTGACCTAAGAGGCCAACATCCATCGGGAATTTTTGGCAAGATAGACATTTTCCCACTTAGAAATGCAAAAATCCTTAAAAAGGACTAGGTCGCCAACTTGGGCAACCAAGTCCCACCAAGAGATTTTGAGGTGGGATTAGTGATATTTGAATATGTTTTATGTTGTTTTTCAGGGTTTGAATGATTCCTTACGTATAATAGGCCTCAAAGTCAAAAATAACGAACCTTAGGGGCCTATAAATGTTGTTTTAGGGTGATTATTGATGAAAGGGGATCTAAAGTAGGACCAAAACAGGAACAAAAATTTCATTTTATTTAAAGGTATACAATTTTTGGTGATAGATACATTCTAACACCATCTCAAGACATTGCATAGACAGCAAAAATGTAACAGCTTCAATTAACCCACTACCCATTACCCTTTTAATGATAGGTGGAGGGTTACGTTTGTGAAATTTATTCCTTAATTCTTCTAAATTAACTAGACACAACCGAGTATCACCAATTTTAGATCCTTCATATGTTAACCCAGCCACATACTCACAACCTATGTACTTAACATTTTCCATGTGTAGTAGTAGTTTTGACAAGATATGCTTCCTATCTTGCAAGTATAAATAATTCATAAAAGGGCTACACAGGGGAAATTCTAAAAATACCTTTAATAGTGAGACATGTGCTCTAAACTTTGTGTCTCCTTCAGCTCGTCCTTATAAATTTTTCCAATGAGAATGTTTTTCAGTATTTATTTCATTAAGCATGGCTTTTGTTGAAAAACATCTTAGTATATGAACATTTAATGCCTTAATTGCACTAACACATGGCAACTGTCACATTCACTAATCCCCACATAACAGATTTTCAAAATTTGAAAACAAACATCTATGGGCGGTGAAGAAAAAGGTTTCAATAACATAAATATGTGCCCAATTTCAAACATTGCAACGAAATACCGCCCAGGCCCAAAATCATCTCACAAACGACAAGGTTCAACAAGGCATAGAAAACGCCACCCGAAGTGAACATCAAAAGGTGATAAAAGAGACTAGGTGGTAAAGTGGGGGGTTTGACAAACCTAACAAAATGCCACCTAGGTTCAAGTTGTGACACAAAACCCCACCCGTGTTTAAATGAGACACTTATAAATTTTTAGGTGCGTTATCTAGTGGGATATAGGATAGTGATAATAGGTATCTAAGATGAATGAATCAATAATAGGTGTATCTTTTGATAAGCATGGTTTCAAATTGGTAAGAGGGAATTTGGCAATAGAAAGACACTAGTAGAGTTTGGAAAATAAATGACTATGTGACTAAAAATTTTAGTCACAACAACTAAAAATGACTAAATTCTACATTTTTTTGTAACTTAGTTATAAAAGAGTAAATAAATGACTAATTTGGTCATTGACAAAATTATTTAGTGACACAAATAAAAATGACTAAATAGTTAGTCGTTTATTTAGTCACAATCCATTTTAATAAATCATTTGAGGAATCAAGAATCAATATCCCACCAAAATACTCTAAAACTTTAAGAAACATACTCTAACACTTTCATTGAAATCTTATTTTCAGGCATAGCCTGCCAAAATAGAGTTTTCATTTTAATAAACATACTCTAAAACCTTTGTTGAAACCTTATTTTTAGGCGTATCCCACCAAAATGGAGAAGTGTTTCAGTAAATAATGATAGAGAATGCTAAGGAGATGTGTGTGACAAGAAACATAGGATTCATCGTTGCTTATCTCATTCTTGCTCTGCTCAAAAAGGGTTACATTGTTCACACTATTGTTTGTAATCCAGGCATTTAATTGAAATATTTACATAATCTCACATTTCTTCAGATACTTTTGAAGTATCAATGTATCCTATATAGGTTTTAGAGTGATTTCTTTTAATTTAAAAAAATAAATAAATGATGTATTTTCTTATGATTAGATAATGTAAAGATCTCCTAAATTTTCCCCAGCACACTGTCCTCTTTGGCACTATATTCATTACTCCAACTGATAGGGTTTTGCATGTGACATCTTTAATATCTTTATGAAAGTGGATTTTAAATAGTTCTCAGCCTTTTCTTTAATCTTTATCATGGTAACCCTTGAGCTCCATAATCCACCTTCAATCTCTTCTAAGAATTTTGTCTTAAGCTAAACTGCATAGTATACATATAAAGTGATTCCTACATACTTGTCATTTTTCCAAACCACCACTCATTGTCTTGCTTAAAATGTTGCCTCCATAAGCACAATAGCATATTTTAAAATCATGGTTGTCAGTGATTGACCATTAAGGTCACTACTTTCATCAAGATACAATGATATTTTTGTCTTCAAACTCAAGGCATTATACAAGATAACATTGTGAATTGTTTGTTGTGTAGGATTTGATTTTCTTGCACATTTACTACTTTGCTAATTGCTTTTAAGATTGGATATTCCACCCTCAACTACACTCTCAAAAATATCACTCATTGCCACTTGAAGATTCCTTTCATGAGAATCCTTCTATAAAATCAAACTATGTCCTATAGACTATCTACTTACTTACTACGAGGGACTCATTGTTTCATGGTATTGTGGGTTTTAAGATCCTTCAACCTTATTGTCAATATGTCACAGTCCACAAGGTATTATTCACTATTCGGTCATCTTTGATGAGTCTCAAAACACTACTCAAACATGCAATCCACTACCTCCATTATACAATGGCTAAGAAGAAACATTGAACATATGATTACCATCATTACTTCATTTGGACAGTCATTCCCTGATTGCATTTTCCTTGTCTAACACTATCAATAGCATTTGAAAACACCTTAAGTTCAGCAAGGGGGTTAGGAAACTCACTATTAAAACCTCCACTTTACTATGCAAGGATTGAGCTTTATTATCTTGTCACTACTTAGTCTATTTTTGACTTTCACACCTCAAGTGGTTGTCATTCTTCTTACCATAGATTGCATTTACAAATGTCACTGAGCTACTTAGTGTTCTTGTTATTGGCTACAATCTTTAGATTGCAAGATCTAATTATTGGCTACAATGTCTCAATCTTTCTGGTATTCCAACCTCACTAATCCGCTAGAGTTATGGTTTATTTTTGTACGGATGCCTAGGGTTTGTACCCTAGTCATGCTCTTACCAATGCTTTTGTTGGTATTAAAAACAACTTTAAATCTTGGATCAAAATATTAGTTGTCTTGGTAGGGTTGTGGTATGATCTTGGATTGTATCCTAGGGTGTTGGGAAGCTTGTGTTTGATCATTAAGGTATGTAAACCTGATCAAGTAAATGTATCCTATATAGCATGGGTCTTGCTTTCATACTTCCCATAATGGTTATTAGTAAATCACATTATTATAGTTGCATTCAAGTATGTAACAAACTTGGTTTGTAGTTTAAGATGTATACTTTTAAGTAACATTCATAAGGTTTATAAAATCTTGATCACTCTAGAATAGCCCATTAAACATGGGTTGTTCTTGAGCGCACTACATAATTGATATAACACAACCACTCTTCATATCAAGTAGAGTTATAGTATCTTTATTGCAACAAGAGGTAATCGCTCTTGGATCATTTTATCATTACATCATAACCTATTAAACTTGAGTAAACCTGAATGCAACCAATGATGATTGACACCTAATTGTGATGATAGTGATTTGTACATGAATTTTTCTCATATCAATGCCTCCATTTCTATCACAAAATAGCCACATTAAACTTGGGTCACACATGAATGCATCTTATATTTGTTATAGTACAACTATGACACATGACCAATAGATCTATGGATCACATAATTACATTCACAAGAATTTGTTCCTCGGTTGTTCTATTATGGTGATTCCATTATTGTTATAGCATAAGCCTTTGGAATTATATTACTCAAATCCTTACATTGCCTATTTTATCTTTGGATGGATGGCTTCATGGTTATTTTATGATTTATACATCTTTTATTTTGATAGTAAATGACATCAGATTCTTTTTGAAACTGAAATTATTTATTAATTATGGTTTTATGATTATTTTTTATTTAGAAGGGGTTAATATGTGGCATTTTTATGTGCAGGAAGAATATATTTTCATGCAATGTTTGGGTATGGATGATTCAGGAAAACTTGGATTTCTATCAGTGACATAACCAGGTTGGAGAGTACCTTGAGCCAATCTAAAACACTTCTGGTTGTTTTTGCTTGGAAGCAGAACTTGGGTATAGGAATTTCTAAATATCTGACAAAGGAAGTTTCTACATTCTAAAGATAAAATCATAAATTTGTTGGTCCAATTTGAGGCCCAACCTAACATATTTAATATCTGATAGAGAAAGTTCATACATTCTAAAGATAAAATCTTAAATTTGTCAGTCCAACTTGAAATCCAATTTCAGGTTGTGAAGCTTCGAAAAAGAAAGCTCCTACATTCTAAAGATAAAATCATAAATCTACTTGGTCCAATTTGAGGTCCAATTGTAACAATTTGTCTTTTTAATTATACTTTATGACATTTGACTTGATACAAATTGTTACTTTACAATTATGGTATTTCTTTTCTTCTAATTTTTTCAACCCTCATTTTAGGGAAGATCTCTGAAGATGGTTCCTTCAAATGGATATTACACTTTTCCACTATAGGTTTCATCTAGAAACACCAAAAGCTCAGGTATTGTCATACTCAAGTACAATAGAGTTTGATGTGAATTACACCTAGTATTTTATGCTAATATGGATATGTTCTAACTTGTACTTAATTGTTGTAGCATAAAAGATAGGCTAAATAGTTTTTCATATACCATTGTTTCAAATCCAAAATTTATATACCCTATTCTAGGAGAAAATTGTAGGGGGAGTCTATACATAAGATACCATTGTTTCAAATTCAAAATTGTTGGATTTTTCATAATTGTTTGCTTTATTTATTTGATCTAATACAACTTGTTGTATAGAAGATGCTCTCAAAATAACAGTAAAATCCTTTATTTCAGGATGACTATTTAGAATATTTCCCATCATAACAATGAACAAAAGCATCAATCAATAACCTGAATTTTGCAAGAGTTTCATCAAATTCTACTTTTCCACTCTCTTTTCCATTCTTAATTGTACTCCTATTTCATCCATGAAGAACTTCCTCAGCCTATAGATCCTATTGTTAGCCATAACTTTACTAGGTATCAAGGATAGCTTCGAGTTTTTACCCAACCAATAATTGGTGAAATTTGGCCTTACTAGAATTTTGTCAATTGTTGCTTGGGTAAAAACTCAAAGCTATCCTCGATACTTGGTAAAAATATGGCTAACAACAGGATCTACAGGCTAAGAAATTTATTCATGGATGAAATTGGGAATAAAATTTTGAATGGAAAAGAGAGTTGAAAAGTAAAATTTAATGAAACTCTTGCAAAGTTCAGGTTAATGATTGATGCTTTTGTGCATTGTTATGACAGGAAGATTCTAAACAATCATCCTGGAATAGAGGATTTTACTATGATTTTGAGAGAATCTTCTATACAACATGTTGTCTTAGATCAAATAAATGAAGCAAAAAATTGTGAAAGAGCCAACAATTTTGAATTTGAAACAATGGTATATGTAGACATATAAAATTGACCTAGACTTGTGAACTCAATTTTCTCATCAATTCCTCTAAACATAACTCGATTATGTCTCTCTGACCAAATTCAACTATTAATTAAATAATGATCAATTATTTAATTAATTCATCTTCCTTATTCTTCTTGACTATTTAAATAAATCACATTTATTTAAACATTTCACTAATGTCTAAAATCCTCTTTAAATTAAATAAATTATTAAATTTATTTTATCCTCTATTCCCTTTTGATTATTTAAATAAATTAATTTTATTTAAATATGTCTCTAATATTAAAATCTTCTCATAATTAAATAAATCTACCACGATTTATTTAATTATTAACCCACTTCTTCTACAATTAAATAATTAAAAATTAATTATTTAATTGTCTCTCACAATTCATTTCTAAATTTAAATAAAAATAATTTATTTAAATTTCTCTCTTCAAGTAAATAATTTAATTACTATTTAAGGTCACATGACTTCACCATTTTGAATTAAATTAAAATATTAAATTCAAAATAGCATTTCCCTACACAAATTAAGTAATTTCTAAAATGACTTGATTTTCTAACTCATCCTTTTCTACTTGCTAATTTTCATCTTAGTGACACACATATGTTAGAGTAAAGGTTTTAAATTAATTATGTTAATTAAGTTACCTTTATTCCTCTCTTAAGATTTCACTTTAGTTTGCATAATGTGACATTTAATAATTATATTAATTATTAAATGTCTTCCTATTAGGGTTACTTTTAGGTTTTGCATGATCTCATTTCTTAAGGATCGATCCATTGTATATTTTATTATTCAATTGATCTGATAATAAAATATCTCCATATTTCATAGTTTCAAACTCTCGTTTTCTTTTTCATCCATTCTCTTTCCTGTGACAAGTATTCATTTGCATGCAGGTGTTCTTGGACTTTGAAGTTGGTTTTGACAACTTCTACATGGTATCAGAGTAGACCTGCTACAACCTATTTTTGTTTGAAGAATTTGGAGCTACGAGGGTTGGATCAAGCTTTCACAGTTGTGCAAGGTGATTTTTTTGTGGATCTGGCATACTTCATTTTTTGGGTTCACTTTGGGCTAAAACGAACCTCGCCGTTGGATTCGTAGCATCCAAAAACCCCTAAATCAATTGTTCATTCACCGATTTTGGCCACAATTGACCAAAGAGGCAAAAGAAAATTGGCCCCAAGGCCTACAGCCTCAGAGCACAGAGTTTGAGGTCAAAATTTGCAAAGAAATATTAAAAAAATTAATTTTAAATTAATTTTTTAAAGGTTTTTTATTAAAAAATAGCACGCCCAATTATAAACTGGGCGCCACCTCTTCTCATTCGAGCGGCCACCGTTCCACCGCCAGGTGGCCACCACCACACCGCCCAGCGGCCTCTCAGCCGACAGCACCACCCACATTTCAGCTCGTTCACCACTTGGGAAGCGCCACCTCTCAACCCGCCAGCCGCCCTTATCATAGTGCCAAGGTCCTATGGGGAACCAAGGGCCGCACCCCAACTCTTGCATGCCAGCCCCCTAGTCGGCCATGTGACTAGGGGCTGAAGGATTTTTAGCCCTTGAGGGCTATGAAATTTTTTTTAAACCTTTTTTGAGAAACTTGCACTAAATCGGGCGTAAATGGTCATTTTTTCTTGATTTTTGCAAACAAATAGGCATTGAAAAGTTGGTTCTGAGATCGTTTTGATGGTGTAGCAATTTTTTCAAAATTTTGCAGTTTGGCTGTATTTTTTTGCAGTCAAAGTCAGATGATTTTTCTGTACTCTAGAGGACATAACTTTGTCCTTTTTGCTTCATTTTTTGAAAACAAATAGGCGTCAAAAAGCTGTGAACGCGCTCTATTCAGATCTACTGTTATTTTTTTCATAATATTTACCAGGTGCACAAGATTTAGTCTAAAACATTTTTGCCTTTTTATTGTTTTTTCGCTGAAAAATCTCTACTAGGGTTTAGTTTTTTGCATTGTGGGGGGAGCTTTTTTTCTTGCTTTCTCATTTACTTCAGAAAACCAAAAAATCTTCACATTGAAAATTCATTAAAACCTCTCCAAACATGGCTGGAAACACTTCTATTGTTGAACTTCTCACACCTCATAACTATCATACTTGGAAGGCATTCATGACACGTCTTCTCAGATCAAAGGGGTTGTGGTCTTGTTTAGATATGGTTCAGCCAGTTTTGACAAGGCCATTTGAGGTTATGTAGCATAGAAATAAGATGAATGAGGCTATGGGTTTGATTTCCTTACATGTTTCAAACAACTTGTTTTATCTTGATGCATGTAATAGTCCTCTTGAAATGTGGGCTAAGTTCAATGATTTATTTGGTACCATCAATCAGTTCCGTGCACTACAGATTGAGGCAGAATTGACTTTGGTTGTACCTGATTCTTTTCCCTCCATTGAGGACTTTTTGATGAAAATCAAACAACCGTGATCTCTTCTACAAGGTTGTGGTAAGGTTAAGACTTATACAGAGTGTATTTACTTGATTTTGTGAAAGCTTCATGGGAACTTTCAGATATTCTCATCTACCTTTTATTCCACTATGGATGCCTTGGGTGCACATTTTACCATGCCTTCTTTTGAGGTGTTTTTTGATCGTTTGACATGAGAACAGGCTAAGATATCATAGTTGGATGCTCTCAGAAGATCACTGTACCAAGCATCTATAGCATAGTCATCTCAAGGGAAGCAGAAGTAGAAGAAGAAATAGAAACCAAAGACCATAGAACATTGGAAGGATTCTAGTTCACATAACACTTTTGATTCACCTTCTTCTAAGGGGGGGTCATCGAAGAAATATAGACCTGATGTGCTTATTTCACTAAGCTAGGACATGAAGATTCCAAGTGTTATGAGAAGAAGATAGATGGATATGCAAAATAAGTTTCAGATTTGTAATCCTCTCTTCGAGAAGAACCATATTCATCACTCTTCTTCATCTACATCAAGTAGGTCTTCTTCTTCACCATCATTCCAGATAGATGGATTGGCCCCACATAAGGGTCATGCCTTATGTGCAACCACCAGTTCACATTCATCTAGATGGCTACTGAATTCAGGTGCTTCACACCATCTGGCATCTTCTCAGGACATGTTCTCATCTTTCGAGGTTGCGTCCTCACCACACATATTGATGGGTAATATCACTTATATGAGTGTATATGGGAAAGGTTCTATAAAAATTGATGATGGTACATTCAATGATGTACTATGTGTTCCATATTTATCCACTAACCTTCTCTCCATCTATCACATTTCTCATAGTGGGATAGGGAATAAAATTGATTTCACACCTAATTCAGTGCATATCAGAGACATTTAGACTTGCAGCATTGTTGCAATAGGGACAGTTTATCATTCTTCCCAATTGTATGAATTCACACACTTTGGTCCACCATCTCCCTCTCTTTCTAAAAGAGAGCATGTTGTATCTGAGGAAAAGTTTGGTCACTTGAACTTATGTGTTCTTCCATCTATTCCCAATACTAGTGTTGAGACTTCCACACCTCTTCCTCCTATTGAGATCACATATTTTTAGTAGGATACTTCTTTAGTTGTGACTGACATTGTTTCTCCACTCATGGAGCCATCAAGTGCAGTTGTCGAGGCCATATCAGAGGATATTTCTTTCCTCATAGATGACAGATTCAGCACACATGTTATCCCTTCTTCATTGGAGATTCCATTTTAGGATCATCTTGAGTTGTTTGATTCACCATTTTTGTATTCAGACACTCATGTTGCAATTCAATTCTTTAGTGAGCATCATCATGGACTTCGATTTTCACCTCACATCTAGGTATTTCCTCTTCCTCGACCGTTGGATTTGTTTCTTCCTCTGAAGAGACACATTGGTTTGATCATTGGCATAGGGGTTCTTTCATTTTTGGGGGGATTTGGAGTCTCCACTCTCTCTCATGGGGGTATTTGATTATATATCTGCATATGTTCTTGAGAGATTCTCTTGAGACATTCCATTTGTTCTTTCTTTTTACATCTCTTTTTGGAGTAGATTTTTTCCTATGAGGTTTTTTCTATTTCTCCACTTTTATAAATATTTGGTTGTATTCTGGTACCTGATCAGGCCTGGTTGTTGGGACCCTTGTTTTCTTTCATGCTCAAGAGACTCTTGAAATGTGGTCCAAGTTCAATGATTTATTTGGTACCATCAATCAGTTTTGTGCACTACAAATTGAGGCAAAATCGACTTTACTTGTACCTAATTCTTTTCACTCCATTGAGGACTTTCTGATGAAATTTAAACAACAATGATCTCTTCTAGAGGGTTGTGGTAAGGTTAAGACTGATATAGAGTGTATTTACCTTATTTTTTAAAAGCTTCATGGGAACTTTCAGATATTCTCATCTACCTTCCATTCCACTATGGATGCCTTGGGTGCACGTTTTACCATGCCTTCTTTTGAGGTGTTTTGTGATCGTTTGACATGAGAATAGGCTACGATATTATAGTTGGATGCTCTCACAAGATTACTGTACCAAGCATTGGTAGCACAGTCATCTCAAGGGAAGCAAAATCAGAAGAAGAAATAGAAACCAAAGACCAAAGAGCATTGGAAGGATTCTAGTTCACTTAACACTTTTGATTCACCTTCTCCTAAGGGGGGTTCATCGAAGAAAGATAGACCTAAGTGTTCTTATTTCACTAAGCTAGGACATGAAGAGTCCAAGTGTTATGAGAAGAAGATAGATGGATATGCAAAATAGGTTTCAGATTTGACAGCTCTTCTTAAGAAGAAGCATATTCATCACTCTTCTTCATCTACATCAGGTGGGTCTTCTTCTTCACCATCATTCCAGATAGATGGACTGGCCCCACATAAGGGTCATGCCTTATGTTCAACCACCAGCTCATATTCATCTAGATGGCTACTAATTCAGCTGCTTCACACCATATGGCATCTTCTCAGGACATGTTCTCATCTTTCGAGGCTACATCCTCACCAAACATATTGATGGGTAATATCACTTATATGAGTGTAATTTGGAAAGGTTCTATCGACATTGATTATGGTACATTCAATGATGCACTATGTGCTCCATCTTTGTCCACTAGCCTTCTCTCCATCTACCAAATTGCTCACAGTGGGACAAGGAAGACAATTGAGTTCACACCTCATCTGGTGCACATCGGAGACATTCAGACTAGCAGCATTGTTGTAATAGGGATATTTTATTATTATTCTCGATTGTATGCATTCGCACACTTTGGTCCACCATCTCCCTCTCTTTCTAAAAGAGAGCATGTTGTATCTAAGGCAAAGTTTGGTCACTTGAACTTATGTGTTCTTCCATCTATTTTTGAGACTAGTGTTGAGACTTCTACACCTCTTGCTCCTATTGAGATCACATATTTTCAGTAGGATACCTCTTTAATTGTGACTGACATTGTTTCTCCACTCATGGAGCCATCAAGTCCAGTTGTTGAGGCCATAACAAAGGATATTCCTTTCCTCACATATGACAGATTCAGCACACCTGTTATCCCTTCTTCACTGGAGATTCCATTTCAGGATCATCTTTAGTTGTTTGATTCGCCATTTTTTTATTCAGACACTCATGTTGCAGTTCAGTTCTTCAGTGAGCATCATCATGAACTTCCATTTTCACCTCACATCCAGGGATTTCCTCTTCCTCGACCATTGGATCTATTTCTTCCTCTAAGGAGACACATTGGTTTGATCATTGGCACAGGGGTTCTTTCATTCTTGGGGGGCTTTGGATTCTCCACTCTCTCTCATGGGGGGGTATCTAATTGTATATCTGCATATGTTCTTGAGAGATTATCTTGAGATATTCCATTTGTACTTTCTTTTTGCATCTCTTTTTTTAGTAGAGTTTTTCCCATGAGGTTTTCTCTATTTCTCCACTTTTATAGAGATTTGGTTGTATTTGGGTACCTTATTAGGCCTAGTTGTTGGGACCCTTGTTTTCTTTCATACATTGTAGATACTTTTTCTTTCTTGCACTTTTTTGTAGTTGCACTCTTTCTCATCTTAAAGGGGGGTGTTAGAGTAAAGGTTTTAACTTAATTTTGTTAATTAAGTTACCTTTATTCCTCTCTTAAGATTTCACTTTAGTTTGCATAATGTGACATTTAATAATTATATTAATTATTAAATGTCTTCCTATTAGGGTTACTTTTAGGTTTTGCATGATCTCCTTTCTTAAGGATTGATCCATTGTATATTTTATTATTCAGTTGATCTGGTAATAAAATCTCTCCATATTTCAAAGTTTCAAACCCTCATTTTCTTTTTCATCCATTCTCTTCCCTGTGACAAGTATCCATTTGCATGCAGGTGTTCTTGGACTCTGAAGTTGGTTTTGACAACTTCTACAACATGTTCTCATTCCTTGATTTAATATCTTAAATTAAATCTTGTCCACTCAATTTAAATTTTACCCTAAAGTTTTCCTAACCCTAATTAAGGGGTTGTTATTTTGAATCTTCACCATTTATTCTAGGGCACTTCTCAATCTTTAATCCCATCCATCCATTCAAAATTGCATTTTCTATAAAATGCCATTTTTTTCCTCATTTTGTCATCTCTTAATATCTTGAAAGCTTCTTGCAATTCTTGATTTTAGCATTTTCTTATCATTTAGCCATTTAGTTCTGCATGTAGGATTTATTTCTCTTGCATAATCATTTGAATCCTTCAACACAATAGTATATTTCTCATCAAAATCTAAGGGTAACCTCACATATTTCAGCAAGCTAGAAGGTGTAATGGATATTATTCATGGAAGATGAAGAACCTGGTTGAGATTATTTCATTCATTTATTTGTTTAATCCTATGCACTCCATTATTCATTGTGGGTTTTAGATGTGTTTTATTTAATATGCTAACAAATCCTAACAAGATTTACCCTCAATTACATTGGTGAACCCGACTCCTTTTCAAACACATTTTTGTAGGTTTTCGTACAACCTTTTTGTTGTTTCTTGTAGGTACAGGTGTACAAAATGACGCATTTTCCAATTCTTGCGATGCACGTGCTTTGTTGTGCCGCATCTGACTTCACAAATGACGTAAGTGCTCTATCATGATGCATTTGACTCTCTAAGCGATGCATCTAAGATCTCGAGCTGAATTTGATAGAAACCAAGCTACAATCGACCTATAGAGCCCCATCTGCCAGATACAACGATGCATTTTCCATATCGAGACACATTCACTCTGCTGCAACACAATCGATTGGTGAAAAAAAGTGTCTATTTTTTCTAGATTTCTCATGTTTTTCTAGTCCTTGTTTAAATATTTTTTGGGTACTAATTTGTGTGTGATAGCATGTGCCAAGTTGGAATCTAACCCATTTTTATTGTTTGTTTTTCTACAATCTAATCAATCAAACAAACAAACATGCATTAGACTCATGGACTAAAATGAACACTCACACATTTTTATTGGACTAAAAAGAACACAAAATGCATGATCATTCATTGGTTTAAAAAGAACAATCACACAGTTTCATTGATTTAAAATGAACTTCTAATTATCTCATACTACAAACGGTTAAAATGAAACCTTGTTTGATCACACTAAAAATGGTAAAATGAACATGTGCTTGAAGTGTCTTGTACTTTAGTAATGACCTCCACAGTGTGTATGAAACTCTCTTGTGCCTTGTGTGATTTGGAGAACTAAAAACACTAAATATTTGGTTACTAAATCACCCATTCATATTTCAATTTGGATTAAAATGAACAACCTAGCTAGTGTGAGATTAGTACATGGTGTGTGTTCTCTCTTTGTTTATGCAAACAAAGATTGATCGAACTACTGGTGTACTAACTCATTTTTTTTTATCTTAGAGGGGCTTCCTGGTGGGAAAAAGTAATCACCCAAGGGAACGAACCAACCAATAACACGCTAAAGTCAAGCAACTTCTAGCTAGTATATAAGCATGGGTTCTCAAGGAAAGTTCAAGAATCACGAACATCATTTTGACAAGAAGGGCAGAAATGGTCTCTTGCCATATGGATGGTGCCCCATGAATGAAATTCCTGAATTAAAACCCTTGTTCTAGAGTGAAAAAAATCCTTTTCTATTTTTTGGTGTAGCAATGGTCATTGTGAAGGCACCCACATCTTTGCAATTTTTACTAGAGATGATCAGCCTGCCATGGGAGATTAATGGGGGTTGGAAGCTTGGTTTCCCTGAGAAGTGAGTGCACTATAAGGGGGAACTTGTGGGGCCAAGCTTCTAGATTCATCTGCTAAGAATATGCGGTTGGAGTAAAATTCATGTGGGATCCAAAATAATACAGTCTTTTCAGCCATAGGGATTGTACATGTTCTCTATGTGTTTGTTTTTCAATTTCTTTCAAGACAATGTATTTTCCAAGTGTATTCAAACAAAACTAACAAGTTAACATCCTCTTCAAAATCTAAAATCACACTTCAAAACTAAAACACATTTCCCGATCTGCCAAAAAAATTGCCACAAATTAGTTTTTGTGACGCATCTTCCATCTTAAACCGCAACTTCTCTGTCGAGCCACAATCACCATCTTAAACACCACAATTGCCTGTCATATCTCACAATTTCTTTATCAAATGATGCAATTGATCTTTCAAACTGCATTTTCTTGCTAAAACACCACAATTGCTTATTTTTTGACACATTTTACTTGTTGCAATGCACTTGTTGCGACATATTTTCTTGTGCCTCACCATTTCATTCATTGTCTGAAAATTGAGACTCAATTTGTCCATACAACATTCTAGACATCTTCCTCTAATGTTTTGTTCACAACCAAACCAGTAATTTCTCAACTTCCATCATCCTTGCATTATAGCTTGCATTTTTAGGTTGTCATAGGTTTCCATTGCATTTCCTTAATTGCATTGTTAGGCTTTACCATCATCTTAGACACTCGTTTTTTGCATATTTTAGGAATAGATTCCTTACCATCCTATTTCAAAACTTTTTTTTCAAGAGTAGGTTATCATTGAACTTGATTACACCATTTCCCTTAGTCATTGTCCTTGTGAACCATTTCCCACTCATTAGTCTAGTGTGGAAATTTCACTTTTTCCTCCTTAGTCCTTTTACAAGTCCATTGACATCCCCAAAATTAAAACATTGCCAAAAATTGGTATGGTTAGATGTACATCTCCTTAATTTTTCCAACATTGAGTGCATTTTAGAATCCTTCACATTTTCCTCCTTTGCATTCATCATTCAATAGCATTCATTGTTATTTTTTTTCCTTAGTTGTTTTCAAACAAAGTTTGGAGTCTTGATTTTCTAACACTTTTGTTTTTCTTTGGTTTTTCTGCCGGAACCGGAACTAGAACCAAATCGGGTTTTGAATCTTCTTTTGAAACTTGTTCCCACTCCCATCCCGACAGTTTTCTTTTGCTTCATTGTTGTTTCGTCTTTACCAGAGTTGGATCTGGAATGGAAGTTAAGTCGGTTTTTATTTGAAATCTCAAAATCAAAATTCATTTTGTCTCTACCTTTGCTTTTTGCTTTTTCGTTTTGGACTAAGTTTTTATGTTAAGTTTTCTTGTGTCGATCTTTTTGTTTTATTTTTTTGTTTTGATTCGCTTTTATCATTTTTGGTAGGCTCAGACCTGGAACAAGAACCAAGTTGGGGATTTAATCAAGTTTCCAAATGCATTTTCATTCTGATTCTACTCCCGCGGGTTTTTTTTGTTGACTTTTACTGAAATCGCACAAAAGTGATGTGCTAGTTCCTCTACAGTTTTGACTCTGCTCTACCCCATTGATGGCATTAATTATAGGTGTCATGCATGCGTGAAACTCTAGGTTTTTGCCTTAATTAGGGATTAACGCATAGTAATCATTATTATTGTTAAGAAATCGAAGAGTGAACCAGAGTTGCAGTGGAGCTTTTATGCGGATGAATCGATTGAAGGAGAGGCAGTTTCTTGCATTCAAGGTAAGGTTTTCAATTCTCGTTCTTCTTCTTGTTTTCATGCTTTCCATTTCTGTTCATCTTGGATTGTTTGGTTTTATGCGAATTATTCGAGGGTTTGTATGTTTAAGTTTTGTTTTTCTTTTTGTTTAAGTTTTTTTTGTTTTCCTTCTCTTTTATTGTTTTTATTCTTGTCTGTTTGTTTCAGCATGATCATTTTCACGTTTTAGCCGTGGCCGAGTCATGGTGCCCTAATTTTGAAATACATTGGTTAAATTCATTTTTTACACTGAGAAGGGTTTAGTAGATGGTCATTTTTACTTAGAATCTTTTACGCATTTAGTCTAGTTAGTTTAGATGGGGTTAAATTTGTGCCCTAGTTGTTATATATTGAGGGTTTTTTTTTTAGGTTAGGGTTTTGGATGCATTTTTGTGTTCGTGTTTTAATTTAAAATGATGCCCTAAAAGGTACAGTTTCCTCATGGTCATATGGGGATGGTTTTATTTAAGTTATTTTATGCCCCTTTCGTGTTGATATGACCTAGTCTTTAATCATGAAGTTATGCATCAAACTGTTAAAAAACACTTATGACATCATGATCATTTTAGGTGGAAGCGGGATTGGAATTGATTAAGATTTTGAATAGGTTATATATTTAGTGTCAATTCCATTATCCATCCCGTCTCTAACTCAGCTTATAGTTTGAAGCAGGCTTTCGAAAACAATGATGACCTACTCAGGAGCAGAATCGGAACTAAATATGAAATTAGAAAATCTGAAAGAAACCAATTAAGTTTCCATTCCGGCTCCGGTCCCGGTTACTATTCCCATTCCATCTCCGAGCCGGCTTCTTGTTAGTATAATATCAATACTTGTTTTGACTCTAAGCCCGACAATGTGTTAAAATAATTATTTAGAATATCTTTATGCCTGGTTCCACCTCCAATGCATATATAAAAGGCATGATTTTAAAGTATATTTTGTGATGTTTATTCAAGGACCTAACTAGAGGTTTTGTTGCAGGAAAGCTAAGGAATGTCAAGAACATCAGGAGAAGCTGCCCAAAGGAACCAGCCTGCAAAAACATCAAAGGCAGCAACTAAGCCCAAGAAGATCGAGCTAGAATAGTTACCTTATACCTTGAGGTATAACCACAGGATTTCTATTGCCATTGCAAGCAAGGTAGAATCAGATTGGTCTGTCATAATTGACACCAATCTGGGCCAATACAATTTTGAGGAATTGTATGTTGAGACATTCACTGAAGATATGACAAGGAGAACTCAAAGAGTTTTTGAGTCCGGTTTAGCTCATATCACTGTATTCCCTTATCTGTCCAGTGCCTGAAGTTGATTATGACAGAAACAAGTGCTTACAATCCAGCTACTAGGCAATGTATGGATGCGTAGGATAATGTTATTATCAATTTAACTCCTCAAATGTTTCAACATATGTTTGGTGTCCTGGATCCAAATAATTTGGTATAGTTAAAGGAGGTAGAAGCTTTAGAGAAATATAGCAAATACATGGCGGCCAATAAAGGTTACTTGAACAAGAAATGGTTTAGAATAGAGAAGAGGTCTCTAACCAAACTCCATGATCAACCAAAGAGGATAGAATTCTACAAAGAAGTATTAGACTTGATCATGATGTTGTCTAGAGTATTGGGTAAGAGGGATGCATTTCACTTCAAGGAGTGGATATTTCCCTTCATTCATATCATCCTTAATGGCCAAAAATAGTTTGATTAGCCAATGGTTGAATCTGATGCTATTCATGACCAGTTAACAAGGATAAGGGAAACCAAATGTTTCTTCATGAATTCTTATGTTGTTAATGCAGTAGCTAGAGGAGGTTTATTTCCAAGTTTAAGAGAGTGGAGATATTGGGAGAGGCAGATGGACAAAGGAAAGTGTGGGACCATTATGATCAGTTATCTCTACAGGTTGCTAAAACTCAATTTACAAGGGTTAATGATGCATTTTTATATGTGATCATTAACCAGCTTAATGGAGATGCAGGATATAGGTTGACTCAAGAAGCTATGGAATTTATCACAGAATGGGGATGTTGGTATATCCAATGCCCCAAGTTCACATACTTTAGGCTAGCTGGATTTGAAGGTCATCCACATTTGTTGCCAAGATGTTGTAGCAATAAGATAGTTCTAATGGAATTTGTATATCAAGCTCTAGGGGTTAATGCCCGATTTGAATTGAAGCACAAAACAAGATGTCATAATTTCCCCATGCAATTGGGAGAATACAGTTGTCAACATTTGGTGGGATCTAAGGTAGTGTGTAGTGAGTTGATACATCTGAAACTAGGTTTATACACAGCTCAAAAGTACTTTGACCCAAGGAAGAAAATGAATGCCTTGTTATCTTCTATTTTTTATAAACATTTCAATTTGTTGGAAGATTTTTGGAGTGACCTTCAAGATGAGTATGATCTTAGGAAGAAAAATTATGAAAGGTTCCCCATTGCACTTATGGTAGAATTAGGGATCAAAGATGATATCCCTAAAACATTAGTAGATGATGGAGTGGTATTAGATCCATCATATGAAGCATTAAATATTGGCACTAAAAGCTTGGATCTGGTGGACCGAGATGGTGAGGAGACCATTGACATAAAGCAAATAGGGAGGCCAGTTTTGGATAGAAGTATTCATTGGGTTGTCCTAAGAACCAAAAATCCTCAAGAAACAGCTCCAAAGAAGGGGAAGGGATACAAAATAATCAAAAGGAAATTTCCTTCCAAGGAGCCCTTGGAATTATTCCCTCTAGACATTGAAGAGATTGAGCTTGAAGCAACGAATCAAGATGAACTAGAGACACAAGAGGGAGATGCCCGAGTAGGACCTATGGTTTTGACACTTGCATTAGGTGAATCCTCTACTCAAGTCCCACTAGCAAAGCAGCAAAGTGAAGAGATTTATAAGGGAACTCTTTATGACACTATTGAATCTATAAAGGGAAAAGGAGTGGAAGTAGAAATTCATGACATTGGAACAGACTCAGATGAGACTCTATCAGAAAAAGAGGTGCAAGAAAATATGCCTTTGGAGGAAGATACAGAGCAGGTATTGACACCAAAAGATCAATGGGCATTATTTGAGGAGGCAAGGAAGGCTGTCGAGACTCATGCATATGTTGTAGCAATGGAGAAACAGAAAGCAGTTGATGCCAAGGCACAATCTAATGCCTTACTTCAGCAGCAACAGGTAGAAGCCAAACAAAGATTTGAGGAAATAGAAAAGCAGTAGAGGAAAAAAGAGCAAGAGCTCAAGATCAAGGAAGAGAATGATAAACTAGAACTACTATAGAAAATTCATGATCATGAGGAAGAAAAGGCTAGGGAGCGAAGAGAAAGGGAAGTTCTTGTGGCTAAGTTGAAGCTAGTTGAAGAAGCTCATAAAGAGAAAGATGAAGCAAAACGAGTGCAAAAAGAGAAAGAGAACGAAGAAATAATCAAGAAGAAACAAAAGGAAAAGGAAGATGCAGAAAAAATTAAGGCATTAGAGGAAGAAAAAAGTTGGGAACTAGAGAAGAAGAGGTTAGAAGAAGAAATATTGAATAAGGAAGAAGAAGATAAAAGGATACAAGAATAGGAGGATAGGGAGGAAGCTGAAAAGCTTCTACATATGTATATGGATCAAGAATGACAAGAGGAACCAAGGGTTGATTCTCAACCTCAAGTAAATGTGCAACCACCCTCTACTACTACTATTGATGCTTCTTCCACCATAATGACCACTACTCTAGGTGCTCCCACTTGGTTAAAATTGGATTTGCAGAAGAGACCAATGAGACCTTCACAGCCTCTCAATTGGGAGGACATGATGAATTAAGTTGAAAAGGAAAGGCCTAAGAACAAGGCCGAGATCCTACATTCCACCAGGCTCACCAACAAGGGAGAAATTATTGTTGAATGTGCCATACCAATGATAGACAAGGATGTGGGAGACATGCAATTAATTGATTATCAGTTGGGTACTGTCAACTTGGGAAGACCTATTGGAGATCAACAAATGAATCTAATTTATGTGGTAGCATCGTCAACCAAGTCTAGGATGATGAAGGATAAATAAAGGAAAGATGAACTTAAAGCTCAGTTAGATCAGTTGCATGTGTTTTTGAAAAATGTTTCTGCTCCAAGGTCACAATAGGTTGTCGCTATTGAGACCCCAATTTTGTTATGTCAAAAAGAGGTAGATAATTTGGTACAAGTAAGTGGCAAATTAGAGATGTTGGATAGGTGGGTTGATAAGTTGAATCAAGAGGTAGGTGAAGTGCTTGTTAACAGTTTTGAGGTTCATAAAGGAACATAAGAGTTAATAGAAGAAATGAGTCAATATGTTAAAACATTGGAGAAATAGGAGGAAGAGTACATGGGATACAACCAGAAATTAAAAGAGGTTAGTAAATTGTTTGAAATCACTCTTCTAGAGCAATCAATACTTGAAGAAGATAATAAAGATTTTGTGGAAAAGACTTCTTGTATACTCCAATTTAGATCAGAATTCCTATGCAAACATAAAAATGAAGTCCAAGATTTTGTTAAATATTTGAATGAACAATTCGAGGAGTTGGAGGTTGTCATTGCGGTAATAGTGGATGTTAATATACCTGTAAAGTAGGGCCTACCTTTGGATTAGATAAAAGAGAAATGGGGCAATAGGTTCAAAGGAGTCATGTAGAAAGGAGATGATGGAGAGGATTTGTTGATAGACTAGTTAATGGAAATTAAAGGAGAAATAAGAGCAGCTAAGGGGGAGTTAACAAAGCTGAAGGATATGGGAGGGTTTTCTGCTGAGGATTTGGAAAGGATTAAGTTCGAAGACAGTTGCATTGATGGGCCAAAATTAGATATGTTACAGCAAGTCTTCACCAGTTATGATGAGTACATTACAGAACAAACTCTGCATGCATAAATATCATACATGCATGGCTTTCTCTTCTTCTTTGCATGCAGGACTAGTATTTTTTGAGGTGCATGGTTTTCTCTTCTATTTCTATTTTATTTTCTTCAGTTTAACTGAATTTATTAATGTAAGAACTCGAGATCAAATTGATCTAAGTTTCCAAGAAAGCTTTAGTTCCTAGAAAGGTGGATCAGCTTAAAATAGAAAGGGTTTTCGAATTTTGTACATCTATAACTACCCATGGGGTATTATTTTGTAAAGGTCAGCTGATAGAGAATAGAATTGGCCACCTAATGGTAGAAGATAGAATTTTATAGTTTTATAGAGATACTTTGTTACGATTTAGTTACAATTGAATAAAGGTTTTCTTTTAGGTGATATGGTGTTAGAATGGAGTTTTGTTTTGATAAGGTTAAGGAATTATAATCTATCTGTATGCCAGTGATTGTGTTGAAGCATAAATGTTTCTTATGTGGTGAAAATCATTAGAAGAAGCCGAATTTAAGGATTATTTCATTAGATTATCTATGAATTGAATTTATCGAAGTCTGTTGATCTATGATATTGGCAGTGAATGTGAATGTTGTTCTTTTGAATCTTTGAAGTTTTGTTATGATGTGTGACTGTGATGTTAAAATAAGCACCTTAGATGCATGCAACGGTATGGATTATTCTATAAGTTGTATCATGCTATGGTTTTTTTTATCTATTGGAAGAACATTCATTGTTGAAGATATATGTTTGGATATTAGATAAGTTTTATTCATGTTTACTGTGGTACGCCCTGAGTTATCTTTTTCTTTTGTTTAAAATCCCCTTTATTTATCAAGAACATTTTGGTGAATGAGTCATTGCTTGTATTATTGTTACCATTACAGGCCCCTTGAATATTACAGTTGCATGGACCAGTTGAGTGACACCAGATAGTTGAGAACCAACTACCAGGACCTTGGGAGTTAGGCCACTATATGTTGTCTTTCTATTTTAGGAGAAATAGAGTAGAAATATTTTGTTTACACATTGTTTGTGTCATTTTCACCATCAACACATAGTATCATAACATCTACATATTTAGGCCATTCTTCAACATTCCCAAAGTGGAGCACAAAATTTTATGGTTGAAATCATATTATAGAGAAAAAGAAGACTTGAGGATTCTTTTGGTCAAGACACCAACCTAATCAATTTTTCCAATGACATGAATACACATAATTTTTCTAACGACATGAATGGAAATTCAAATATGAGAAATTCTCTCATTAATCCATTCAGTGAGATGTCCATTCCATCCTCTTCACACAATCCTTTTGAACAATTCATCCACATAGATGCAAATGGGAAAGTCTTTGAGAAGACATACAAGCTACTGCCCAAAACCCAGAAGTGGCCTCTTTTGTGGAATAATTCATTTTAAAAAAATCAACCATATATCTAGCTGTGCTCCTTGACCAAGGGGCTAGGTTACCAAAATTATTTGACCTCAACACTATAAGAGAAATATCTCCTGATCCTACCATTCAAACAAGCCATTCACACAATGCAGCCAATGCCTCCATGGGAGCCACCGCACAAAATTTCATCAACACTATCAATGCTACCTCCATTGGCCATACTACCACCCATACACAATCAATACATCCAATATGGTCAACACAACATCTATTAGGGGATCATCAACCCAAACCAACATCACATCATTGTCCATCCCTCAACAAACATCCACAGTTTCTTCACAAACCATTGGATCAACAATGGGTCTCAATGCATCAAACCTTTCTGGGACATCATCTACCTTTATGGGTACATCAAAGAATCTCTTATTAGGTTCATCTAATACAATGGAAACAAACTCATCAAACCCTTTTGGAAGTAATAAATGAAAAAATTTCATTCAAGGAACTCAACATAATTTCCCAAATTCTTCACAGGTTAATACCAACATTCCTCCAAGCCATAGTTATCTATTTGGGCAAGGCAATCAAGGAACCCAATATACAACTCCATTTGGGCATCAACATGGTCAAGGCCAGCAAGGCCCTCAAATTCAATCCAACATGGTTAGATCTCACATCCCAACTTATGCTTCTCAAGTCCATACACAACAACACATCCCTCATCAAAACATGCATTTCCAACAACCACAAAATTAGAACACCCAATTTTCCCACCAACAACAAATTCCAAACCAAAACATTTCATCACAATAGGTGGGAACTCAATCCATACCTATCACCAACATGTGTGATGCTACCAATAACCCAATTGTGCAAGAACTCACACTCAAACTTGTTTCTCTTTAAACACAATTGGAAACCTTGCAATAGTCAAACAAAAAATATTACATGTCATAAGACCTATGTCAACACAATAGGTTATGTTCTCATAATCAAATGAGTTCAAACTCAAAATTCACCTATGAAAGAACCAACACCAACTACTAATTCCATTCAAAAAAATATTACTCAATCAAACCGAAGGCAGCCTCGTCAGACAAAGTAATTCCCAAAATGCACATACACCCCCTTGGGTGAACCCATCAAAGTTGTCCTAAATAAACTCATCCAAAATAGTTTTGTAACTTTGGAAGAACCTAAACCATACTATCCTGGTCAGTGTAATCCATTATGGTGGGATGATAATGCATTTTGTGATTATCACCATGTCAAAGGGCATAAAACTTCTTCTTTTCGCCAACTTAGAAATCTTGTCCAAGATCTTATTGAAAACCACAACATTGAGCTTAGTGGTCAGCAATTTGTGTCTAATGCAAACCATACAATCCATAAGAACCCACTATAGGACCATGGTTTAGGTAACTCCTCCTCAACCAACACAAAGAATAATAGCAATCAAGCCAGTATGTTTGTGTTGATTTCAACTATTCTAGTGGAAAAATCATTAATAACCTTCAAGTAGCCGATGAAGACAAATGTGTCAATACCATTACTATCAAAAAGACCTTAGAATACAATGTCACCACATGAAAAGTAAAGGTCACCATCCTAGGCCCTTCTACTTGTCAACCCAAAATTACCATACTAGGCTCGTCTATCAAGAAGTTAATACCCAACTTAGAGTTCAAACTCGTTGAGTAGTTAAATAAGACCGCTGCCCAAATTTCCATCTTGGAATTACTCCACATTTCACTAGTGCATAAGGCCATATTAGATAAAGTATTGCAAGATTCCTTTGTTCTAAACGATATTGATCACAACCATTTTGAAACTATGGTCAGATATTTGACTTCACCTCACCATATTACCTTTTCAAATACTAACTACTCATCACCCAAGCCATCTCATAATGACGCCCTCCATATTGAGGTTTTCATCCACAAGCATAAGGTTAGAGAGTCTTAGTAGATGGCAGAGTAGGATTGAATATTTTCTCTTTAAAATTGATTAAGTCTCTTGGCTTCTCTGATGCATGTGTAGACGCTACCAATAGTATTGTGATAAAAACATATGATGACGAGGAGCGCTCTTCTAAAGGCATCATCACACTCCCAATTTGTGTGGGACCAGTTATCATAGAGACAACATGACAAGTCTTGGGTTTTGATATAAATTATAATATCTTACTTGGTTGCCCATGGATTCATGCTCTAAAGGCCATTCCTTCCACATACCACCAATTCCTGAAGTTCCCTTTCAATGGCACCAAAATTACTCTCCCACGATCTCCTGATCCATTTCAATATTGCACCAACTTGAGAGCTACTCTTGAGCATCAAATGCCTATCAATCGATAGGCTTCAACATCCACTTCCTCAAAATGCATCGACCCATCCACACTTACCAAGTCATCCATATCCATTCCATCAACATTTTCCACACCATCCTCCTCGACATCCATACCAAGTATTGACTTTAAGATCTAGGACATCGATTGTGGAGAATTCAAATTGAATATGGCTTACTGTATCACCACAATACCTAAACCACCTAAAGTCTATGGTTTACCTTTTTTCACAGTGGAACCTAGGACAACTTTCAAGGTTTCTCTGAAAAATATTCTTTACACTATGGGGAGACATGAGTGATGAAGCCATTATTGACAAAGTTTATTGGATCTATAGGGACCTGGAAGGATTACCCCCACTACCAGTACATATCTACAGTAAAGGCTATGACATATGTAAAGCACATTGTTTTGATGAAACTAGTGGCCTTGGACCAAAAAAAAATGGAAGGAGAGAGCCTATCATCATTTCTAAGAGACCAAAGAATATAGGGATAAGTTTTGAGCAACTTGAAACTGACGATCGACATACCTATGTACTTTTAGGTAAGGACATAACGACTCCTGAAAGTGTCGAGACATGCGAAGACTCCCCTACTGAAACTGACTCTCATGAATGAGAATGGGGATCTACTAGAACTCTGAGTGACTATGATATTGATGAACTATTCTTGGAACCCAGACAACTCCCTTTTGAGGAAAGATTCAACCAAATGTACAACATTGACCCAATAGATCACCATTCTAAACATAAATAATGGGTAAGCATCCCTTGGGACCCAAATGAGCATAAACTATCTGCATCGTCCCACCCCATTCCCAAGCCTACCAAAAATACTAACGCGTCTGAACATACTAAACATGCCTCTAAATTACCTTCCATCGATCATGGTGTGGATCCATTTGTCTCATATTACGACCAAGAGCATAACTCGTCTGACTTTGAAGATGGTCCTTGGATTGAATCTGATTGGGAAAGCAAAGATGACAATTCTTCCTTCACACTTGAGGCTTCTATGTGCATTCTTTCCACATCATCCCCATCCTTTACCAACACTGATGATTAAATTTCCCTTGTCTACCCACAACTCATTGACTGGGACCAACAAGAGTTGCCTGCCATGGACATCTTTCAGAATGACAAGGCCATTGCAAAATTTATGGGACTCCATAAGGGCATACCAAGTGGTGATCATAAGGAAATATTATCTATTGATCCTGATTGTGCAGCATACTTTGAGGAGACTATGCAATCCTCTCATCACAAAAATATGAAAAATAAAACCAAAAAAGACATGTCTTTAGGTGAAAACCGTAAGGAACCTTCTGAAAATTCAATAGTAAAAATAAAGGATGTATCCAAAGGTGAAAACCTCTTTGAGGTGCCTAAGGATGGAGGATTATAATTTCTTCCCATAACATAGGAAAAATAAAAAATGCTTATTGAAGATATTTTAGTTGTGTAAAGGAATGGCATTGATTATTGGATAAGTTGGGTGGAAGGGTTTGGGACTTCAAATAATCATATATGTCTTGGTACCAAGGTGAGGTGGGACCAACAAGTTCACAAACCATCTTTGTCTCTAGAACATCATATGTAGGAATCAACAATTGTTCCACTAAGAAGTCAAATTGTGACACATTTTTGGGGATGTCCAAAAGAGATCCAATAGTTGTCATTGCATTGACGACCTTGTTTTGCACTCTAGGAATTTTTTCAAAGGAAATCAATTTGAAATAGGCCAGAAAGCTATCCACCATTCACTTGTAGGGAAGAAAATTTTCATCCTTTGTTTCATAATCATCATTCACTTGGTTGATAAATAATTGAGAACCCTCGAATATTATCATGTCTAAATTTTCCATTTAATTGCCATTTTGAGTCCTATGACTAGTGCTTCGTATTCTGTAATATTATTAGTACAAGGGAAGGAGATCTAGAATGCCTTAGGAATGGAATCAACTTGTGGTGTAATGAACAAGATACCAACCTCCGAGCTATGACCAGTGTGAGACCCATCAAAATATAGTTTCCAAGGTGATGTAGGTTCTACATGAAAAATAGACTCATCAGGAGAATCAGTTATCCATGGCCCTTCATACAATGTGGACTTGACCTCATAGGCAAAATCCATCTATCTTCCTCCAATGGCCATAATTTCATCATTACCACCATTGAGTACTTCACAAAGTAGATTGAAGCCATCCCCCTCACTTACATCACCAGTAAGTAGATTTCAAATTTTATCCTTAATTACATCATCTATCGATATGGTGTTCCATAGTCCATCATCACAAATAGCAGTCCTCCATTCAAAAATCAGGATTTTCATGAGCTCTGTGAGTGATTCCACTTCCAACACCACTTCTCCACACTATATTATCTGCAAGGCAATGATCAAGTTGAGGCATCAAATAAAAAATTCTTCGCATTCTTAAGAAGACCATCAATGACGTTGGTCAAGATTGGCATCTACAACTCAATCTTGCCTTTTGGGCCTACCATACCAGCATTTGCACACCCACTCGAGCCACTACATTTTCCTTGGTCTATAGATTTGAAGCTATATTGCCTATCAAGGTCAAAATTCCTTCTCTCCAAGTCTCCTTGAAGGGAATGATCGATGATGAATAATACAGATAGTCTCGCTTGCACAAACTGTAAATGCTACAAGAAAGAAGACAAAATGCCTTGAACCACTTATAGGAATATCAAAATCATCTTTGCAGGAGCTATAAAAAAAGAGTGATGGTCAAAAAAATTAAAAATGCTGACTTGGTCCATATGAAAAATCCAAGAAATCAAGTTGATCATGAGAAGCCTGGAAAGTTTGAGCCTAATTGGCTTGGTCCTTATATCATTATTATAGCATTCGATTCTAGGGCATATTAGTTAACCACACTTGATGGAGAATAGTTGATAGAACCCATCAATAGCCTACATCTCTAAAATTTCTACGCATAGCATCAAAGAGCTTGGCTAAAACCTTAAAAATACAAAAAAATACAAAAAATCGTCACCTAGATGAAAACCTGGCAAACAGGCATCTTGGTGACACCAAAAAAATCAAAAAATGGTAAAACTAGTAAAAGAAATAAATTCGTCCAAAAGTGAAAACCTAGCAATTAGGCGCTTTGGATAAGTACCATGGTGAAAACCTGGTAAACAGGCTCCATGTGTAGTCAATCATTGCTTCGCCATCTACTTTTACTCCAATCGGCCTTTGTCCACTTTGCATAACCACGACATCCCAACATTCCTGACATTTGCCATCAGTCCTATCATTTTCATCCATGGCTAGCAGTGGTTGACATCATGCCTTGCATATCCTTGCCTTTTATCCCACATACACCCTTTTCCATGTCTTTCTATGTAGGTAATCCTTGACCTACCTGGGGGAAAAACCTTTATCATTCAACTACAATGGGTATCGCACATGGTCCTGACACTTGTAAAAAGTACTGAAAAAAGTCCTAAGAATCAGAAAAAAGTCTTGAAAAACATCCTAAAAATCAGAAAAAGTCCTAAAAATAAAAAAAGGTCCTAAAAAAAGTCATAAAAATTGCAAAAAGTCTTGAAAAAGGTCATAAAAATTGAAATATGTCCTGAAGAAAACACAAAAACATTTGGAAAAAGTTGAAAATCATAAAAATAAATTCAAGTCTATCATGTCATTTCAAGTCAATCACGTCAGTCAATCTTCATTCTGGTCCAAACTACGTTATCTCTGTGAATTTTTTGCGTAGGGAAGATTCATCTTTGTATCCCTGAGATATCAGGTCCGTCTTTTTTAGGTTTTCCAAAATAAAATCATGGCTCAATCTTCTATCCTTCAGACAAAGTGATCGGTTGTGTCGAACTACGAGGTCTCTAAGTGCACAACATAGGCAAGGCCATCAATCGATGAGCCCCTAATGCCACAATAGGTCAGTCCATTAGGGTTCATCGCATTACAATTTCACACACGTAAAAAATCTTCAAGTCAATCAAATTGTCCCTCAATTTTAAACAGGCGATCTATCATCAAACTTTAACCAATCCTTTCAATCAATCAAACCTGCATGTCCATGTAGACATGTGATTCAATTTGTCAGCTACGTCATATTGTATGAAGGTGAGTCAACCTATCAATCATGTTTTTCTTCATATGTGTCCTTCTAAGGAATAACTCTCGTCATTTCTTAATGCTTTTGGATGTGTCCTTGCTAAGCATCATCATTATCATCTAGAATTTTGATGGATTCTCCTAACTCCGAGAATCGATCCTCTTGATATCAACATCATTCAAGAGGTGTCCTTCTTGAATCTAGCATCACTCAACATATGGCAATCTACACCTTGTCAACCTTGGCATTTCGACTTTAAAACACTTGACATTTTCAACACTTGACAAACACTATATTTCTTTTTGATGGTTATCATGATATTAGTTCCTTACGTCAAAGGAGCCATGACATATTGTGATGATCATCATTTTCCTTTTTTGGTCATCTTGCTACTAGTTCTTTGAGGATGTCCTGATTTCAAGATTTAGAGGAGGAATGACATAGTACGATGGTCATTTTTGTCTTTTATTGGATTTCATGAGGCTAGTTTCTCGAGGATGTCCTGACAATAGGATTTAGAGAAGCAATGATATTTCATGCATATCATTGCTTGTGACTGTTTGATCTACGTGATGGTTCGACCTTGCACACTATTGATCTACATCATATCATAGTGTTTGTTGGCCATTACGAAATTCTGCCCAATGATGATTAAGAGAAAAAAATATTATAGTACTATAGCAATTGTTGAAGGATTCTTGTTTTCTGTACTAACATGCGTATCTTTCTCCGCACTAACTTCTATCTTCATCTTCTCTTCTCCCATCCTCTAATAATATCCTATGACATACAAAAACATAGTTGCATACATGATCATAAGAGCATCATTTCACATTTGCATACATCAAATTTGTAATAATATCAACATTTCACATTTCATGACACATGAGTTATCTTTTACATCCATCCATCCTGCATACATAAAATCATCATTTGCATTAATATGTAGACATCATAATCATCATTTTCATTAACATATAATAATCATGTCATCATACATCACATAATGCATACATACATGAACATATCCATAATTGCATCCATAATCATAAAAAATGACATCCATACATCTCATAATGCATAAATGCATCCATCGCATCATATAGGATATCATTATCATCACCATATAAAGTAGGACCATCATGACATACAAAAATAAAACCATCATCATTAATGCATAACATCACATCACATAAAACATAAAAAATAAATCATAACGTGTAATATCATAGAAACAAATCATGTAGTCTGAATCAAGATCTCATATATATCTCAAAAAGAATAAATGTTACAGGATAGAATCTGGAGGAATCCCAAAAATGGAGCTTGTAGGCTCGACAGTCAACATATACAAAGTCTCATAGCAATAAACAAGAATAAACCCTAAGTTGTGCCTTCTCCATCTCGTGAAGGTGACCCATGCAGCAACTGCTACTGGCTCATAAGCTAAACTATAACTTGAATGGGAGAAGTGAATGGGGCCTGACTCTGAGATCCTAAAGGGTCAATGGTGAGAGGTTGTCTCTGCTCTGGCTGATGTCTTGAAGACACTGATCTGTGACTATGACCTAACTAATGGCTATGTCCTAATGAATTCTTGTGTGAACTATGTGACCTATTGCATGATGAATGCCTAGAGGAGGTGGACCCACTGACACTAGTGTGGCTACTACTATGTGACCTGTTGCTACTAAAGGTCTATGTACCACTACCTATCCTATTGTATGATCTGGATAAACCTGTATCTCGTCTCTCAGGTGGTACAATCTGCTCATATAACAATCGGTATCATCCCCTACTCTCACTCATCTTGGCCAGCTCTAGCCATATCCCCTATCCACCCTGAGCATAGCTCTGCAAACTCCTCCACCCAAGTCTCAGCCTCTTTCTACTGAATGACACATTAATCCTTCTCTACTCAGACCACCTCTAACTTGGTTGTTAGGGCCTTGTTCTGAGACAAGGCTACATCTAATCTGCTCTTCAAGTCGGAAAACCCTCTGATCTGTGGTAGCATCCACTAGAAAAATAGGTGGTTCATCCCCCTCCTCACCCTTGATCATCCTCTCCCTCAACCTCATCCCCCCCTCCTCCTCATCATCATCCCTCTCCTCCTCTTCATCAACCTCCTCCACATCAATATCTAGAGGGTGGTGCTCTACAAAGATATCCTCCTCTCCTGGTCCCTCTCTCTCTGCTTTGACCTTAGCCACCTCTCCCTTGACCTCCACCTCCTCCTCTCTCCTGACCTCCACCTCCTCCTCTCCGCTGGCCTTTGCATCTTGCTTTCCTAGCTACTCTCCCTCCTTACCCTCCTCCTTGATGGGTGAAAATGGTGCGCTACCCACTTGTTTTCTGAATCTCCTTGGTTGCCTCCACCCTCCAACATCCCTCCTCCTCCTCACACCCCTTCCATCACCGCCATCATCCCCACCTCCGCCACCTTCGTCATCTCCCCGACCTCTCCCACCATCACCCTGGCCACCATCTCTCCCTCCATGTCTCCCTCCCTGACCTCCCCTCCACACCCATGGAATGACTAATCGAAAATAAATCGGTGCAGGACCATCTAGATCTGTGAAGGGAATAGGCCGATGAATCTTCCACTAGACATTATACATGGCTAATGTCCTTGCATCTGCTGGCCCTCCCCACCAACCCCAATTTTATGCAACCAAGATATCAATTTGTTTCTCTACCAATGTCACTACTATAGGTGGCCCCCATATGGTCTCTCTAGATGACCATGCATACTCATTCATCCCCACAAGAACACCCTGTTGCTCACCAAACTATCATAGTACCCATTGGGGCAAGTACATATCTATGATCCTTTGGGTCTAAAATGTATGGCCAATCAAATATCTAAATTGTCTGCATAAAGAAAGATGGACATCCTCATACGACCACTGGGCACAATCTCTAAAAGGCCTCTAGACAAAACTCATCAGTTTGTCAATCATGTGTCGCTAGTACCTTGTATCTCCTACATAGGTCTAGGTAACTGATCTTTCATATAAATACACATAGGGCATACCCTTGCCCAGCTGTTAAATCTATACTGGTGGTCAAAAACCAAGAATATGCTCCCATGACAAGATCATTAGTAAGGTAGTGCCACAGTTGATACTCTATCCCTCCTGGTAAGAAACCTCATGAAGCTAATGGTATAACATCCCTAGTAGGCATGGTCCCCGGGTAAACACTATTCTCTGACTATGCATACACACCAAAACATCCCCCCATCCAATCGAGAATTCGTGCCCTCAATGATCTGGTATGAGGACCTTGACAATCAATGTCATAATCATAGCATCCCACTGAGCATAGTGATCCACCATGAACTCACATCTAATCTCATACCCATGAATACCCAAATTGACATCATCCACTACCTCATAGAACTCTCCTAGGGCTTGTTGCCCTCTGTGGGGATTATACACTACTCGCTCCTCACTAATCGGGATGTGCAGAATCTGGTACACATCCTCTAAGGTCACAGTGGCCTCTCCTATGGGTAGGTGGAAGGATCATGTATTGGAGTGCCACCTCTCACACAAGTTTGTCATTAACCCCATGTTTGCTCGAATAACGGGCATGTAGGTGACATAATACAAGCCTAGTCTCATTAACTGTTGCCTCTCCCGATCTCCCAGCCAATCTCTAAATGCATATGTGGTAGGTCTAGACTTGCGTGTATAAATCGACACTAGTCATCTCTACACATGCAGAAATGAGGGTTAGCACAACTACAATAGCATTACAAAGCATTATTAGTATCTGAGAAATGAAAAATGCATTGAAAAAAAGAGTCTACACTAAGTCAACTTTGGTCAACATCATTTGTGTCGTGTTGACTGCAATTGTGTCGTGCTAAGTCATATGTGGCTCTGTATTTTGTAATTGCATCACATTTAGGAAATTGTGTCACTCTAGCTCGCAATTGTGAAGCTTTATATCAATTGCATCATTCTATGTCGCAATAACATCATTTCATAATAGTTTTGTCACTTTGCATTGTAGTTGAGTCACAAGATTGTGCTTGTGTCGCAGGCCACCGCACTTGCATTACATTTTAGCACTTGTGTCTTTTCACCTAGCATTTGTGTCATTTTAAACCTAAAAATTTCCCATCCCATGCACTTGCGTCACAACGCAGCAAATGCATTGCACATGATGGCATTTATAGTTTATGTGATAGCATTTGCATCGCAACGCAATCATTATTCACCCCTAAACCCTAATTAATGCATGCAAATCAAGAAATTAAAAGTCAAGAGGGGGTACTTATCGATGCCTCTACGCCCTGGGGTTGTCAAAATGTCCTCACACAATAGCCACGGTGGTCTGTCACAGGAATCACCATATTCTCCTCACGCTCTTCTCTCCAAAATCTCTAACTAGCAAATGTGAAAATGACACTTGGTTTGTCTTTTCAAACCTATTTATAGGTTGAAAATTAGGGTTTGGCCTATTGGGTTTGTACTGGAGGCTCATTTGACAGCCTTTGACCAGGTTTTTCGCTAGCATAACGTACTCCATTTTCAAAACCGATCACGTTGTTGTTTTTCTGGGCATCCATTTAGCTTATCGAGACACTTTCCAAATTTTTCTGACTTCAGGCTAAAATTCAAAAAAAATTCCCAAGGGGGGGATAGGCACTTCATACCTTCGTTGGGGCATATTCTTGACTTGTTTTCTTTACCATAATGTGATAAACTGCAGTATGACAAAGAGGGGCAAAATGTAGACACATAAAATTGACCTAGGCCTGCGATCTCAATTTTTGCATCAATTCCTCTAAACATAACACGATTATGTCTCTCTGACCAAATTCAACTATTAATTAAATAATGACCAATTATTTAATTAATTTATCTCCCTTATTCTTATTGACTATTTAAATAAATCACATTTATTTAAATATGCCACTAATGTCTAAAATCCTCTTAAAATTAAATAAATTGTTAAATTTATTTAATCCACTATTCCCTCTTGATTATTTAAATAAATTAATTTTATTTAAATATGTCTCTAATATTAAAATATTCTCATTATTAAATAAATCCGACACAATTTATTTAATTATTAACCCACTTCTTCTACAATTAAATAATTTAAAATTAATTATTTAATTGTCTCTCACAATTCATTTCTAAATTTAAATAAAAATCATTTATTTAAATTTCTCTCTCTTCAAGTAAATAATTTAATTATTAGTTATTGTCACATGACTTCACCATTTTGAATTAAATTAAAATATAAAATTCAAAATAGCATTTCTCTCCACAAATTAAGTAATTTCTAAAATGACTTGATTTTCTAACTCATCCTTTTCTACTTGTTAATTTTCATTTCATTGTCACACATATTCTCATTCCTTGATTTAACTTCTTAAATTAAATCTTGTCCACTCAATTTAAATTTTACCCTAAAGTTGCCCTAACCCTAATTAAGGGGTTTTTATTTTAAATCTTCACCATATATTCTAGGGCACTTCTTAATCTTTAATCCCATTTGTCCATTCAAAATTGCATTTTCTATAAAATGTCAATTTTGTCCTCATTTTTTCATCTCTTAATATCTTGAAAGCTTCTTGCGATTCTTGATTTTAGCATTTTTTTGTCATTTAGCCATTTAGTTTTGCATGTAGGATTTATTTCTCTTGCATAATCATTTGAATCCTTCAACACTTACTTAGGACTAGTCACAATAGTAGATTGCTCATCAAAATTTGAGGGCAACCTCACATATTTCAGCAAGTTAGAGGGTGTAATGGAGATCAGTCATGGAAAATGAAGAACCTGGGTGAGATCATTTCATTCATTTATTTGTTTAATCATATTCACTCCATTATTCGTTGTGGGTTTTAGATGTGTTGCATTTAATCTGTTAACAAATCCTAACAAAAAATACCCTCGGTTACAGTATATGGATAGCTATTTAGCATATTTGTTATGCTACAAAAATTAACTACAAGTTAGAACATATCCATATCAACATAAAATAGCAAGTGCAATTCACCTCAAACTCTACAGTGGTAATTTCTTTGTAAGGAATTTTTCACTCCATGAACATTATCTGTGCATATCAGTATGTTGGTTATTATCTCAATCTCACTAGTAGAATTTGGCAAATAAATGACTAAGTGACTAAAAATTTTAGTCACAACAACTAAAAATGACTAAATTCTACTAATTTTTTTGCAACACAACTATAAATGACTAATTTGGTCATCAGGTAAAAACACAACTAAATAATTAGTCACACAAATAAAAATGACTAAATAATTAGTCACACGAATTGGAAATTTCCCTCTTCCCCACCATTTAAAAATTTCATTACAATTAAAAGTACCGCATAAAAATGTATTTCCCCGTTTTTATCCTTTATAGGGAAAGGTTTCTAAAGAAAACATACAGGTATAGCCTGGAAGTCATTCACACATCACAAGAAGTTGTAATAGAATCATATTCCATTATTTCCAAAGTGGAAGGCTCCAATGTTAGCTCTAGATTATTTTGATGCCCTACGGTTGTGTCTTTTAGGGAATCCCCATGAAATAGAAGTTCAAAGATATTTCATGGTGAGGTGTTTGATATCATATTTCTTTGATTTATATCCTCCTCTTTGGACTTTCCTTTAAAAAATATGGATAGTCATTCTTTGGAATTTTGTCCTTATTGTCAATGATAAACCCCAACTTACTAAACTATTAGTGTATAGTTCTCCATCATCTAATTTTACTAGTGACTTCCTTAGTTTAATGTAAAAATATAAACATTATTTGATATAAATTGTATTATGTGTTTATTGTTTATTAAGATTGACAAGTTTGGATATTCATTATGTGTGCTTAGATTGTTGAACACGAAGAAGAGGGAGAGTGTAATTCAGAATGCATGACAATTGAACGGGTTTCTTAAAAGGTGTGAATATTTTGTACTAGATCATGTTAGGTTTTAAATACTGTTTAAGGAATCATTGTATCATATTTTCTAGTCAATAATGAATCATAAGCTAATGGAATACATAACCAATCTCAACAAATTTGAGTGTTCTCTTGGCCTTATTTTGTTTGTTCTACTTCTAAGTTGAAACTAATATGACTACATGATTTTAATTTTGCTATTTTTTGTTGGTATAAATAATTTTCATGTGATCTTAAATATGTAACTTTAGAATATTGGCATAAAATTGCACCAAGAAATTGAATAAAATATCTTAATCAAAGCTTTATAGACAATCTCTTTGCAACAATGTAACCTATAGTTTGAAAGATGAGGTAGCATTTTCTTTAACCTTAAGTATTTATGAAAAAGTTACATACTGATGAATCTATAATTAAGGGCACAAAATCTCATTCTTGAGATTTTTTTTGTAAAATCTTGGGTGTCAATAACTTGTTCCTCATCAACATTTTTTTAAGTTAGACATTCTTAAGTAGTAGAGAAAGTGGTTTCAAATATCTTTATTTAAGGATAGTCAATAGAAATATTCTCAAAGTAAAATCATCACCTTGAGGGGATATCTCAAATGTTTGAGCATTAAAGGGGAGCACATTTTAAGGTTCCCAAGGTGTTTACCAAGGTTTCCTAGGGTAGTCTATGCTTAAACTATCATGAAGGTACAGACCTCAAGAAGCCTCATTATAGTGACATGAGAAAGAGGGTTACATCATGCAAAAATCAGTCCATATACTGAGTTTTCTCTCAATAGATAGATGACTATGATATTGAGTTCAATATCAAATGAAAATGGAAAATTATCGAGAAGATTGTGAAAAGCATAATATCCAAATATATGCATCTATCACTATCCCTTTTGTAAAATGTTCCACTACCTTTGTTGTGCTCTTAAGTCATAGTTTTTGTCTCACTATGAACACCATACCTACAACCATTCCTGAATTTATGTCATAAACCCTTTGTCTCTTGTGTTCATTATGCTTATCAACATAATCCTAGGCCCACCCTTCACAAACTTGTTAATATATGTGTCAACTAATGATACTCCATGTGTTTCTAGTACAGACTTAATGTAGGTTTCATGTAAAATCCATTATCCTTAATCATGCACTATCCTCTTGAGTTGATGCACACATCCTTGTATTTTTCATGGTGGATGACCTTTTAAAAGGTCTTCATTCACTACACAGACTCTTAGAAATTCTTCATGAACTCTATTGATGAGACCTCATTTGCAGTGTTTAGTCTTCAAAATGATTGTCCTATTACTCTACCATTACTTACCTCCTATTGAACCTTTATACCTCTTCAACAATCCCATAATCTTCCTATGTAAAAATGTGCCACTTAACATGCCCATTGTCCTCTTATAAATTTAGTTTTGCCTATCCTTCCAATGTGAAATTACTATCATACATATCATCAAGCATTGCTATTTAGTAAAGATAAATATTTTACCACCTCTAGGTGGTAGGTAAGCTCTTAAGATCTTGGTACTTTGAACTACCCTTTAGACTATCACAACATAAGCCTATCACCTTCATGGAAATAATAGAACTCTACCCCCTATTGTATTTTGATGGCTCCTTTTTTATGGATTATAACTAAATAAGTATTCCTACACTATACATTCAAACCCTTAACATACTTGCATCTAGCATTTCATTTTCATAATAGGTCTCTAGATTTAAAATCTTTAAAACTTATCCTGTTTGAATCTACCCTTAGGCCCTTTTTGACACACTATATTCTCCTTTAGACTGCCATCCATAGTTCACTATGATTGTTTTGTGATGATTGGCCTCTAATTAATTATTTGTTTATCTTGGGCCTACACCTTTTCTTCTCTCTTTCATCTATCATTTGAAAAAAATTGTGACTGTCCTTTTAGGTCTATAGGGTGTACTCCATAGGACTTTCCTTGAGAATTGAAACTATATTTTGGTTGTCCCCATAGTATTTTTATCACTATCTCTTGACACTATACTTTAAATCATTTGGCTCTTCATGACTATAACTTAGGCCACGTGGCATATTACTAGACCAGTTTCATAGAATGAAACCTTAGTGGCTATCATGTGAATATGGTTGTTGATTGTGTCTTAATTGTTCTTACATTATTATTTATCTATATGATTTTCCTTCTAAAATATATGTGGCATTCCTCCTTTCACTCATATGAAAATCCTCATTGAACTCTTGTTGATGTCCTCAATCATTATGAAATCATTGCAATATGTGTACAAACTATTCATAGCAGGCCTTTTGTTGGCTATCTTTAATTTGTTTGTAATGATCCTTGGACTATCATACACTATCTTTAAAGCTTCAAAAATAATCCATTTATGATGACTGTCTTTCTATAATTCAGTTAATTTGGGTTCAATTTTCATATAAGGTGCAAGCCTTTACTCATACCACTACCTTTTAGATTTCTTAATCAAACATTGTCACTATAGAGGCTTCTCATTGTGAAGACCACTACCCATCATGTGAAAATTATCCTTTTGTTTACCTTTCCACTATGTATGAAGACTTCCATTAAGGGTTATCTTCATGCATTATCCATCTTGCAATGCTCATTGAAGACTATTATGGATTGTCCTTATTTTGGCTTGTAGGTAAAACTACCATAAGTTAGTACAACCATCATAATCATTTCCCTATATAGACCTGTCATTGATCATTAGACTATGATGAACTAATTTTATTGTTTCCCTTTGTTATATTCCTTCTACATATCTTCAATTTTAATATTGGTTTTATGATCTTGGTTGTCCTCCCTACCCTTTTGATATCAATGCATGCAATCTATAATTAAGGGCATGAAATATCATTCTTGAATTCTTTTCTATAAAATGTTGGGTGTCAATAACTTGTTCCTCATCAACCTCTTTTTAAGTCAGTCATTCTTAATCAATAGAGAAAATGGTTTCAGATATCTTTATTTAAGGATAGTCAATAGCAATCTTCTAAAAGGAAAATCATCACCTTGAGGGGATATCTCAAATGTTTGAGCATTCAATGGAAGCACATTTTAAGGTTCCCAAGGTGTGTACCAAGGTTTCCTAGGGTAGTCCAATTTGAGATTGTCATGAAGGTGTAGACCTCAAGAAGCCTCGTTACAGTGACATGATAAAGAGGGTTACAACATACAAAAATTGGTCCATATAATGATTTTCCCTCTATATGACTGATATTGAGTGCAATGTCAAATTAAAATGCACAATTATCAAAAACAAGACTGTGAAAAGCATAATATCTAAAAATAATTAATGACAATCACCATACCCTAGATGGCAATTGGTCAATGTAAGTCAATCCACTTGAGCAGCTTTGGATAAAAAGGGGCACTCGTGAGAAGAACATGCATAATGAAAGAGAAGGACAACCACCTCAAAAGAATGACAATGGCATGCTAGATGAAAGGTTGTTGAGGGTTTCAATTCACTTATAAATGCATACTCCATGACAGAACACTATTTCAAGGAGCTAAAAAGGGGGCAGTCATGAGAAGAACAAGCATGAGAATATAATGTTTAATAAAACTTTCAAAAAACCTCAAAGAAGAAGGGTTTAGAAGTAACAGTCACCAAGGTAGATCAAACCTATGATAGAGAGTTTCATGAAGCTAAAGGTCAAGTTCAAAGGGGCATTGAACAACATTAGACAACATTATAATACAAAGGAGAATTGATAGTTCAAATATCTATTAAATAAGTCAAACCCCATTAGATATATGTGCATGAACCAAGATTTTCATGATCTGAAGTGCTTTTAAGTTATCCTTTTTTACATGTCATATGATTTTGCCTTATTTGGTTACAAATGATTCCTGTTCATGTTCCAATATCACTAGTTTCTTGAAAGTCTACATTTGATAGTTGTAGAGCCTTGCTTATGATTTTCTTGTGCATGCCTAGTTTTCATGGTGGGATTGCAAAAGTGTGAATGTTAAAGACAAGCAAATGATTTTGATTCGACAACATTAAGTAAGAGTCTTGAATTTGGAAATACCCTATTTCCTTCATTTTCCAAGCCAATTTCTCCAATTATGCATAGCTCTCCCATGTTTGTGGATGTGATTTGTCTCCTACACAAAAAGCATGTACCATTTTATCCCCTCCAATCTAACTACATGTAGGTATCTTTTTAATTCCTCTTATCTTTCATCAATATCCTTACTATTTGAGCCTCACCATACTTGCCCGCTTCTGCACAAATGTTTTAGAGAAGAACATAAGTTGCAGCATTTTTAGGATCCAACTAAAAAAGCAATGTTATTGGAATACTTAGCCTATATTCATATATGATCCACAAGTGATGTTGCTGAGATTATCAATTATGTGAAAGGACATTAAAACTCCGTTGCAACTCTTTCAAATGAGTTTGATTGTGACATGTACTCTAATTTTTCTTGTAGAATAGTTCAGTATTTTTAGCATATTTTAAAATATTTTTCAACCCAGTTTCTTAGTTTTTTCTTATACTCTTGACCTAGATTTTCTTTTTGCCATGGTAGTAGGAAAAATGACTTATATTTCATGCTTAGTACCTAATCAAAGCTTTGTATTGTATGCTTAGAGTTTTGGCCATTGAATATTCCTATAGATCAGAAATTTATCATAGCTACACATTTACACTTGGGGTTGTCTATTTCATTCTCGAAGCTATTGTTTAGTATACCTTTATATGGAAACATTTTATTTTATTTTGTATTATTTTCCTTCTCTGTTATACTTATGTCTGATTCTTTTTATTATGTTAAGTGTGGATATTCAAAGAGAGTGAAAGAAAGTGCTTATATTTTAGCTATATCTTGCATTTTATTGTTTTGTATGGCACTGGTAAATAAAGTGGAAAGTGAATATTTGAGTTGTAATTTTGTGTTGTTTTAATCAAAGCAGGAATAACCCTATCTTGCATTGACTTTGAGTGGCATATCACAGTAATATGAAGCTTAAGAATAACAACAGCATATCATAGTGATAAACATTAAAGAATAAAAAATATTAAGTAGCTAATACAATGTCTATACATTGAAAGCTATGTCAAGCAATTGCTTTCTTTATGTTTGAAGTCAAGATAAAATTGATTATGGTTACTACTTAAGGGAGTTCAGTCCTATAAAATATTTTTCTTTATAGCTTTTATGACATGACATTGACATGATTCCTTCATTCTCAATTGCAAACTTCACTCTTTGATACCTTCATGTGCAGCTTGAGGAATTGGTACATATTTTTGAATACAAGGAGGCATTAAAGAGAATGTCATGAAATGCACATATTTGATCAAATAGACATAAGTTGTTGGCGGAAAGTATCGATTAGTCAAATATTGTTTAAGGTAGTCCCTCGACACTATGCATCTTAAGATTTTATGGCTACACTCATTGCAATTCTTTTGAAAATTTGGAGAGGTTTGTCCCTTGGAAGGGTGCATCCCAACCTTCCCCAATCTCTTGTAGACACTTCTTGAAGTGTTTGTGGGAGAGCAAGGAAGGGTTTCTCCTCACCACTCCAAGGAGCAGATACCAACACCACACAAAACTAGATTCGAACACTGAAGGAAACTTGCAGGTATAGCCTAGAAGTCGTTGGCACATCACCAAAATTTTCAATGGAAGTAGATGTCATTATTTCCAAAGAGGAAGGCTCCAATATGGTCGGCCTCTATAGAGAGCTAAGAATGTTTCTTGAGCCTTTTAATGGACTATTAGTATTTTAAGGCAAACACAAAGCATTTAATTCCATGGTGCAAATTCATGGGCTTGTCAAGCATTATGTACTATTTTGTGTCATTTGTTGAAGGTTTCTTGCAACAATTTAACCAACAAAATATCATCTTCACCCTCTCTCCCATAAACACTTCTTGAAGTGTCTACAGGAGAGAGGGGAAGGGTTTCTCCTCACCACTCCAAGGAGAAGAGACCAACACCACACAAAACTAGATCTGAACACTTAAGGAAACTTGCAGCTATAGCATAGAATTCGTTCGCACATGAACAAAAGTTTCAATGGAAGAAGATGTCATTATTTCCAAAGTGGAAGGATCATATTCATAGAGGATAACCCTTGTGAAGAGATAAAAAGAGGTCATATATTTCTAAATGATAAGTGGATATTACCTTATCTATGGAGTAGATACCATTGAAGATAATTGATAGAAGATGATCGTATATAGTCAAGAAAGGAAGAGAGTAGTCCTCTATGATGGCAAGCACTTCAAAGCTATAAATGAAATTCTACAACCATAACATGAATGCAATAACATATTCATCATGATAAGTATAGTCAATATAGGAAAAGGGTAGTAATAAGATCAATATCTTGAGCAACATTCATGAGCCCAACAGTGAGTAGAGAGATGGTATGCTACAAGCTACTGATGGCAATTAGGAGGATAAAAGTGAAATGGTATGTTACAAGCTAGCGATGCCACTGGCCTATATTTTTGGAGGTCAACAACATGAAAAAATGAAATTTATATATTATGAAGTGCATAACAACCTAAAATAAAATTAATTAAAAAGTATAAAGCATAAAATTACAAACTATCTAGAACCTTCAAGTCATTAAACATTATTCAATTATAAAAAACATTTTTTTATTTTGTATTACTTAAGTGAAACTTTGATGACCACCTCCACTGGTAGGTGTTTTTGTCAAAACTTCAAGATTAACCTATTCAACATCCAAAATGAGATATAAGAATACTATTTGTGATCTCTAAAATGTTAAGTCCTATTATGAGATGCTAAAAAAACTATTAATGCAATACAAGAAATAACATAAAGAGTACACCTCAAGATTAGCCCCAGGAAAGAAATTGCAAAGAAGTAAGATAATAAGTGGATAATTGATTATACCTCTCTTGTGTTGCTTCTTCCTTGGTTGGCCCTTGATCTTTGGATGTTTTGTGTGCTCTTTGGATGGCAAGTTAAATCAAATATGCAAAGTGATATGCAAGATGAGTGAAAACATGGTAATGGTGAACTCAAAATGCTATGGTAAATGCAAGAGAAGCTCAAATGGAGAATTTGCAGGAGTTTTGATAGAAAAATATCGATTCCCTAAAATGAAGGGAAGGAAGGGGTATTTATAGAGGGATTTGATTTCTCTAGAGAATTCAACGGTTGAGATTAAACCAACAAGGCCAAGATGGAGGGCTATGGTGAGTTGAGGACTCACAAGCCCTCACATCTTGGCATGTGGAATATGAGATTGCATAGGATGAGATGATGTGTAAGTGAGGTGGAAGGAAGGTACATGATGTGGATGAAGGACAAGTACCTTGGAAAAAGTATGATGTGACCTTTCAATGATCACATGGGGAAGAGGAGAATCTCGGGTGAATAAAAGTGAATTAAAAATTCACATGATTGGGGAATCTTATGGATAAGACAAGGTTCCAAAAGGAGAGGTGGAAAGTACCTTGGATAAAGCAAGGTCCTTAAAAAGGTAAGATTCACCCACATGTGACTTGATGTGACAAGTCAAAGGTTCTAGAAGACCTTGGCACATGTGAGTGATGTGACAAGTCAAAGGTTCTAGAACTTGCATGGGGAAGAGAAGATTCCTTGGAGGAATAAAAGTGAGTTAAAAATTCACATGGAGAAGAGAGGACCTTGGGTGAATAAATGTGAATTAAAAATTCACATGGGAAAGGGAGTCAAGGCCAAGAAAGGCAAGTGGAAAGGTTGACCAAAAAAGGTATGCTAAATGTGGCTAATGACCTTGATTAAGGTTGTGCAAACACAAGATTCAGATAATTAATGAGATATTAGAAGCAAGTGGGGGGTTATGGAGGATGTGTCACTAATCTTGATTAAGTGGTGCAAATCCTAATCATAGATTAATTTATTTAATCCATATTAGATGAGGATTATGGAGAATGTGACAAGGAGAGAGAAAATGAGGAATTAAAAATTGATTTTTAATCAAAAGGTCAAGTGACTAAATTAAATAAATTGTCTTATTTATTTAATTTAGAGAAGAAAAGGTGTAAGGTAAATTATTCAATTATTCAATTACATACTTTAGGAACCTTAGGCAGAAAATGAAATAATGATTAAATAAATTGTTTAATCATTATTAACGAAATAGACTAATAGAGTAGACAATTTTGACCATGTGGAAATGGTCCAATTTAGATGTCTATACTATTCATCTAATGTTTAGCTATTCACATGTAATATTTATAATTATTTAATAATTACATACCTTCGCAGTACATGTGGCCATGTAATAGGGAGGTGGAGGACTACTAAAAACAAAGTGAATGTTATGACCTTGAAATTTTATTAAAATCATTCAACTAATTTCGTTAATCTTTCATTTCAAAAATGAAATTTAATAAATTTAGTTTAATGAACTTGCTAACATTTACCTGATTATCAAGGCCAAATGCCTCATTAAGGAGGGCATTTTTCATCACTATCCGATTAGATGTAGATATACTTTGGGCACCTGCATCCTGACTATCTACAAGATCATAAACATAGAGTGTTCCACAAGCATAACAATGATGAGGTGGAACTCTAATCCCTAAAGACTCGCTCGAGTCACCCTATGCTAGAGGAGGCTATGGGTGAGGGAACTAATTGACTGCAATGTATCAACCTCACGATTCTCCTTCATAATGAAAGGGATAGTCACATACTCATACATTGGTCTAGTGAGTTCTCATCTTGTTGGTCATTGTGCATTGATATGTGTCCCCACTCTGTCCTATGTCGAGCCCCCACCTCTACCTTGGAAGTCCCACATGTCATAATAGTTAGGGATTTTATTGAGTACAAACTCATAGTAGATTTTCCTCAAAAAATATTGTGGCACCTCATTGTTGATGCATGGAGGATAGTCAAAAACCATCCACCACCTCCTCCAAAAAGTATTCTTTATCCCTTAGTGGTTGCACCAATGGATAGGGAAACTCTTGCTTGAAGGATGTAAAGGTTTATTCATTCTAGGGTTCATGAATAGTGCACACAAGTCAATTTTTGTAATTTTTTCATCTCTAATTTGTGTATAGGATAGTTTATCTACATAAAATTCTCTAAGCTCTTGTCTCTTCTTAGACCAACTACTTATTTGCTTTCTAATTGAATCTACATGTGATATTATCAATTCAAGTGATTGAGAAAGTGTGGTTCTATGAAATATTGTGCCTATAGGATCTCTCAACCTTGCAATTAACTCAATTTATTTTTTGTTATTTTCAATTTTCCCCACTAGATTTTCTTGAGTTTCTAGAGAATGTTGAGGAATTGTTGGAGGTGTTTGTTGGGGTTGTTCTTTAGGAGGGTTTTTAGCATGAGGTGAATTAGGATTTTGAGGAGGAGAAGGAGATGCATTATCATTTCCTAAAAATTAAAATAAATTTACATCCAAAAACATATTAAATCTACCTATTTAATACCAACTTCACACAAAAAAATAACTCACTCCTTTGACCTCCCCTATGTCGTGGCGGCATTTTGATGAAGATTTGGTGAAGAAATAAAGAAATTTGAGCCTTCCTAGAATGCGAGTGTGTTTTTGAGGGTTTGCAAGCCATGAAGAAAATTAGGGAAAATAGAAAAATGGAATGAAATCAACTTTTATTTTTTTAAATAAGTTAAAATGTGCTTGTGTTATAATATGAGTATGTTTTTGCCTTGTAGTGGTTGAGCCTAAAGTTTGGTCAGTCCAAGCCATAATGTGAGCACGTTATAATGCGAGCACATTATAATGCACTTGTGTTTTGGATTTTTTTTTTAAAAAAAAGGGTTGGCTACTTTTTGGCCCCCCATATTTCTACACCCACCCATGGGTAAGCACACCAAGATGTGATACAAAAAGAGGGTCTTAAGATGCCACTTTTTTATATATTAGAAAACTCTAATATTCAACATGAAAATGAAGTAGTTGCACTCAAAATTTGAAGATGCAACAAGAACAAGAGTTGTAGTGCTCAGAATCTAATTTCTAAATTACTATTTTTTTAAATGGTGAAGATTAAGGGTTTCAAAAAGGGGGAGCACACAAAGTGGTCTCATTTTTTAAAAAAATTATAACATATCATCTAGTGTGCTCCCCCTAAAATTTTAACTTTTATTAGAATTTTAAAAATCAGTTTAGTGGGAAATAAGCTAACAATGTGTAGTTTATGTTGGATTTTTGGCTAATTTTTAATGAATATGATTTTTTACTAATTTTTTAAGTCAACACATCTTGAAAAATAGAAATTTGAGCATGCTCCCCCCTAAACTTTTGAAAGCTAATTGAAAATCAATTTTATTTTTTCAATACATGTAGAATGGAGTCTAGTTTTTAAAATTGCAATTTGTTCAAAATCTGATGAAAGAGTAAAAAAAAATAGCCAAAATACCACATGTTGGTTTTTGACCAAAAAATGGACACACTAACAAAAGACAATTAAAGATGAAAACATTAACATAATCAAAAATATATATATATAGTTAGATAGCTAAGAGAGATTACCATCATCATGGTATTTTTATAAAATTTGCATTGAAACACATGCAAACCTGATGGAGAGCATGGCCAAAAATGTGTGAATATTTTTTTACCTTTAAAAAAAAAAACACATCTTTGGCATGAAATGGTCGTCCAAACCTTTAGGCTAGATTCCCAAGGAAAATACCAACCCTTTGGCAAGCACAAAATTTGGCATTAGATAAATGAAAATACATTTTTAGAATGATAGTGCCAAATGAGAGAGAAAGAGAGGGAGGGTTTGGTAGAGAGAGGAAGAGGGGAGATAGAAAGAGGGGGGATGGATAGAGAGATGGGGGAGAGAGATAGATAAAGATAGAGAGAATGGTAGGGAGTGGTGGAGGGAGAGGTAGGTAGAGAGAGGGAGAGGTAGGGATGGAGAGAGAGAGGTGACAGAGAAATAGAGAGATCCAAGTAGGTAGAGAGAGGGAGAGGAGAGATATAGAGTATAGAGGGAAGGAGAGAGGGAGGGGGGGTGACAGAGAGGTAGGGAGGTGTGAGAGAGGTGAAATAGAGAGAAACACACGCATAGAGAAGTGAGAGAGAGAGAGAGAGAGAGGAGAGAGGGTGCCAGAGAGAGGGGAGGGAGGGAGAGGTAAAGAGGGATATGAGATAGATAGAAGTAGAGAGAGAGAGGTGAGATAGAGAGAGATAGAGGGAGAGAGAGTATTTAGATAGAGAGAAGTAGAGAGGGAAGGAGAAAATGAGAAAGAGGGAGAGGGGGGATGAGGGACAATTGGAGAGGTAGAGAGGGATAAGTGAGATAGAGAGAAGTAGAGAGATAAAGAGAGAGGGAGTGGTATGGAATGATGGAGGGAGAGGTAGGATGAGAGAGGGAGAGGGGAGATAGAGAGGAAGGAAGGAGAGAGAAGGATAGGTAGGGAGAGTGATATAGAGAGTGAGCGAGAGAGAGAGAATGGTAGGGAGCAATGGAGGGAGAGATAGGTAGAGAGAGAGAGGAGAGATAAAGAAAGTTAGAGAGGTAGGTAGAGAGACAGTGGTAGGGATTTATAGAGGGAGAGGTAAGTAGAGAGATGGATAGGAGAGATAAAGAGTAGAGAGGGAAGTAGAGATGGAGGGAGAGGTAGAGATGAAGAGAGAGAGGTGAGAGATCTAGAGCAACAAAGAGAGATATGGGAGAGATGGAGATAAGTAGAGAGAGGGGGGAGGGAGGAAGAGGTAGGGAGGGATGGAGAAAGAGAGAGAGGTGAGATAGAGGTGAGATATAGAGAGGTAGAGAGGTAAGAATATATGGAGGGAGAGGTAGGGATGGAGAGAGAGAGAGATGAGAAATAGAAACAAAGAGAGAAAGGTAGGTAGAGATAGGGAGGGGAAGATAAAGAGTAGTAGAGAGGGAGGGAGAGGTAGGGATTAAGGGAGAGAGAGGTGATATAGAGAGAAATAGAGAGAGAGGTGAGATAGAGAGAAGTAGAGAGTGAAGGAGGGAGGGAGGGAGATAGAGTTGAGAGAGAGAAAGCAGGGGTGATGGAGGGAGAGGTAGGTAGAGAGAGGGTGAGGGGAGATAAATGCAATGTCCCCCAGTTGGGGTATGCTTGAATTTTCCCAAAAAGTAACAATTCCAACAATGTAATTTATTTTACAAATAGTAAATTCTAAATTAAATCATATAAAATTTATTGAACTTAAGAATAAATGAACAATTAATATAAATAGCATTGCAATATTGGTATAGTCTATAGTTTCATTCCCCATAACCAGTCATAGAAAGGATTGGAAAGGAAAGCACAGTAGGGCACTTGGATTTTTATCATCACAATTAAGCCCAAGAGTGTAGCAATCACCCCTTGGCCCCAAGTGACAAGAACTTGAATCACTAACATCCAACATGAGGTTGGTTTAATTACGGGGTGGAGATTATTCATAACAACTAAGCCCAAGAGCATGGAAATCACCCCTTAGCCCCAAGTGGTAGGAAATTTCGTTACCATCCAACATGAGCTTGGTCTACTTACATTGTGGAACCTAGGGATTTTTCATCACAATTAATCCCACGATCATGGCAATCACCACTTGGCCCCAAGTGGCGGGAACTTTCATTACCATCCAACATGGGGTTGGTCTACTTACATTGTGGAACTAGTCTATTGCCTCCTCTAATTGTTTTCCCTTGAATATCCTTGCCTAATTGCTTATCAGGAAACTAATAAATTAAATTTGTAAGAGCCTTTAAATAGAATGGACACAATTAATTACATAGAGTTTAGTTTGAAAGACATATTTAAAAAGCAAGATCTTGGTTTTCTAGATTGTTTTATTTGCATCCAAATGTGGCATAAAGAAGGTTGAATTTTTTTATTATTAAACCAAGTATGTTAAGAAATTTGGGATGGAATATTGTGAGAGTGTTTATATTCCACTTACTCTAAGGTTGAATTTGACTAAAGATATGGAAGCTAGGGGTGTTGATCCTACCTTGTACAAGAAACTTGCTAGAAGAAATTTTTACTTGACTCACACTTGACAAAATATGTTTTGTATACTAGGTACATGGTTTCAAGGTTTTTGAGTTCTCCTAATTCTCTACATTGGATAGTATTGAAGATTATATTGACATATGTATTAGGGACATTGAATGTGGGTGTTATTTATTCTTCTTTTAAAAAATTATCATTTGCAAGATATTTTGATTAAGATTGGGAGTTGTCTCTAGAATAACTTAAAACCCTTATTCATGGGTTTGGGTAGGTTAATTTGATATTCAAACTTAGATCATACACAAGATAGGTCCCTCCTGACAAGGGTTAGATTAAGGTAAAATTTGATGAAGTTACCTAAGGTAGCCTAGGGCTTTCAAGAGTGGGATATGTTTTGAGAGACTAGGAAGGGAACATGTTGGTAGTGGAAGCCTGGGAACAACAATGAGGTCAAGTTTCAAGAGGCTTGGATTACTTTAAAAATGTGTAGAAAGATGAAGTTTACAAGAATTCATCTTGAAGGTGACTCCCAAATCATTTTGAATGTGATTTTATGTAGAAGAACTCCTAGTTGAAAACTAAGATTCTTGCCACCTACTTGGAATTTGCTGGATGACCTTGAGGATTTTTTTATTTCACATTTATAAGGAAGGAAACTCAGTAGTCAATCACCTTGCTAATTAGAGGATATTCGGCATGAACTAGGCAAGGATACAAAGGATGGATGGATAAGAGCATTAAGAGACTTTAATGCAAAATTTGAATGAGATGTAATGTTTAAGGGGAAATGACAATGAATGGCTATAGTTGTGGCCAGTCCTTATGCAAAATGTTGGTGGGCTATATTTATCAAGAATTCGAACACGTATGGAAACATATGGTAAGGATGGATTCCATGATATTTTTGAAGGCTAGGGTGTAGTAGATAGCATTCTAGGGGTGGATTTTGAAAGGTCACCTCTTCAAATTCTGAATAGAGATGATGCTACAAGCCATTGAGATGGTTGAATCAATGAGGAATTCATTGAGTTTTCATATAAATACAAAACTAACTTAGATGTTACATCATTTTTCATAGCCTAGTTGTTTGAATTGGAGGACAAAGGTAGGGTCCAAAGGCTAATGGATACACTATTATGGATGAAATGGCGGGTGAATATGCACCAATTTTTAGAGATGGTGGTGGTCAGGGGAGGTTTGCAACCACAAGGAGGATGTTGCACTCAATTATATTATAGATATAACAACCCATTGATCCCATTCCTGAATTAGGGGATGAAAATAAAAGAGGATGGGAGAAGGGGCCAAGCAGTAGTGAGCATTGGGTTTTTTTTAAGGAAATGGTGTTCTCGCATAGGGTGAATGTACTATGGGTTTGGTCATTTTTCCACATTTATCTATCAAAATAAATCATGCAAGTTATAGAGATGATAGAAAATGTACCACAAGATATATTTTCTCTCTTGGTTATAGGTCAATTTCGTAGTATAGCAAGAAGTATTTTTTTATTAAATTATCAACAATTGAGGTAGAATATGCAATAATAAGTGATGCATGAGCATTCAGATGCACGAGCAATATTGCACACAAAAACAATGTGTGTTGTATTTAATTTCTCATTTTTGGTTGTGTTTGATTTTTGATCTTCGGGTCATGATTTCAGAGCACTTTTCACACATTTTCAGCTTATTTAAAATCAAATTCTCATACCTATTGGATGTGTGGCACCAAAGACTTAATTTTCATGTGTCTAGTGATTCAAAAATTGAATTTTTCCTCACCGAAATGGACGAGAAAAAATCCAATGCTTAGGCATGTGATTGAGCATTTATTGTAATTTGTAACTCTCATTTGTATTTAAAATTTGTTTTTGAATTGATGGTGAATGGATCTAGGCACTTGGTGAAGGAGTTAGTGGAGTGAGCCTATGAGTGAAAAAAGTGGGAAAATGCATTGATTTTTGTATGCAAACTTAATGAGAGGAATATGCCCACACAAGAGGATGATCAAAAGATTTGATGTTAATTTTTTTGATGTAGAAGGATTATTGTGGTCTCTTGAGTTAGATTTGATAGTGTTGGAAGTGAATTCTTTCTTGTATTCAAGTTTTTGGATTGTTATCTCTCAATTTGATGCTAAGATTGTAAAATGACGAATGAATAAATCAAATTAGTAACTTGAATTTGAAATGGTTGATGTTTGAGTTTGTATTTGATCTCTCAATGGTTGCCAATAGTTTTTCTGAACTTGGTTCTCCTTGTTGAATGTGTGAAACTATGGGTTTTTGGCTATGAAATAAGAGGGGTATTGTTGGGAGAAAAAATATGTTCTATTTAGCTTTTTGTAGATGAATGTGGGGGCTTTCATTCTCCAAGTTTTCATTAGAAAAAGATTTCATTAAATGGTTCAAATTAATTTTTGAAGGAAAGTCTATCATGAGCTTTGAGTGCAGATTTAGAGTTGTTTGAATTTTCCTTGTGGGGCTGCAATATTCACATTGTTGTTTGGAGTTTTGATGTTTGTTCTTGCATCAATAAGTGAGGTAGATAAAGTAATAACTTGGTTATAGTCTATTCTTTGCTCTTCTATGATAATCATAGTGTCATTTAGCTATGTAAAATTCAAATGTTTCATTCCATGATGAAACATATTAAGGATTATAGTCATTACATTAGGCACCTCATCCAACAATAGGTGAGCCATCTTTAGTATTTTAGGATAGAGGGCTGGATGGTTGATATTTTCACTAAGGTCTTATGTGAGACCAACTATAAAGGGCTTATAGGATTGAGACAAGTCATATGAATAATTGATAGTCATCATTCAAGAAGAATTGTTGTGTGTTTACCATTGCATATGTGAGTGAGTACTTTTGTTATGCTATTAAATAGCTTTAGTGTTTTGTGTTGTGAATTTTTTTACATAACTACTAACATTCAATTAAATGTTAACATATTAAGATTAAAAGATTAAAATAATGACTGCCAAATGTAATAGAAAAAATATTACAATCAATACCTCATTAAACTCTCAGTAGGAAATTGTTACATAACTGCAAGTGGTTAGCTCACCATAGAATTGTAATTACACTGCCATTACAACTGCCAGATTAAGCACACATATCTAGGTTTGTATTCACATTTGAATTTTTATTTTGTTTGGCAACCAGAGTTTATATAATGTTACACGTTAATCAACTTCAAAAACCATTTTAGAGAATATTATTTCCATCTGTACTTCCCATCTCAATATCCTCCACATGTTTTACACCATTTACATTTGCATTCTCTTGACTGTAAGGCTTTCCATTCCTATAAATCATGTACAAAACCAACTGTGCAGCCCCTAAACCGAAGCCAATTCCATTTGGAATCTATATTCACCACAGCATACATTTTGTTTGGTTAGAACATATTATATACAGAATAGAGTAGCTTAAACAGCCATATGTTATCTCTTATCTTGAGACAAGGGTGAAAATCACAGGCCCACTTACCCCAACGAACGCATCCTGCTCATAAAATGCCCACACTCCCCAAACTCCTCCGTTGAGGAAAAGACAGAAAGAGAGGAAAAAGGGCATGAATTCCACACTTTTCTTGATGACAACAGTTCTCTGTGAGCAAAATGATAAAGGAATTAAATCTAAATCCTTTGTTTTTCATTATAAGGTCTTCAATGGTCTTTATCCGAATGCAAACTTACCATAACAATTAAGGGAGAAGCATACATGCTTAAACATAAGCATACGCCTAGAATTCCAATAACATCTATCCTCGCCTTTATGTTTAGTGCCAGAAATGTGACCAAAAATACAGCAATGAAGAAAACTATGTCCACAAGAAGCACCACCACAACAGTTCTCATCTGTAATATAGGCAATTTTAGTGAAGACTAAAGGGTATATCATGAATTGAAAGATATATATTAATGGAGGTGATAACTTACTCTTATACGTTTGGGAACGTAGAGTATAAAGAGAGAGAAGTAGAGGGCTTCTAATGAAGCTCCTGCCCCATTAACAGTGCAGAGGAGGAGTCCATCGGGCTTCATTGCTCCGTAATAAGTCCACAGCGAAGTGCTCAGCAATGTAGACACATATGGTAGTGATTCGAAGTCCTCTGTCGACTTCTTCTTCACTATTCGCCAGAAGGTATTCCTGTCAATGGCCATGTATACATTAGTTATCATCACCACCTGAGCATTATCAGCATATGTTTTTCAATTAGAAAGTGGTGAATGTTTTGATTATGGCTACTGAAATTGTATATTTTTTTATTTTTGTTTAATGTCGGTTAAAGTTATGAAGTATTTCTATGGTTAGGTTTAATCAGGTGTTCTTTTTCTTATGGTTTTAAAAGTAGCTTTGAAAGTATTCATAAAATGTTTTGATTTGTTTATATGTTCAAAGATTGAGTTTTGTTGGGGGTGCGGGTCCTAGTTCGGTTGGTGGTACTGGAGGGTGTCGTGCCAGCATCGCTGATCATGTTAAGAAGTTTACCATGCGTATTGCAGTTTATCGAACTTTGTTATTATATTGTGAATGGCTGAGTTTTCAGTTATTGTGCTGAAATTTTTTTTCTCAAAAAAATTCAAAAGAAATATTCTTTTAATTTCGATATACATTATTATTATACAAATTTATCAGGCTTTTTTTAATTAAAATAATTATTATCAGTCTAAATATACATAAACATATATTAACAAAGTGTGGAACATGAAATATGCTTCAAAGTATCTATGCTTACATTGGTGAAATGAAAACAAGAAGTGATAACACATTTCCTGCACCATATTATCCAAATTTACAGTGAGTACATATTCTTAATATTTTTTTTATTCTATAATAAATCACTGAATGTAAACCAAAATATTATAAAATAAATATACAATAAAAAAAATACTAACTTCATTATCATACAAAACAATAATAAGAATCTAATTTGAATTACAATTGAAATTAAAAAAAATCATTAATTATTAGTTATTTTCTAATAAATCTCCCATCTAAGAAGACCCCACTCTTGCTGTAATGAATTTTTTACTGTCTTTAATTTGATGAAAATAAATTAATTAATATGCACAGAATAAAAAGTGAAATATTGAGGACGAAGATTATTATATGTATTTATAATAAACAAGAGACATGAAAGTTTTGAAATATATAAAAGTGAAATCTTTTGTATCATTCTTTTTAACTTATCATATTAAGAAGTTAGTATGCGATGTTTTTTTGGATTTAATGAAAAAATTTACAGTCAAATTTAAAAATATCTTATATTAGTATCATAAATTGTGGAAATTTTATGTCTGTAAATATTAAGAATTGGTAATATCAGGAAAAAAAAATCTACTTAAAATAATTGAAAAATAGTGAAATTTAAATTATCATTTGTGATTTAATGGTTCTATATGAGTCCATCAGGGATCAAGTCTTGCTGAGTGCAAGACCCTGGCATCATAAAAGATGAGGTCGGGATCATGCCCCGGATGAATTTGACAGAATGGATACCCCTCAGTCCTTGACTATCAACCAAAAGATTTCAGATGATATAAAACTTTCCATAAAAAAAAAATAAGAAATATAAAATGTATAAATAACAATCTACTACTTATAATATAATACATTATTATTTTAAACTAATATAATATACAACTTTTTAGATCAAAAGATAACAATTCTATAATATAATGTTATGTTATCACTTAAAAATAATATACTGTCAATCCCCTGTTTGGCCTGCAAGCATAAGTAGTTGTTGGACAGCTACTAGTGCATTCAAGAAGAAAGATACACCATTTCATATAAGTTAACCCCAAAACGAAAGCATAAAGCAATGAAGAATAAAAATTCTAGTAAAGAGGAAATTCTGCAAAGATTACCAATGACACCCAGTATGAAACTCACACTCGCCATCTCCCAAAACTTTAAAATTGCAGAGAGCCAGTGAGAATTGTTATTGCAAGGAGAGGCTATAAAATAAAATAAAGGAAGAAAGAAGGTGAGGCATCATGGATGACAGCCACGTAAAAGGTGAGAAGCATAAGTACTAACGTCCAGCATTTCATCATGATTTTATCTCATATTCCCATTGTCCATAAAAAGCTTTCCGCACTAGAAAATTTAGGCATGGAGAGGCACAACCCCACATGGCAGCTGTCATTTGACAGGCCTTCAGATGCTCTTAATGCCCGCACTCTCCCCCAATGATTCTCTAGTGACTGTTTTCAGAATTTTATACGGAATTCCCACCCCATGAAGAAGGAATATTTGTATTCTAGAACCTCATACTGTAAACTTTGATTAGTTTACTAATATCATTGCAGAACAAAGCAATGGCATTTGAGATCCAAAATAGAAAAGAAGAAAAAAGAATAGTTCTTTTTCAAAGGCATGATTTTTTAAGTTTGAGTTCAAAACAGTACAAATTGTTTTGATTTTTGAAAAGTTTGAGTTCAAAACAATATAAATTGTTTACAAGCATGATTTTTTATCTTAAAATTAAAGGTCATTTTTTATAATCTAATCACATTTTTGAAGTGTAAAACAGGGTTAGTACAATTAACTTAATCCCCTCACAAATTTTGTAGCTTGTCTTATATTATCCTGTTAGAAGAAAGAGCTTAAGTTCAGAAAATGGTTTCATGAAAACACAAACATATATTTAACAACATAGGTGGAATATAATTTTACATATTGCTTTCTAACATTAACAACGAGGCTGTAACCAAGCAATATGCATCCATATCTGTCATAGAATGGATGTAAGTTCAGGAAAAAAATTCTAATACTCTGTATCCGTTATCATTGTAACTTTATATTTTCACTATTACACTTTTGCCCTCCTTAGACAACATCCCCATCATAATGCAGATTATGATTCTCTTCATGAGAGTAATAATTTAGAATTTGGAATTTGTACAGCTTGTAAGACCAATATAGTTAAAAGGTATCTTAATGTTAATCATTTATAGGCTTTTATTTATGTTAGTCAAATCAAAGTTTCAAAATTGATAATATTTATAAAATAAAATAAAATGTTTATGTATAATAAATAATAGTGTATATTTTGTATTTTGTTTTTGTTTTATGTTGTTTTGTTTTTCTGTTATAAATTTATAGTTTTAATAGTCAATATGATTAATTTGGTACATTAACTAAAATGTAATTTTATATTTCTTCACCAATTGCATGTCATTCATAATCATTACTCATTAGCCACATGCTTCCCAATTCCTATTTTGAGATATTTTTCATATTAAATTATGGTGTCTTGAACTAGACTACATGTGTGACCTGATTTTCTCATTTAGAATTTTACTTATCTTACTCCTAGATTGATTGTCCTAGAATATGGTTGTTATTTCATTGGCTTGCATCTAAAAATTATTTACTTATGTCTAGGAATGTGAATTTATGGACATCATCATAGCTCTTTAAGGGAAAATCAAATAATTACCATTTAACATTCATATTTAGGAAACTTATTCATAGTTGCATCAACTTTAGTCTCAATCTCAATTGCATTGACATTTGCATCTATGCTTGGGATGTCTTCAATATTTGTGCATTAGAAAAGAGGATTAACTATTCATATAGCTTTTGGTATGGGATTTAAGAAACTAATTATTGAAGGTGATTCCTTGAATAATACATTGCCTTCAAGGTTCTTAAACACCTAGCTAGATGATTGCAACTTTCATAAGTGATGCTCTTAAGCTCGACATAACTTTTAAGGAGGTTCATTTTAGGCATGTGCTCTAAGATGGAAATAAAATAGAAGATTTTTTTTGCTAATTACGAATTCATAAATAATGGCATCAATATTTGCAATGATTTTAATTGCATCCCAACACAAACTAAGGGACTCCTTAGTAATGATTGCACCCCTAGTGACAAAACATAGTTGATGTGTAATAATGACCAAGAGAGGGGAATAAAAACCATTATTTAATGATCTATTTTAGCATCTTTAATGACATTGAGAAGCAATGTTTAATGATATTTTCTAGCCTCTTCAGTGATTCTAACAAGTATTGGTCACTATTTGTGAATAGCGTAGTGAATTTTGGTGTAAGGAATTGTTATGTTATTGTGAGGAGGAGATGGGCAAAGAGTGTAATAAAGTGGATCCCTTTGATTGTGATGGGGTCTACAGGATCCATGTTTGGAATATTTTAAAGGAGGGAGGTTTAACCCCTTACTTAGAGAGGTTAAATGGTCATGACCCTATTGTAACAAAGGTCTTTGCTAGAGAGTGGAAAAATATATAAAATAAATTGTTTGGTTGGGAAGATGAGGATTTACTAGCTCACATTATAGGGTTATCAACTAAAGGAAGGAATTTTTTTAAGATAGGAAGGTTGATGAAGAAGCTCTACAATCTTTCTTGAGGCATGTAAAAGGGAAAAATTGGTGCAATTGCATTCAAGCTATGAGAGAATGTCACTCAAACTATAGCTTGGGTCGCAATGGTAAAATGCCTTATGAGACACATTTTACTTGAAGGAAGGTTTAAATCAGTGTATGAATATCATTTTTTCTTGCTTAACCATTTTAGACACATTGTTAGTCTCCTTCCCTTTCTTTCTTATGACATCTTCGAAAAAATCAATAAAGGAAAGTAGAAAGGCACCCAGCATGATTCCTATTCACCAAGGCCTCATGCTTATGATTATGAATAGCATGAAGGTGTAGAATCCTAGTTGGAAAGTACTAGGTGGTAAATCCTCTTTTAAGAAAGAGTAAATCTAAGATTGTTGAGTTTACTGATACCTCATATTTTGAGTATACCGATACCTCATATTTTGAGTATTTTAAATCCCAAAGCATAATTCACAAGATTTTGGTGTGAAAGGAATGGTGTTTGGTGACGCTTTAGAAGAATCCAATTATATGATTTTGGAATCATCCTTAGACCTAGAGTATGATTTTTTTGAGGAGATGGTAACCCCAAAGAAGAAGAAAAATACAAGGATGATACCCCTAATACTACATCAAAAAAGAATGGGAAGGGGAAGAAAACCATTATTTAGTCAAAGGATTTTGAGATTGAGAATGGGAGTTATAATGAAGAGGGTATGGAGAAAGAATTGGAAGAAGATAATGATAAAGAGAAGACAGACACTAGAAAGGGGAAATCAACTTTAGTGGAACCTACAATTAGGATTCCCTTCCTAAGGATTTTGGATCCCACCCTAGATATCCCTAGGGATTTTCCTATCCTCATTGTTAATGCCTCATCTAGAGAGGAGATCTTTGAGGTTCTTGGTACCATGAAGGAGGTGGTTTCTTCACAAAACACCATGACCAAATGTTTTATATGAAAATTAATAGAATTAATATTAGGCTAAAAGAATTGTAGAAGAAAATGGGGGTTCATACTCAGCCTTTAGGGGAGGATAATAGGAATATTATGCAAGGTTGGAAGGGTATCCCTAAGATGGATAGGATTGAAAAAGACCTATCCAATATTAATAGTGAATTTAAGGCTAAACTAGTTGTAGTGAAGTTGAACAGAGATGTTAATATCAATAGTCACCTTTATAGAAAAAGAATTGATGGCCATAAAGGAAAATCTTGAGCATTTTGTGTAGATCAACAAATGCATGTTCAAAACAATGTGGTTGAAATTAAAAGTCTCAATGATAGCCTTAAGGAACTCTATGAGATTCATTTAATTTAGGAGATTGGCAAAGCTTGTCCAAGGGATAAAATTCAACACACTAAGTCTAGAATCAAAGCCAAAGCTAGTAAGAAGAAATCCCTTGAAGAAGAGAAGAAAGACTTGTTAGGGTTTTTCAAATTGCATGATATTTTTTACTAGAAGGAGTTGCTTCGCAACTGGAATCTTGAAATATTTGCAATTGGGGCATTGTTTTGTCTTTCTTGTACTTTTGTGTTCTATTTTCTTGATCTTGTTGGGTCTTTTTATGTTGAGGTTGTTAGAAACCAATATCAGACATGCAAACCAAAAGGCCTTCCACAAAAGAGAAAAAAAATAAAAAGCAAGAGCTTTGCATGAAGATGTGCAAATTGATATATTCAGAATTAAGAAATTACATGAGATGATTTGCTTTATAAAAGCAAAGTATGCAACACTAATGTTGACCTAAAAGGGAAACCCTAGTGTGCACACTTAATAATTAATCAATTATTGATGTGCCTAAGTTTAGCTTAAGTAACTAAAGGAATAAGTGACTTAATTAATTAACCAATATGATATAATTAATTAAGTGGAATAACTTATTACTCTAACACCTGCCCGTTAAGATGAACTTAGGAAGTAGCTAAAACACTAGAAAAAAGATTCATGAAAGCAAAGATGGGTCCTGACAACTAGGCCTGATCAGGTACCCATTTACAAATGCAAGAAAGAGGTAGAGAAGAAAAACCCAATGGGACAAAACCCCCCTACAATGAGATGACATGTTGCAAAGAAGCATTGGAAGAACATTGTGGAGTAACACTGGAACCAAAATCCGGCAAGAAAGGAAAGATACTTTTGTTTACAAGAAATCATATCAGAATCATAATAATGCAATAGTAGATCTGATGTCACGGAACACTCAAAAACTCCAAATGGGAACAAACCTAGAATCTATGAAGTAGCAATAGATTATTGAATGCTGTGATACTGAAATGAAGTGCAAAGATTCAAGTTGCACCCTCCCAACTGCCAAAATATCCAAGTAATCTCCAAAACACCCATCGGGCCAAATCTGAAATAACGATAAACCTATTATAGATACAGAAAAAAGTGCATGGACAACAACGTAGAGCTCCTCAATACCTTTTCAATGCCGCAAAGATAACGAAAATTAGAGATTGTGGCAAAAATTTATGAGTTCGAAAGCGAAAAAATGAATATTTGACTTCAAATAGAAATAAATGCAGCTAAACAGAAAAATACTACAAAATAAACTACACCGCAAGAAAGTTATCGAAACCAGTTTTTCGGCGATATCTCGTTTGCCTAATTTCGATGCCATATGCCCAAGTTATGCCAAAAAGAAAAAAACTACTCTTTTAGGGCAAACTAGGGGCAAGAGGGGGCAAAGAGGGGTTGTACAGTCGCTGATGTCAATGATTCATGAGCAAAATATTGACGGCCATCTAACTATCGCCACAAAAAATTGGCCCCCTGCAAAAAAATTTTGGGTTGTGATCACCCATATGACCTGAGTGGGGGCTGGAGTTGACCAAGGGCCGAGTGCAAGAGCTCCCAGTCCCCCATAGAACCGACGACCGAGCTACAGAGGGGCCTCCGAGAGCTGAACACAAGTCGGTGACGCTAGTAGGGGGAGCCACTACTAGAGGCGGTGATGGTGGACCGATGGCCGTCTGGTGGCCACCTGGTGGCGGAGCCAATTAGAAATGACAGCACAGGAACCAATGCAAAAAAAAAATTACATTTTTTTTAATTTTCGTGCCCAGCGAGCATGTTGGGGAGGCTGTATAGCCTCCCTGGCAAAAAAAATTTGCAAATTTTTTTTACCTCAAAAATAATTTTCTCCAAAATCGACAAAACGAAGGGCGATCTTAGGGTTTTGGGGTGTTGTGAATGCGATGGCAGTGTCCGTTTTGTTCCAAGATGCTCCAAAAAAAAGGCTACCTCCAGAGCTTGCAAAAAATCACCGAATTTTAAACCCTCACAGATTTCTTCAATGATGACCAAAATCAATAAAATGAAAGTCAATCCTAACTTTTTCTAGCGCTCTGAATCCAATGGTAAAGCCTGATATGATCCAAGGTGCTACATAAATGAACTCAAGGCATGATACCCTTGAGGAACCTCGAACGAACTCTGCAATGATTTTCTCAAAAATCTAAGAAGGGGTTGCATGTCAAGGCTCTGATACCATGTTAGAAACCATGATCATACATGCAAACCAAAAGGCCTTCCACATAAGAGAAAAACAATAAAACAAGAGTTTTGCATGAAGATGTGCAAATTGATATATTCAAAATTAAGAAGTTACATGAGATGATTTGCTTTATAAAAGCAAAGTATGCAACCCTAATGTTGACCTAAAAGGGAAACCCTAGTGTGCACACTTAATAATTAACTAATTATTAATGTGTCTAAGTTTAGCTTAAGTAACTAAAGGAATAAGTGACTTAATTAATTAACCGATATGATATAATTAATTAGGTGTAATAACTTATTACTTTAACATGGGTCACTATTGTGAATATGTTTGTTGTGTTTTGGCTAACATTTTAATGTTAATAAGTATGTTGTAAAGAGTTTAAAGGCCCCTTCAAAACCTATTTTATCTCTAATAAAAACCCATTATCAAGGAAGTTAATGGTCCTCCCTCTTCCCCAAAGGGTTATCTTTTAGCTCAGCCCTTTAAATAAGGAATAGCTAAAAATGATGAGAACACATTGTAGTAGATCTCATCAATTCTAGACAAGGTTATACTAATCAATCTAAGACATGTGGAACAACCTAGTCTAAGACTAGACCACCCAACAAGGTTCTCTTCTTAGTAGTAGAAACTTTTGAATATCTTTGTCTTAAGTCTTAGATCTATTTTTAATAACCAAATCTCAAATTCTAATCTTTTTTCATAACACGTCAATCAATTGAGCAATAAGATCAAAATCGACATCATACCAAATCCTACATAATCTCCTTGTTCCTTTCTTAATTTTTTTATTTCTCAATATTGTTTTCTCATACCTTTAACACTTATTTCTCAACCTCAACTCTTGTTTTTAGGTATAATATGATTGGCAATAGACTTATAGACTTAGATCTCTTAATGTAGGGAGTTTTTTCCACTCATATATTATTGAATATGAATATATAACTTTATGTATCTTTTACAATATAAATTTCTTTTTTTTTCAATTTGACATCATGTATATTTTATATTTTTGGTGTTATTATCTTTGTCTTTACATGCTTTAAGTATCTCTTTAACTTGAATTACTCTGTCACAAATTATGACGTACACTCTCCACAATGGGAGATGTTAGACAGAGACCCCTTCCAGGTGCGATGAAGGTGCTCTATCTAGGCCATCGGCCTATTTGATCACCGATTGACTCCGCCCAGGTAAGTATGCTTGTAACTTAGTCCTCTTCTCCTTCTTATACTCCCTCTTCTCCCCTTTTTCCTCCTCCTTACACATGAGGGATCAATAACAACCATCGCTGACTGACCCTAATTAATGGAAACAAAATACCAGCACTTTTACTGTGTAGCTGTACCTGCGCTGTCTCCATGTATTGCATTGTCCCGTCCACTGTACATGATCCATTCAAAAGTAAACCAATACAGCCATTGTGATTCGATGGAATTCCAAGAACATCACGTTACTCTTAGAATTGCACAAATTTCATGTGATCAACAAGCTTAAAGTGAAGGTATCATCCATTTCATGTTTTATGGAAATACAAATCATGTACAATCTTCTTCAAAACTATCATTTGTTGGATTAGTTTTATGGAAATACAATGTATGTAAAGATTCCTTCAAAACTATAATTTGTTTGATTAGTTTTATGGAAATACATATTATGTAGAGTTTTCTTCAAAATTAATATTCATAAATAGTGATATTTTATATAACATGTTTTACTAGATATTTATTAAACTTAATAGAACTCAAGCTATCAATACAAAGAGGAGTGGAATCAATCTATAAACATCAAAGATCATTAAGAAAATGTTGTAAATATTGTGAGAAGCACTCTTTACTACGATAAATTATCACTCCATGAAAGACTTTCTCATTGCATCTTATTTTCCTATGTCAAGCAATAATAGTTGAGCCCATGTGCATGGTCTAACTTGAAGTGGATACTTTGCCATCACTACGCCCACTAATTTTTGTATCAAAATATTCAACAAGTTGAGAAATTAAATTATAATAATACATTGGACTACATATCAATGACTTTTCTAGGGCTCTTGCATAAATTTATTTATAAATCTAACTAAAAAACATATGTCAATCCAATGATTCAATAAGCATGCCAAACTCCCAACTAATCTCCTATACATGATGCAAATAAATTAAGCATAATCATCATCTTTAAATAGCTTCAAGTTGCATTAGATAGGAGTAACAATAAGCTTAACATCTATCATGTTGGACCTATCTACTACATTTGAGATGTGTAATTAGATCAAGAAATAAAGATACTATGAGCACATTAATCTACTTAAATTCCCAAGTAGTAGTGAATAAGACTAATATTAGTCATTTCAAATCCATCATACATATATTTCATAAAACAACCCTTCTTTGTAACTCCTTAGATAAATCCTCCACATGTAAAAATAGGAGAACAATATGATTGCCTTGAACTTAGATATATACAAAGGATCATTTAAATCACTTGATTGAAATCCTATTTGATGAAGATAGCTATCATTCTTGGCATACCAAATCCTTAGTTCTTGCCTAAGTTTATATAAATATTTTACAAATTTATATACCTTAGACTAAAAACTAGCAAAGTCAAAAAAATTAAGTTGAGTCATCTATATGCCCTCTTGCACGTCCCCATTCATGAAGGCACTTCAACATTAATCATATATACCTTGCAAACATTTTATGAAAAATAGAAATAACAAGTTTAATAACTATTTCCCTTCATTTGAAGAAAAAAAAATTCAAGGATTGTGGTTTTCATGGGGTTAGCTTTGATGGTGCCTCAGGTGGCCTAGCTACTTTTTGGAAATCTAGATAGGTTATAGGGATTCTAATTATGGATAGTTTCAATCATGTGGACACTAGTTTTTTTCATCTTCGAGACAACTCCTCCTAGGTTATTTCTAACATTTATGCTCCCAACTTGAAAAAGGCTAGGAAGAGGCTTTGGGACGAGCTTGGTTCTTTATGTAACAAACTAACCCTTTAACAAAGTAAATATTTCTAATTTTACACCTTACGAGTAAACAAACTAAGTAACAAGCTATTGCAATAAAAAAATTATTTTTATATTTGATGATTTCCATTCAAGATGCATAATATATTTACAGCATGAATTCCTTTTCATTCCATAAAATGCATCAATGCAAGAAAGCATACATTTACATACATAGCTCAATGAGCTTTAGAAAAAATAGTTGTAAAACAATCTAGAATCCTTCCTTTCAAATCTTGGTTCTTTTGTCGCCTGTTGTAGAGGAGAAGCATCATTCAGGTGTTTTTCTGCCAACCACGAACTCATAAATGTGATCCCTCGTACATCTATCATTCGATAGATGGACCTTCCCTTTGATGAAAAAATTGGTAGAGTAACTGACAATGACAACTAACTGAGCATAGTGTTGTCTCCTACATAACTAGAACTTGTAATCCCACAATCTATGTCTAACATGTAATACTGGATCATGGTGAACTGATAGTGGAGCCAAAGGTCGTCAAACTACTTTGACCAAAGTGTTTCATTCAGTATGTTCTACTAAGGGTTATCTATCACATACACTACTCACCTAGCCGATTTGACTTTAGGCTATCTTAAGCTACACATAGGTATTTCCTTCAATGGATAGTCCATCATCCCAGATAACCTATCATCATAAAAATCTACTTGGCATAAACCTACTTAACTAGTAAGTACACAAGCTAGGTATTTCCTTCAATGAATAGTCCATCTTTCCAAAGATAACCTATATACTTGGATTACCCTACTTACTTGTAAGTACATAAACTTCCTCCCATACTAGATTTATCTATCCTATGAGTAAACACAACTTTTCCTAGTTAAATCAATAACTTAGCTAAATACACCGTATGTAATTTTCATGTTCAATCATACCTAGTATATAATACCTATGATAAACACCCATCTCTTACTATGGAGTACTTAAAAACACATTATGAAAACAACATAATAGCTTCAACTTCCTTTTCAAAATAATCTAAATTCTCTAATGCATATATCGGGAAAAGACATCTCAAGCATGCATGCAAGACATATCATTCCAAAAGTAAAAATAACAAAGAAGAAGAGATCCTCGTGCCTGTTATCACTTATCCAAAACAAATGGCAATAATCCAACCCTTTTCCACAATAGAAATCTTGGTAAACAACTTATCAAGATTATCTCTATAAACTCTACCTCTCAAGTTGATAGCTTACTCCTCTCAAACTATATGAACTCGCTTCCTTTCTCTCTCTCAATGCAAAAAAAAAGTATGGCTGGAAAAATACAAAATTATGAATTGCAAAAGATGTATTATCTTAAGGAAGAATGTGTCCATCTCAAATGAAATGGTTCAACTATTTATAGAGAAACCTGGTCACCTCAAAGCCCACAGTTTAGGCATACTGATGGATAGCAAGCTTCATGCAAAGCAGCACATGAAACATATCAAAAAGGTGGCAATTTCTTAAGCTAATACTCAACATAATCACCTACAGGTTGACTTGTTTAGTGATAGCAATAAAAAGACATATTCAATCAGCATATGCTTAATTCAAATTGTTGCAATGAAAATACATCTACAACAACTTAAATTCAAAGGTGGCACCATCTCCATTCTCTCACCTTCTTATTTGGCACGGTTTAATTGCCAAAAGAATCAATCAACTTCCACTTTATGACAACAACTATCCATTGATCCATTTAGATGATGAATCAACTTGAGCAGATAAATACGTTAGAAAAAGTAAAGATTGGTCTTACTAATGGTGTCGACCAAGTCAAGCTTATCATAGACAACAATATCAAACACTTTACAATGTCATATATCGTGTGTTATACAAAATGATAATCGGTTTATAAAAATAGTCATAAGTTATTAAATCAACCTCATTAAATATAGTCAATGATGACTATTATCAACCTCCATTGTCATAGTTTGTATTGACTATAACAACTCCTTTATTAATTGACTTCTATCAAATAAGAGATAGTCGAATTCTAATCAAATATATATTATTATATATATAGTATATTATATACATATACATAAGAATATAAGAGTACAAGCAAGATAGTATATAATAAACACATTATATTGAATGTATGCATATATATATATGCCTCTATGTACACATATGTGTAGATATATTTATATTGATGCATCCATATGAGCGTGTCCATTCGCCAACATACACATGTATCAATATACATATAGTATATACTACACACGCACACATACATATATATATATATATATATATATATATATATATATATATATCCATATTTGATCCACATATCGCCATTCACAATTACCTTCATGTTGGTAAGTGTTTACATGTGGTACATCTATACATGTGCATATACATGTCGTTATATCCCATTGACATGCATGTGCATATATATGAACATACTTCCACATACATCCCACTTGTCAATATAATCATAATATTACAAGAAATATCTCAAAAGCTCAAATAGATAAAAATCATCCAAAAATGCATGCAATAATAACAAGACTCTCAAATATAGACATATCAACTAAGGATGACTTGCCTACTACCCACAAACTGACTCAACTCAATAATTCTAATGTGGTGTGTATGTATTCTCAGAGAGTTTACTTTTTCCAGTTACCTGACCAAGATCTTCTCCCGAGTGATACTTCCCCTCTGCCTAGAGGAATGGAACACATACCTCAATCCAATAACACATGCACTCAACAATCAATTGTTCATAACATATGTAGTATACATAAACATCTCCAAAGTTAGAATAGTAATTCAATAACCATCCATTCATATTTATGCATTATTTCTCCATGAAATAACATCAAATAAAATAACATCACATGCGATAACATTTATATTGATAACAATGTACAAGCATAATTTATTCATCTCCAAAATTCACATTACATTCATATTTACCCTATGTAGTAATAGTAAATAGTAACTTCACAATTGGGATGTAACATACTCCCCTAATCATCGTCCCCGATGACCTCGGGTGTTATAAAAATACAACAACTAACAACACATTACTCATTCTCAAAAGCATTAAGAATATGAGGAATTTTTTTTTTGAATTTTTGCATAGTCCTCCCAAGTAGCCAAGTCTTTTGCGTACTGTTCTCATTGGACTTTGCACTGCAAGACCTTTCAGTTATGCAAGTGCAGCTTACGTGTGCAGCTTATGTGTTTTGAGCACCTTGATGGGATTGAGAGTTACTACTTCAAGGTCTTGTACCTGTAAATCAATCCAATTAATTATATGATTATCCCCTAGTATATACTTTTTAAGGTAGGACACATGGAAGATGTTATACATTTTGGCAAGAGCCGATGGCAACGCGATTCGATAGGCTACTAGATTCACTTCCTCTAGAATCTCAAAATGTCCAACATAACACGAAGCTAACTTAGAAGACTTTCCAAATTTAATGGATCTCTTGCGAGATTTCACTCTCAACAATACTTTGTCACCTAAGGCAAAGTTGTGGGGTACTCTCTTAGCATCAGCGTAGCTTTTTTGTCTATCGTTAGCTTCAACTAACCTTTTCTTAGCCACCTTAACTTCTTCATCCATTTCAGCCAACATTTTTGGACCAAGACTCACTCGATCCTCAAGTTTATCCCAACTTATAGGAGTTTGACACTTTTGGCCATACAAAGCGTCAAAAGGAGCCATTTTTATTACAGAATGATAAGATTTATTGTAAGAAAATTCAACTAAGAGTAAGTAATCCTCCCACTTGCACTGTTGATCCATGCAATACATCTTAAGTAGGTCTTCTAATACTTAATTTACCCTTTCCATTTGCCCATCCATTTCCAGATGATATGTTGAGCTAATATTCAACTGAGTCCCTAGTGCAAAATACAAGGTTTTCCAAAACCTAGAAGTGACTCATGCATCCCTATCTAAAATAACCTTTTCAGGAATCTCATGCAATCTAAACACTTCCTTCACAAATCTTCTTGCTATGACAAGTACACCATCAGCTAGGTTCTCAAGTATAAAAGTGTGTTACTTTTGTAAGCTTATCTACAACTACAAGAATCACATTGTGCTTATTCCTTGACATAGGAAATCCTTGCACAAATTTCATACTGACGACTTGCCACTTCCTCTCGGGTATATCATGTGGGTATAACAAGCCTACAGGATGATGCTCAACTTTTACCCTTTGACACTCAAGACATCTAGCCATAAAACTAGCAACATCTCCTTTCATTCCCTTCCAAAAGTATAATGGTTTTACATCAACCATCATTTTTGTCACTCTTGTATGTCTAGAGTAGGGTTCTTTGTGTATTTCCTTCCATACCAGACTTCTTATCCTTTATGTCGGGTACATACATTCTACCCTTATATCTAAGTAACCCATTCGGTTCAAATTGAAAACCTTTATACCTAGAATCTTGTGGATTAATAGCGAGTTCTTTCTTAACTTGAAAGTAATACTCATCTTCCTTGCACTTTTGGAGTACTTGACCCTTAAAATCAGTTTTGATTGTTACTATAGAAGCAATGTGTCTTTTTTGAATTAATGCGTCGGCAACCCGATTTTCTTTCCCCTTAATATAATTGATATCAAAATCATAGTCAAATATTAACTCTAACCATCTTCTTTGTCTAGCATTCAAATTAGGTTGAGTAAATAGGTACTTTAACCCATTATGGTTAGTTTTCATCTCAAAGGGTTTTCCTAGCAAATAGTTCCTCAACATTTGCTATGAATCACGACTACTAATTCTAAATCATGTGATGCATAATTCATTTAATAAGGTTCCAACTTCCTGGATCATACGAAATTTCTTGCCCATCTTGCATTAGTACACCTTCTAACCCTTCTCTACATGCATCCATGATAATCGTAAAGTTACCTTCAGGATCTAGTACTTTTATGGTGGTCAATCTCTATTTGAGTAGGTCAAAAGCCTCTTGACACTTCTTAGTCCATTCAAATTTATTTCCTTTCTTTTGTAAAGAAGTATAGGGAAAGTGATCTTAGAAAATTTTGCGACAAAATTCCTATAATACCTTGCCAAACCCATGAAACTTCTTACCATTGACACATTCTTAGGTGTAGGTCACTCAATTACTACTTTGATCCTAGTTGGATCTACAACAATTCGATCTGCCAAAATCACATGACCTAAATAATGTACCCTCTTTTGGAAGAATGTACACTTGGAAATTTTACTATACAACCTATGTTCTCTCAAACATTGTAGGACCATTTCTAAATGCTTGCAATGTTCGTCCTCATTTCTAGAATAAATCAAAATATCATGTAGAAAAACTAGTACAATTTTTTCAAGGTAATCCCTAAACACACTATTCATCAAGTTCATGAATGCTACAGGTGTATTTGTTAAACCGAAAGGTAAAATAATGAATTCATAGTGTCCATATATGGTTTTGAATGCAGTTTTAAAGATATCTTCATCATTAACCCTCAATTGGTGATATCCAGATCTCATATCTATTTTAGAGAGTACGACAACTCCCCTCATTTGATCAAAAATGTCCTTAATGTGTGGAAACAGATACTTGTTCTTCACTGTAGCTTTGTTAAGCATACGATAGTTGATGCACAAATGTAATGTACCATCCTTTTTTTTGAAAAAGATGATTGGCACTCCTCAAGGTGATACACTTGATCTTATCAGTCCTTTTTACAACAATTCATCCAATTGTGTCTTAAGTTCCATAAGTTCAGTGGTTGTCATCCTATAGGGTACCTTAGAAATAGGTTTTGACCTTGAATTATATTTATAGAGAAGTCAAATATTATTTTCAAAGGCAACCCTAGTAACTCCTCTAAAAACACATCTAAAAATTTCTTCAATATTGGATACTTCTCCAAATCTGATTTTCCAGTTTCATCTATTTCACAATCTTCTAGTTCCTAAAAATTTTGGAACTCCGAATCATCTCTATCCTTCCCAAGTTCTTCAATATTTATGCGAAGATTTTACACCCTTTCCTTTTAGCAATCAAAAGCTGCATTGTCATAATTTGTTGAATCATAACCTCTCTAGGTATCCCTTGCAATTTAACTTGATTTCCAAAATCATCTAGGCATTCTATAGTCTTAGCCTGGAAATCTAACTTAGCCCTAGGTTTTTTTACCTTTAGGTATCATATGACTATGCTATTTTAAATGTCATTTTCTAGGGTATTAAGTCTTTCATCTCAATTGGGTTTGATGTCCTAACCTCTTGTCGCGTTCTCTCTGAGTGTTGTAACCTAAGTCGTGGGTTTCCAATGTTTCCCAACCTTTTTGTGGGGTTCATAAGTTCTATAACTACCCGATATCTTGACTTGGTCCTTTTCCTAGTGCAAGTGTGTTGATAGGGTGGTATGTCTTGTGTGGTCGAGGAGTCGAAAGTTTCTAAAACTTCACAACTTTTGATTTTGGTTCTAAAGTTTCAATATTTTTCAACTGGGCAACATAGTGTTTTTCGCTTCTTTTGAAGCACTGTTAATTAATTTAAAGATGTGTACAGAACAACCTAGAGATGTCTTTGCAAGAGTCTTCAAAATGTGTGAAAATCTTTGGGTTTCTTTTTTTTAGGATTAAAATAAAGTACCATATTAATGCAACACCACACGCATATCTTATCTACGAAATATTTTGAGATGGAAAAATTTTCTCAAGGTTTTTCAGCTACATTTCTTTCTTCTGCAACTACTTCTCCTAGTGTATGTGTGATTCTTTATGCACTGAGATCTCATGCAGTTTGGAGTTGTGAATCGTTGGATCAACGTAAGGGATACCGAGCTTGGACCTTTTAAATAAATAAAAAATTGGGCATGTCTGGAGAGTGACAAAAGGTCTGAGGTGGATGTAAAGCTGCTTGAAAGTGGGCTAGCTCATGCTGGAAGATTTCCAGAAGCTATACTAAGTATGGACCTGATAGATACATGTGCAAAAAGATATATTTTGGAAACATGTGAGATTAAAGCCACGGAAGGAACAATAATTGAAAAGATTTCTCTTGAAGCTTTTTCCCATGCGCTGAAGATTCTGGAAAAGGAACCTGTGGAAGACATGTTTGTGGTCGTGGTTGGAGATTTCTTCAGATTCAATGAGCAATGATGCAAAAACTACATGGCCAAAACCTAGTTGAGGTCAGAAAAGAAAGGTAAGTCGCAACTATCGCCCAAACTTAAGAGAATGCATTTCAAAGAGGAAATTGTATATTCTATTGCTTTGTTTCGTCATGTAGTTGGAAGCGCACAAATTGAATCATTTGAAGATGGATGTGTCAGTTTATCTTGACAATATATGATGAGAATATTTTTATTAATTGGGCTGAAATTATTTTCTTTCATTTGAATGAGCAATTAATTAATTTCCACAAGATTGATACTTTTTGTATGTGTTCCTGCCTAATATATGTTGTAGCAAGTCAGAGGTCCTTTTGGATTGGGTTGGAACCGCAAGGGTCCATAACTCCAAACATGCTCGTGTATAAACTCTACCTACAATCTACTAAAAAAATTGGAATGAGGGACTTCTCTTGTGTTATTATGCATTTTCAATGGAGGTTTTAAGGACATTAGATGGAAACTCATAAATGTGCTTCTCTCCTGAATCAATTTCTCTTGTGTCAAAATTTGGGAGTTTCTACGTTCAATTCAAAAAAAATTCCTATTTGAGAATTGGGTGTTTGGAGAAAGCCCCATTGAAACTACCTAGATATCCTAAAGATTTGTTGGTGTTCCTAGAAGTTTGTCGGTAGATGACCACAATTAATATTAAGTATACAAGCATGGGAAAAAAGGGATATGCTTTCCCATTGATGAATCCATATTTTGTGTGCAAGACTAACCAGATAGCTAAGGGAGCTATGGAAGCCGTGAAGGAATATAATCTCTAGTATCTGTCAATGAGAGCCAAATTTGATAGTAAGGGTTTTGTGAGGCAAAATTTGTATGCAGGGAATTCATATTAGCACCTCTCGTCTATCAAGGACTTCTAGGAGGATTGTATCGATGAAAATGAAGTATTGAAAAGGGATTATATGAGACTAACCCTAAGACAGATACAAGTCTTTGGTCTTTCATTTCAATGTGACCGAGGATTCGAAGGTCGTGGATCCTGAATATGAAAATTTTCCCAATAAGTCTTACCCTAAGGACAATTGGAATAAGAATGAAGTCTCAGCACATGCCGCCCAAGTGCTCAAACGGACTCAGGACTGGTTGGATGGAAAATGGTGGTAGGTTACTAGCTCTACTTAGGAGCCTAGGTCATCACAAAAGAGTGAGAAGGGGTCCACACCAACATCCAGTGTGAGTATATCATCAAGGAGATTGGCTACTAGATATTCTTGTGCAATTCACAGTTTAGGAGGTGATGGTGGGAAGCCAAAAGAAACAACTAAGTTGAATTCAGTCTATGAACAAGACAATATGCCCTCTCCAACCCTTAAGAAGAAGGCCAATCAAGTGAAATGTGTGCTTGCAGATTGTGAAGCCATTTTCTAGAAAATTGATGAAGATAATATCTTTCCTCCTTTGTGTGAGATTACCACTTCTCTGATTGAGAATTCACCAATTACTCTTGGTAACCATCATGAAAGTAATAGTGAGAAAAAAAAATCTAGTTTAGTAGAAGCCTCCCCAAGATGGTTGAAAAAATTAGTAGACAATAAAAGAAAGTATACTCCCAGTATGACAATTGAAGTAGATACAGTTGCAAAGTTACTTCAGGGTTCTACAAAACCCAAGAAATCTCGAATGATGTCAAGGATGTTGATTGATTCTACTTTCGAGAATCAAGTATTAGAAATTGCCAATCCTATGACGGAATTAGGTGATAATGAAATAACTGAGGCAGACTACAAGATTACACATGTTGATATGGGGCCTACAACACTTGAAGGTGATGTATAGCATGCTAATTATTCAGTTAATGCTTTGTTTAAGAGAGTGAAAGAAGAGAGAAAAGAGAAGGTGAAGTTAAAATCTCAAGTCCTTGCTTTGGGTAACTTTATCTCTTCCATGGTTACTCCTTTGACACCCAATGGGGCCTCAAGTTCTCAGGTGGAGGGTATTGATATTCTTTCTATTCAAAAAATTAAAAAGAATCTGAGTTACTCTAGAGCAGCCAATGAATGGATTGATAATATTTCTCAAGAGGCTATTTTATTTATCAGTAAATCCATACTCTTCTACACTCATGTTACTAATAAGAGGAAAGAATTGGTGGTAGAACTTCAACAAGTCAAGAAAGAGAAGACCAACCTCTATGTCCTCTTTCAAGAAGTGAAATAATTAATTTCAATGGATTGGGAAACATTAATCAGTGAACAAATTGTGAATGATCCTAAAGATAGGGACCCTTCCTGGTTTGATTCATTGGAGTGGAAGCTGAATATGTATGATAACCTCGTAGGAGAAATTAATAAAAATCTTGAACGATACTTTGAAATGTTGGTGGAGATTAAAGATAATTTTTATAATTTGGATGTGGACACTACTGATGAGTTTGATGAAAAGATTCTAGATATGAAGGAGGTTTCTCTAAAATTCGAGACATTTAACAAGGAAATAGCTGATCCTGCCACAGTGACTTGGGAATCCTTCTCAAAACTTAGTAGATTGCATATTCACCTAGACTCTTATAATATAAAGAGAATAGAAGATCTAAGACATTTATTGAATATGATATTGTTTTAGCCAAATGGAGAACCGGATTACAGATTACTACAACACTCAAAAGTAAAGATATATTTGCAATTGTCACCAGGTATCATGATTACAGGTCGAGGATGAAAATACAGGAAAGTTTTTTGGAGCAAGAAGCGGTTGAAGGTTGGAAAGATGAAGGTGATGAAGTGGAAAAGAATGATGCATAGTTATTTTTAGCTTCTCATGATACTTCTCTTCATTTTGGCTCTTTTAAGTTAAAAACTATTTTTATTATGGGCTATTGTTGTTCTCAAGAAACCGTTACCAAAGATAATTGGTTATTCTTTAAATATGGGCTTAGTTGATGCAATTAGGATCTTTTGGGAAAAATTTTGATTTTCCTCATTAGAACAAACTTTTTATGTATTGAAGTTTCTATAGTTATATTTTAATATAGAAAAATCATATGGTGAAGTTCATGTAGGCATAATATTTGAATTGTGGTGTATGGATTTATTCTATTATTCTAAATACCTTGCCAATGATTATCTATGTTGATGTTGAGAATGTTTATTATATTGTGTTGTTGTTGAATGTTTATCTTTGAATAAATGTTTATAGCAATAGTTTGAGTTCAATTGAAGAATTTCATTAGTTTTGGAAATAGTTAAAGTCTTTGCACTTTTGATTTATATTTAGATATTGCTATGCCTTTCAAAGATTTTTGGTTAAAAGAAACACCTTTCTTTGCTTTCTGGTTAAAAGCAGTTTGAATTTCTATTCATTGAATATTTGAGAAGATAGCTGCCACCTTGTAAAATAAGTAGAGAATTGATAGGAAATCTTATTATATCGGTTCAACTATTGTTAAATTTTTCATCTCCATGGGTGATAGAATATAGAGTTAGGTGACAAACTTGTTAACCAATAGATTTTTGGTGACTCTACTAGGGAAAACTTAGAAAAAAATTACAATATGAGTTTCTTTATGATTGTTAGTCATGGTTCTTCAAAGGCGTAATGATCCTATTCTCCAACCCAATGTAGATTGGTTAGTTAGTGATCAAGAGAATATAGTTACTGGTCTTCGACTACTTTCTTGGTAGAAAATAAAAACCAACCTTCAGTATCATCAAGTTAATGAAGTATTGGAAGAAAAAGAAGTTGGTGAAATTATAAGAGAGAACGCTTTGTATTTTGAGAACACTCAAGAAATTTTCTTTTTAGAAAATATTGTACCTATGGCTAGAAGGATCGGAGTTCCTATAATGCTATTCCCAAAAAACTAGCCTAGAAATTAGTTGAACAATAGACAAAATCTTCCACAAAACCACTAGTGAGAGGAAGCTGGTGACTCCGTAAGTTATTTCTTTTGTTCAATTCTAGGGCATAAAAGGTACACGAGGGGAGATAAAAAGAAAGGGATCACTAATGAAGATTTTGATTTATTAGAAGCAGTCAGTTTCTCAAATTTTTCACCTAATCGAAAGGTTAAATCCAAATCTACTAGTAGAGCACCTTCTCCCACACCTAGTTCTACTCCTGCTAGGGTTCCTAGTACATCATATCAAGTTCTCCTCTTACCTAGTATAATTCTTCCATTGTAGATAAGTTTCCCTATCCCTAACCCCATTGTAATAGCTCAACCTCTACTAGTCCCTTGGGGAGCTATAATAGGTCCTCTCACTTTCGAAGCTGGAGCTCAGTTGCATGATTTTCCAAATGGTGCAAAAAAAATTATACCAAAATTTAGTGGAGATGGGAAGGTTTCTCTCGAGGAACACATGAAATATTTTTTTGCCACTTCTTCTATCTTGGCTATACAACATGAAGATGTTTCCATGAGGATTTTTGCATAATCTCTAACGAACGTTGTTGTCGATCAATTTTATTCCCTTCCAAATGGTACTATCAATAATTGGGATAATTTTAGAACAAGATTTGAAGAAAGATTCAATACTGCTGAAAATGATCAAGTCCTAGTTGCCCAATTGGGGTCTATGAAGAAGGAGATTCATGAGTCAATGAGAGAATTTGTAGCCAAATTCAATAAATTTTTTAATAGAATTTCTGCAAATATGAGGCTAGGAAATGAGTTGTTAAAGGCTATGTTTATCAACACTCTACCATTGGACGTAAGCTTCACTATCAAAAGAGAAGGAGCTACTAATTTGGAAATCGCTTAGATGTTAGCTATATCCATAGAAGATGGTTTGATTGTTGCGAGAAATTGGAAGAAAGAATTGCAGAATGGTAATTATTTTCCCACAAATTCCACTGATCCAGTTATACAGAGATTGGCCAATGATATAATTACTCTTAAGAGGAAAATTCCAAAGGCTCCTTCATAGACACCTTATCAGGATGTCCCTAGGAGAGATTATAATTATAAAGGATCTCCCAACAAAACATTATATTTGGGTGCCCTAACTCAAAGGTTAGTAATTGAAGTTGCCCCTTCTTCAAGTAAGAATAACCATTGTAATTTCCACTTGACTTCAGATCATGATGGGGCAAGTTGTCCAGAAATGATTTGATTCATGTAGATGATCTCAACCAACGAGAGTGCACAAGAGCCATATGTGGAGGGGCCAGGTCCATCTCAAGACTCTGGCATGAATTTCTTTGAATTTTTTCCAGATTCTGAAGCCAAAGAAGATGTATATGTAAGGGTGGATGACCCAAATTGTGCCATCTTTACAAGGGCTCAACAAGCAAGAGGGGAAGCATACAGTTCATCATCAAATCCTAAATTCTTAATGAAAAACAAAACAAATCAGAGAAGAATGTGTCCAAAATTACAATAACTAAGGTAACCCCTACACATTCATTTGATTCCTCTATCACTAGTCCATTTGATATAGTCGAATCATGTCAAAATAAAAAATTCCAAATTTCCCAAGTTGAATATCTAAGACTTAATCTTACAGAGTTAGAGACACTAGTCAAATACATTAAGAAAGAGCCTTTACCCTCTTAGTGTAATGCCTAGGTGTCCCTAGAGCATGAAATCCCTATGGAAGACCAAGTCTGCACTAATTATGTTGGGGAAACTTCATCTCAACCAAACCCCTTTTCAAAACTAGAACCTTTCTATGTGTCATTGTATATTGTTGGTTTTAGGATGAGTAATTGCATTATTGATTCTGGAGCCTTGGAGAATGTAATGTTTGCCCCAAATATCCAATGCCTTAGGTTTTTCCTTTATATCTTCTTAGGGAAAATTTTACTCGATGGATGGTTCACGTGTTCCCATTATAGGTCATATCAAAGATGCTCAACTAGCTTTAGCTGCTTTCCCTAAGAAGAGATTGAAATTAACCATAGTAGTCACTGATATTCCAGCTAGTTATGGAATGTTCTTGAGTAGAAGCTTTTGTAAATACTTGGGTGGCGAAATAAAAATAGATTGGTCACATGCCTTGATACAATTGGAAGGGAAGAAAGTATGCCTAAACCCTGAACCCAAGGCCAAGTTTAATGTTATAAAGTTTGGTGATCCAAGAGTAGAATTTTATTTGATGAAAAAGGGCCAGACACTTACATGTGTACTTCTGACAAATAAGGAGACCCAAACCTTATCAATCCGGATTTAATTAATGAGTTATGGACACATGCATTTTATGGGAGCTATGCTAATGTTGGATCAGGTGCAGGGGTAGTTTTAATCTCACAAGATGGCTATAAGTTTCCATTTTCTTTCAAGTTGGAATTTGCTAACACTAATAACATAGCTAAATATGAAGCCCTATTGCTTGGTCTAAGTGTGGTTAAAGAAAGAGGTATTAAGCAATTGAGAGTTGTGGGAGATGCTGAATTAGTGATGAAACAGGCCAGGAAAGTTTATACTATGAAAAATATTCGGCTTAGACATTATAGGAACAAATTTTTGGATTGGATAGAATATTTTGATACCTTTTCCATAGAATCAGTTCCAAGAGATCAGAATACTAGGTGCCAAATGTCTAGCAGTCTCAACATTATTACTCTTGCCACACCCTAATTTTAAAGACAAATCATTTCAAATTGAGATTGTGTACCGACCCAATGTCCCTAACAATGTAAATCATTGGTAGGTTTTTAATAATGACCAACAAATCATTGCATTTTTGGAGAAAGTTGGATCCTTTGCTAATATTTTCTTTGAAGGGAGTAATGATAAAAGAAATGAGGTCTTGGAAGGAGAAAGTAGTGCTTCAGATGGAAGAGAACTTGAGATTATTCAATTAAAAGGGAATAAAATTCCCAAAGGCTTAGTCTCTCTTGAATATTTGTTCAACAGGCATGACCAACATTTGAAGCAAAAGAGACAATTTTCAATTGAATCATTTGTTGAATTTGATAAGGTTAATGTTGGTACAGAGGATGATCCCAAGATTGTATGCATTGGTAAATGTTGTTCTACTCAAGAGAAGGAGAGGTTGATCTCTTTTCTAATTAAATACAAAGATGTTTTTGTGTGGTGTTATGCTGATTTAAAGAAGTTTATAAATGGAGAATTACAACATAAGATACCATTGAAGCTTGACTCAACACCTTATAAGAAGAAGCAATGAACTTATAATCCCAAAAATGCAGAAGCTATTTTCAGATAAATTGACAAGATGTTGAATGCAAAGATTATTTACCCTATCCATCATTCAACATGGGTAGCCAATATAGTTCCTATGAGGAAAAAAAATGGAGAAATAAGGATATGTGTTGATTTTAGGAACTTGAATCAAGCATATTTAAAAGATAATTATCCGTTGCTTGTGATGGATAATATCTTGCAATGGTTGTTGGTTCTAAAATGATGTCTATGCTTGATGGCTTTTGAGGTTATAATCGGATAGAAGTTGCTCCAGAGGATCGGTATAAAACTGATTTCACTACTCCTATTGGTGTTTTTGCATACAGTAGAATGCCCTTTGGCCTTATTAATGCAAGAGCGATATTTCAGAGAGCAATGGATTTATCATTTGGGGATTTGAGGAACAACATAATTGTTATTTATTTGGATGATCTAATAGTTTTCACTAAGAAGAGATCTAATCATTTACATGATTTGGAGTTGATACTACAACATTGCAGAAAAGAGGGAATTTCCTTGAACCCTAAGAAATTGATTTTTGTTGTGGCTGAAGGAAAAATCTTAGGTCATATTGTTTCAGGAGATGGGATTAAAGTAGATCCTGAAAGAGTAAAGGAAATTATGCAGCTAAGATTACCTTCCAACAAGGATGGTACCAAATCTTTCTTCAGTCAAGTGAATTTTCTAAGGAGGTTTGTGCCTGATTTTGCTGAGCTAACCAAGCCTATTTTTGATATGATGAACAATCATCCTATGTTTAAATGGAGTGGTGAAGGGAGGAAATATTTTGAAGATAATAAAATTGCAAATGCTCCTACCTTAGTTCATCCTGAATTCACTAAGGATTTCATCATATATATCTATGCTTCAGAGCATACTCTATCATCCATCTTACTGCAAAGAAATAAGCAAGGTATTGAAGCTCACATCTCTTTTATGAGCACTCCTTTGAAGAAGTATGAATTCAAATATACTCCACTTGAGATACATGGATATGTTGTTGTGAAGAAACTTAAGAGTTTTAGGTTCTATATTCTTCATTCTCATACAACTATTTTTTTCCCTGAAACTGTTGTGAAGAGCATACTCACCCAACAAGACATTGGATGTAATAAGAGAGGGTCCTAGATAGCTAAAGTGCAAGAATATGATCTGGACATTAAACCCACTAACCTAGTTAGAGGAAAGGGTCTGGCTAAAATGATTGTTGAAAGTAGATCTATTGAAGAGGAGGAGGTGTCGTTGGTTTTGTTTACAAGTACAACTGATGAATGGTTTTTTGGTGTTTCTTATCTCCTAACTTATGGTGAGTGCCCTTATCATTTATCATCCAAGGCAAAGAGGAATTTAAAACTTAAAGCTAGTAAATATGTTCTTTGGCAAGGAAATGTGTATAATAAAGGTGTAGATGGGACCTTCTTGAGGTGTGTTGACAAAGAGCAACAAACGAGGTTGCTAGAGGTCTTTCACAATGAAGCATGTAGTGGACATTTTTCAGCTTCTATAACAACTTTCAAAATCTCGCATTATAGATTTTACTGGCCAAGTTGAAGGGAAAAACAGGCAGAATCTAAAGACCCAATAGTGCAGAATACATTCCCTTAACACTAATACAATAGAGGAGAAAAGCATAAACTAGTTTCTAATAGCTTTCAAAACTATTTGAGATAAATACAACAAGCATAGAAAAGATAATAAGAAAACAACATTCACAGATGACACAAGATATACTTGGGAAAACCTTTACAAGTAAAAACCCACCACACAAAGTCAAGACAATTTGTATTATAGTAACTAAATAGTTACATATAAAGTTTAGTCTACTCCGATTAGCTCACAACAACACTTACCACTCTTTTTTCACTATACACTGTTTTCTCTAAAACATATAGTTTCAACATCTCACACATGCAATATTGTACTCAACTCACATGAGTCATATCTTGCATTCAAATCTTCTCAATCAACTGCCGATCACCAGGTACATCAATATCTGATCCAATCACACAACCGCTCAACCCATGAGAATCTTCCTACATCGAGCCACCCAGGCATTAATTCCACCACCCAAATCGGGTCCTGAATGCCAACCAAAGTCGGCCTGCAATTACTGTTATTGACACAAAAGCCTTTGGCCAACCAGATGTAGTCAAACTACCACCTGTCCAAATTTCATTCACCTATCGCTCATGCCACCAAGTCTAATTCAGTCAAGCATAGTCTTGAGCTCCTCCGAGCTCCCTATGTCCTTACTGCTCTACCGCTGAGCCCGTTCTATCTATTCGTGGTAAGGTGGTGAGCCAGCTGAGCTCAGCCGAGTTCTTACCACACTACTGCAACTAGGATTGAGTCAGTTTGCGGTATAGCGGTGAGTTCATCCAACCTCACTGATGAATTCACCGAGCTCACCTGCCTCACCATCGAACACACCATCGCGCTACCACTGCAGTCACCGAACAGGACCACAGTGTGGTGGTGACCAGTCTGAGGGACCGTTGACAGTCTTACCACAACCACTACAGTCAGTCCGTGGTGCGGTGGTAGCCGCCAGACCCAATCGCAGGCGGTCTTACCACAGCCACCGCGGTGAGTGGACCCACCACCTGCAGTATGGCGGTAACCACCAAGGCCACCATAGGCGGTCTCACTGCGCCGCCATGGTCAATTGCTTAACTACCTGCAGTATGGCAGTGACCGAAAGATGCCAACCACGACCACCACAGCCAAGGAATAGAAAATGAGCGATATCACGGTAAATCGCCAAGGCCTTCACTGTACTACCACCAAGGCAAGAAAAGAGCTAGGCGTGGTATGGCAGTAAACTGCAAGAAACAACAAATTTTCGTCAAGGCATGAAAATAGGGGATTCAAGCTGGAAGTTGAGACACATTTCTCAACAAGCTCCCACTTGGCGAACACTTCTAGCTCCCTCATGAATTTGAAACTTATTGTCTGTCATAGGCCCCAAGGCCCATCAATTTTGTGCACCATCTGAACTTGTCTGTGCTAATCGGCTTCGTCAAAATGTCTACAACATTCTTCAAGGTGTCGACCTTTTCCAGATTGACCTTGCCATCTTCAACCATATCCCTCATGAAGTGATATTGCACATCAATGTGATTGGTCCTGGCATGAAAGGTAAGATTCTTTACCAAACAAATGGCACTCAAACTGTCACAACAGATTGAAATATGCCCAGCATTAAATCCAATGTTTGAACACAAATGATTTAACCAACCAACCTCCTTACAGGCATGAGTTGCAGCCATGTATTCTGTTTTGGTCATGGATAAAGCAACTATAGCCTGCCACTTTCTCATCCAACGATTGCTCCATCATTAAGCATGAAAGTGTATCCACTAGTGGATCACCTACTGTCGATGTCCCATGCCCAATCTGAATCAATATACCCATGAGTGCTAAGAGTCCTCTATGATGCAACCAAGTTGCCATGGTAACATAGGGCATAGTCTGAAGTCCCCTTCAAATACCTAAATACACTCTTCATAGCATCCCAATGTATTCTTCCCAAATTTTCCATAAATCGGCTTAGAACTCCTACTGCTTGGGAAATGCCTGGTCTTGTACAGACCATAGCATACATCAAACTGCCAACAACAATTGCATAAGGCACACTGGTCATGTCGTCCATCCCAATAGTAGACTTTGGATAGTCTTCAACATACAACTTAGTTCCATGCATGATTGGAACAACAAGCTTCTTGCAATCATCTATGCTAAATCTCTCCAGAACTGTTTTCACATACTTACTCTAACTGGCCCAAATATTTATGCCTGTTCTATCCCTGGTTATCTCTATTCTAATAATGAACCTTGTTGCACCAAGATATTTCATTTTGAACTTTGTAGACAACTGATATTTAAAATCAAAAATCATAGTCTTGCTATTTCCTATGAATAACATATCATCCACGTACAGTGTAATAACAAGCACACACACAATCATTCTCAGATTTATAATAAATGCAATGATCAAATTTTGATCTCACAAAAACAATTGACAACACAAACGTGTCAAATTTTTGGTACCACATTCTAGGAGATTGCTTTAAACCATATTTTGTTTACCTCTTTCAACAAAATGCTTAGGCTCGGACATGTAGATTTCTTCTTTCAACTCACCAAGGAGAAACGTTGTCTTCACATCCATCTGTTCAATTTCAAAATCATACACAGTTGCCAATGACAAGAAAAATTTGATGGATGTCAGCTTTGCTATAGGGGAAAAAATCTCTCCATAATCAATTCCCTCAATTTGAGAAAACCCATTTGCAACCAACCTTGCCTTATAATTATCAACACTTCCATCAAGGCTTGTTTTCTTTTTGAATATCCACTTACAACCAATAGGATTTCTCCCTTTAGGCAGTGGTACCAAATTCCAATTTTCATTGTTTTTCAAAGAATCCATCTCTTCATTCGTGGCTTGCAACCAAGAATTCGAATCAGCCATGTTGATTTCTTCTTTCACAGTCCTAGGCTCATCAGTGTTGGTTATTAAAGTATAAGCATAGTTCAAGTTTAATAGTGAGAAACCATACCTTTCAAGTTGCCTTTTTTCTTGTGTAGATCTTCTTACAGGCTGAGGTTGTTCTTCATCATCAGAACTTCCAGAGCTGCTTGAGCTCTCCTCAGTCTCAGGTACACCATGCAACTCTTCCCTTTGTGGAGTTTGGGGAATCTCAACTGCATCCTTTTGCTTTTCACTCTGATCTGTCTCAAGCTGTTGATCACTTATTGAAGGTTTTGGCTCACAAAATATCATGTTTCTATTGTACAAAACCTTCTTAGTAATAGGGTTTCAAAGCTTGTATCCCTTCACACCAACTCCATAGCCAATGAAAATAAATTTGATAGCCTTGTTATCCAATTTAGATCTCTTTTCATTTGGCACATAAACATATGCCTCATAGCCAAAGACACATACATGCCTTAGAGAGGGCTTCTTACCAGACCATGCTTCCAAAGGTGTTTTATCAACAAGAGCAGAGCAAGGAGATCCATTTATTAGATAACATGATGTATCCATAGCCTCAACCTAGAACTTCTACTCCAGAACAACACCACTCAGCATACTCCTTGCCTTTTCCATTAGTGTCCTATTTAGCCTTTTAGCAACTCCATTTTTCTGTGGAGTGTAAGGCATTGTCTTATGCCTTTTAATTCCATGATCAGTGCAATACCTTTGAAATTCTGCACAACAAAATTCACCGCCATTGTCTATCCTCAAACATTTAATTTTTCTTCCAGTCTAATTCTCTACCATAGATTTAAATTCTTTAAACTGACTGAATACTTCTAATTTACTTTTAAGAAAGTATACAAATGCCCTTCTCAAACAATCATCGATAAAAGAAACATAATATCTAGAATTTGACAACGAAGGAACATTAACTGGACCAAACACATCAGAATGAACATAATCCATTATAATGGAAGATTTATGAGGACTAGAATAAAATGAAACATGGTGTTGTTTTCCATAGATATAATGTTCACAAAAATCGAACTCAAGGTTACAATCATCAGGCCCTTCTACAAGATTTTTATTCTTCAAGGTTTTCAAACCTTTCTCACCTTTGTGACCAAGTCTATAATGCCACAACATAGTCTTCTCAGTTGGGAGTTTTACCTCCAAAGCATTTTCAGCCAGAGAAGTGTCTTCATCTTTCTCTACAGATGCAGCATTGCATGACTTTACAAAGGCACTGTTACAAAGAAAAGGATGTGCATCAAACTTGTATAGAGTGCCAATACGAGCACCCTTAGCCATCACCATTGCACCTCTAGCCATTTTACATCCCTTACTTGAAAAAGAAACTTCTACACCATCATCATTTAACTTACTGACATAAAGAAGATATCAAGCCAGACCTAGTACATGAAGTACGCCACCAATACCTTTGACTCTCCTGTCAAGAAATTGAATTTTGACTCTTCCTCTGCCAACTATCTCCAACGTTGATTCACTTCCCAAGTACACCTTTCAACCGTCATACTTCTCATATTTAGAGAACCATTCTCTATTGGACGTCATGTGAAAAGACACACCTGAGTCAACCAACCAGACATCATCTGATGCCTGAGTTGTCAAGGCTACTGCAATGAAGGCATTTGCATCACTATGAGAAGTTTCATTTTCAGAAGCATTTTGCTTCTTCTTCTCCTTGCAGTCCTTCCTGATATGACCAGGTTGCCCACATTTCTAGCATCTCACCTTGAAATTTTTATCAAGAGACTTTGATCTCCCTGCAGATTTGGATTTTGACTTCTTGTCTTTCTTCTTGCCTTTCTCCTTTGGTCTACCTTGAAAAACAAGAGCCTCTTTGGCCATCTCAGAAGACTTCCTTCACATTTCTTCAGACAAGAGCGAAACAACCACATCATCCATCTTGAATGTAGTGGTTGTGCTTCCGATAGCCATCACCAGATGATCCCAAGTGTCAGGTAATGAACACAACAATAGCATGCATCGATCCTCCTCGTCAGTCTTTACACGTATAGATGCCAACTAAGTAACATTCATGTTAAATGAGTTTAGATGGTCTACAACAGATGAAACTTTTTCCATTTTCAAGGAGTACAAGTTCTTCCTTAGGAATAATATTTACTAGAGACTTTCCTCGATAAATATCACCAAGCTTCAACCACAATGAAGCTGTAGATTGCTCCTCATGAACGTTCAAGAGAACATAATCGGCTAGACTCAGTCTTATCAAACCTCTTGCCTTTCTATCAAAAATATCCCAAGCCTCTTGAGTCATAATTTGTGGCTTAGTTCCAAACATTGCAATCCAAAGGTCTCTATCCACAACTCAAAGTTGCTGCCATTAAATTTTTCAATATCTACTCTACCTGATGTACTCACCATCTCAAACAAAAATAAGTTTTAACAATGCAAGACTCCCATTGAAACAATATTAGCACAAAAAACTGAGATTTCTCTCAAGGATAACACAACGGGCTAGGCTCTAATACCACTTGAAGGGAAAAATAGGCAGGATCTAAAGACCCAATAGTGCGGAATACATTACCTTAACGCTAATACAACATAGAAGAAGAGTAGAAACCACTTTCTAATAGCTTTCAAAACTATTTGAGATAAATACAACAAGCATAGAAAAGATAATCAGAAAACAACATTCACAAATGACTCAAGATATACGTGGGAAAACCTTTACAGGTAAAAAAACCACCACACAAAGTCAAGACAATTTGTATTACAATAACTAAATAGTTACATACAAAGTTCAGTCTACTCTGATCAGCTCACAGGAGCACTTACCACTCTTTTTCACTATTACAATGTTTTCTCTAAAACATACAATTCCAATATCTCATACATGCAATATTGTACTCGACTCACATGAGTCATACGTTGCATTCAAATCTTCTCAATCAATTTTCAATCACTAGGTACATAAATCTTTGATCCAATCATGCAATTGATCAACCCATGTCGATCTTCCCGTATCGAGCCACCCAAAAATTAATGCCACCACTCAAATAGGGTCCTAAACGCTAGCCAAATTCAGACTGCAATTACTGATGTTGCCACAAAAGACTTTGGCCAACCAGAAGTAGTCAAACTACCATGTGTCTGAATTGCATTCGCCTATCGCTCCTACCACCGAGTCCAACTTGATCAAACACATTCCTGATCTCCTCTAAGCTCCCTAAGTCCTTATCACTCCACCGTTGAGCCTGTTCAACCTGTTCGTGGTAAGGCGGTGAGCCAACCGAGCTCAGCCAAGCTCTTACCATGCTACCATAGCCAAGATTGAGTTGTTCTATGGTATAATGGTGAGCTCATCCGACTTGACTAATGACTTCACTGAGCTCACCTACCTCACCACCGAACACACCATCGTGCTACCGCTACAATCATCGGACATGACCATGGTGTGGTGGTGATCGGTCTGAGGGATCGCTGACAGTCTTATCTCAACCATCACGGTCAGTCATAACCGCCAGACCCAACCACAGGCGATCTCATCGTGGCCACCGTGGTGAGTGGACCCACTGCCCGTGGTATGGTGGTAACCACCAATGCCACCGCAAATGGTCTCATCGCAGCCACCGCGGTCGGTTGCTTAACCGCCCATAGTATGGTAGTGACCGACAAGGAAAACCAAAAGATGCCAATCGCGACCACCACGACTAGGGAACAAACAACGAGTGGTAACGTGGTAAACCACCAAGGCCTTCACCATGGTACCGCCAAGGAAAGAAAAGAGCCAGGTGTAGTATGGCGGTAAACTGCAAGAAACAACAAATTTTCGCCAAGGCATGAAACTAGGGGATTCAAGCTAGAAGTTGAGACACATTTATCAACACAAGTATGTTTAGAGATACTTATGAATGGGTATCAAAGTGTGAGAAATGTTTGAGATTCACTGGTAGAACACAACTGGTTGCTTTACCTTAAAGCATGTGGTAATAGATGAGCCTTTTCAACAGTGGGGCCTAGATTTCATTGGTCCAATCAATCAAACTTCTAGTGTAGGACATACACATATCTTGACTGCTACAGATTATTTTACCAAATGGGTTGAGGCTATTCTAGTGAATCACACTACTACAAAAGTTGTATATGATTTTTTGAAGGAAAATATTTTGGCGAGGTTTGGGGTGCCCAAGAAAATTGTCGTTGATAATGCTAGCTCATTTTTATTTGCTGAGATTACTGATTGTTGGTGTTGTTTAGTGTAACTAAGTTTATCTCCTAATATACCTATGGAATTATCAATCCCAATCAAGGGTAGATCAAAGGACTTGGACCAACTGACGAGGGTTTTAATAAACCTCCTACACTTTGGGCTCTGCAAGACTCGGGAGGGTGATCCCCTTAATTTTTTTACAATCTCTGCAACAAAATTATAAACAATCATTAACTATAACATACAATCTCACTTAATAGCTCAACAAAACGGGATAAAACTTGATAGAATTGGTTGTTCATCAGTAATATCAACCATTTGGAGCATGAGATAATTACAACACAACTTCATAGTGAAAGATAATCATTAGTTTTAAAATTGTAGCAAGCTCGAGGTGAACATAAACAAACACTAAATCACAAAAAAAAAATGCAACTCAAACTAGTGCCTTACTTCCATTGGAGGAGTCAAATTCACCAACACCTAATGATTCATCATAGATTCAACACATAGCATATAATATCTCTGATTATATTGCCTTACAATATCACCAATATGTACCTCAGCTCAATACTACTTACCAAATCCTTGTACAAAACATATCAACCTGCAATCTCATTTAAGCATTTTAATTAACTCTTTGAATTAAAGTTAAAACAAGAATTGCACACACCGCAATAGTGAGATGAATAGAATAACCCTTGATCACTTCATTCAAAATTTGAATACACTTGCACATAGTAGAGACATGATCCTAGATTTATCAGTTAAACTCAAATGCTAGTACTGTTATGAAACACTAAATCTCCATAAACTCAAATCCTACAATAAAAAGACTCAGAATCCAATTTGCATTTTCTCCTGTCACTACAGATTTTACAATTTTCTATGTAGCTTCACCAAATATTTCTAACGTGCTAACCTGTTACAATGAGAAAAGAAAAGAATATGTAGAGAAAAGGAATTTCCAGAAGAAAACCTAAAACCGATCCAGAAATGCCATCTGGAAACATCTTCACCATTGAACATTAATTAGCAAAAATATTTTCCTTTCCTTGTAACAAACCCACTATGATTTCCAAAACAACATTTGCCCAAGTTGTTCTCTAACAGAAAATATGCTCATACAAGAATATTCTCCACTCCCTACTTTTCTACTGGAAAATGCCTCAATGCCCATGAAAAACATTTATGCCCTCTTATTTCTATTGTTGCACATTATATTTCACTCCATTCTATTTCCCAACACAAACAATACATTCCTCAAATAAAGTGAATATAAAATTCACTTAACTAATTTTACCTCCATGTAAATTTGTTTATAAAGTGAAAGAATTCAATTTATCAATACCCATGCCCACATTTTGAAATTTTAATACCTGACACAAAAATAATTAACCCCTTGTGCATTTCACTGCCTTTTCCAGCAAAGGCTTTTTAAATTTTCATATTTTAACAAGCACCCCTCATTTCACTAAAAATTTTAATCCTTCACCGGAGAAAAAATAGAGTAGGTCCCACCCCTCTATTTAATCTTATTTGACAAAGATTTAATAAAACATTTAACTTTAAATGTTTTTTCCTTTTCTCTGATTTACCGGGCTCCCCTACTTTACTCGAGCCTTTAATTTTATTTATGGGGACCCACCTCCCATTCCCCTCACCATTGCAATCAATATCTCGTGAGCACTTTCCAATCGCGATATGGTAGGGAATGACCGAGATTTGGCTGCAACCAACCTTAACCTCCATCGTTGATTTTCTTCCACTCATTCACTTGTTGCCCTAATCTCCTTTTGTCATTTGGTGTTCTCTCCCGTTTTCTCGACTATGGCAGCCATTCCATGCTTTGCATTCACTACCATTGCGACATTCTACCCTTCTCACAAACCCCTTTGTGCATACACCACAATCATGGCATTTTCCTTCATTGGATTTGCACTAGAAATCACATTTTGCTTGGAGGTTTCAATGTCTTATCAACAATTCCATATGTGCCTTTTAAATTTTCTTGCGTGCCTTGAAAGTTTCCAAAGATTTTAAAAAACAAAAACTCCACTTGCATGCTTAGAGATCTCCATGTAGCTTGTTCGATGGTCATTCCTCCATTTCACTCATTTTGTTGTCTTCTATTCACCGAGCACCAAGGCGGATGTATTTTATTTATTGGCTTATTTACCATTCATTACAACTCATGGCATGGGTTCTCTCGATTCTTTGTGGATAGATTCCACCTCTCTGTTGGCACAGGTTCTCCAGACTCAACAAAAAAATATTTCCCAAACAACTTTGATACAATTTCTTGCAGCATACAATGCGAATACCAGTTGACATTGGGCACTTGAGCAGGAAGAACAACAATGCATCTGCCATGACAATTTCAAAAACCTCTTACATATATTCATCTCAGTATTCTGCATTCCCATGGCACTTCATCTTTGTGTCACTGCGTCATACTCCACTCAATCACCCTGCACTTTGTGCTTTGATGAATATCCACGCCTGTTTAAAAACCCCAAATCTGCATACAACCTTTTGAATTTACATCCATGAGCGAGCACAATGTTGTTCAACAAAATTTTCCACCTTCCTAGTGATAATACCACAATCTCGAAGAGAACGAGCTGATTTGAAAAGAGCATCAACATTTTTATTTAAGCCTTTTTAGCATTGTGAAACACCATGAATCCTATCTCATCGACATGCAAAGCGTCAACTGCTTCAACTTGAAGAGAAATCTCAAATAATTTGGTCCCCTTTGCAACACATGATAGTAGGGAAGAAAAATAGAAAGTATGTTGATATGGTTGAAAAACCTTGTAATTCAAACATTTCCCTAAGTCCATTCTATTGATCCCAACAAATCCTTCATTATCAACATCATGTGACTAGTTGAACAACCAAGCAAACATAAAAGTGTAGTGACTTTATCCCCTAGCAATCCAAGCCAACACCATCTTTTCCCATGTAAAAAACTTGAACAATAATCACCAACATATCAACTGGATCACTCTCACTGCTTTTTATTTACAAAACACAACAATAGTTTTAGTTTTAAATTTTATCATGGCCGTCCCCAATACCAAAGCAATTCATTTGCTTTTCCCTTGAAGAGTGCTTTGAAGAAGCCAGTTCTATTTCATGACTAGGACTCGATGACTGTAAATCCTTTAACAAGATTGATGTATTAGAAAGTAAAATATCCACTCCATTCAATTGTTAGCTCGATGTAGCATCCTTTATTTAAGAGGTAGTTTTAACTAATGATTGTCTTGTGCTCTCATTACACTGAATTTACTTTACCAAGAGGAGCCTCCACATTTTCCATATATAAATGCTTACACCTTCAAAAGAAAGCTTAGCCAAATCTGAATATATTCAAATGCCAAAACCTCATAGTCACCCCTACCATGGATATCACCACCTATAATATCCTTTGTTTTCAATTTTAATGATGTCGGTACTCATAAAACATATAATGAATTTGTACCCATTTTAAGTGCAACTCTGATCAATTCAAAACTTTGTTTGATCTTGTTCCAAATTTAAACTGTGGATTTTATAATCAAAGTATCTTTCAACAAGCTGCAATGTAATACTTACAACCTCATGCTTGTGTAAAGCATGTTGGGTCCCCATGCGGGCCCGACTAAAAAAAAAATCATTTTCAAACAAGTTTTCTCCTCAAATTGACCAAAACTCATTTTTGAATGTTTTTGGAATGAAAACATGAAATGGGTTTTCATTAAAACTCACTTTACAACTTTGTTATGAAATGGTGCAAACTGGCCAAGTTGGCCCAGGAATCGGCCTTGAAAATAGGTCAAACGACTTCTTGGAGCCATAAAAACTTGCAAACTTGTAGACATATAGTCATTTAACCCGAGAATGTAGTGCAACAAATGACTCGGAAAAACATGTCACAAGGTGAAAGATATTAATTGGCAAAGTTCCTGAATCCAAATTTTCTGAAACAACAACTATTTAGAATCAATTAAAAGTCACCCAATTTTTATTTGTAAAAATAGTGAATCAACCCCTGGCGAGTTGCCATCAGACACATAAGTTCATTAAGGTATCCTGAGCATGTGTGCAAAATGAATTTCCTTCAAACATTGTTGATCAAAAGATATTAACGATCAAATTTGACCACTCAGAAAGACTGTCAGGAATGCAGATGCAAAACTGAACAAATTGCATTTGGTTTTAATCTATTAAAAATAGAAAATGAGGTCATGAGACCCCAAAAACTGACACCTGAGATCATTTAGGTATAGAGAATACAAAACAACACTTATTTTGACATGAAAATCAACTGGTTGCAAAATCTAAGCTCAAACAAGAGGCTAACTTACAAAACCGATAGTCTGCAAACAACAAAAAAGTGGAAAAACCCTCCAGCTTCACCTTTTGAAACCTTGACAAAACTTATGTGAGAAGCTGAAAATTGACACACACATTCATGTATGTCAATTGAATATTTATGCAAATGGGTTTTTCTTGAAAATCAACAGGCCTCAAATTCTGACCCTCCAAAGTGGGTCACCTAGAGTAATCCACCAGGTGCACTTCTGAAAGCGCAGAAGCAAATTTTTTAAAATGGGCATCCCAAATTTTTAAAATTTGAGAGTGTCATCAATGATTATGGTATCAAAATTTCTCATTCTTCTGATTATTACCCACAAGGAAATGGGCAGGCTGAATGTAGTAATAAAAACTTGATTTCCATTATCAAGAAGTTGGTGGATGAGAACTTATGGGGATGGGACAAAAATTTATAAAATGCTATGTGAGCTGATAGAGTGACTTGCAAAAGAGCTATTGGGATTTCTCCTTTTCAATTAGTATATGGAATTGATAGTACCTTACCAATACCCTTGGAGATTACAACACTTAATTTATAGAAAGCCATAGAAGATGGTCAATTTCAGACTGCACTAAAAATATGAATTATGTACCTGAACAAGTTGGAGGAGAAAAGAGAGATAGTTGTGGATAAGATTTAAAACCATCAAATGGTAAAGAGGGTTTTTGATTAAAGGGCTAGGTAGAGAGATTTTTCAATTGGTGATTCAGTTCTTCTCTGGGATAGAAGAAGGGTGTCGAAGGTAGCACACAAGAAATTTGATTCTCTTTGGAGTGGGTCTTTCAAGATCAAGAAATTGGTTGGTGATCATGATTTTCAATTAGCTTATCCTAATGGGACTATTCTACCTCTTGCCTACAATTGGAAAGATTTGAAACTTCTTGAGTGATTAAGTTTTTTGGTTTGTCCTTGTACATAGTTTCCTGCTCGTTTTGCTCTATTTTCCCAATGAATAAGGCTTTGTGTCATGGTGTCTGGATTCTCTGCGTCCTGTTAGTTCTTGTCCCCATTCAAATCCAATTTTACCTTTAGGTATCATCTTACTATGCTATTTTAAATATCATTTTCTAGGGTAGTAAGTCTTTCATCTCATCCGGGTCCAAAGTCCTAACCTCTTATCATGGGGTTCGTAAGTTCTATAACTAACCGATAGCTTGACTTGCTCCTTTTCCTAGTGTCAAGTGTGTTGATAGGGTGGTTTGTCTTGTGTGGTCAGGGAGTTGGAAGTTTCTAAAACTTCACAACTTCCGATTTTGGTTCTAAAATTTCAATATTCCACAATTGGGTGACATAGTGTTTTCTGCTTCTTTCAAAGAGTCACCAATTCATTTAAAGATGTGTACCACATAGTTTGGAGACGTCTTGTCAAGAGTCTTCAAAATGTGTGCAAATATTTGGGTTTCTTTTTTTGAGGATTAAAATAAAGTACCATATTAATGCAACACCAAACACACGTCTTATCTACGACATAGTTTGAGGTGGCAAATTTTTCTCAAGTTTTTTCAACTGCATTTCTTTCTTCTGCAATTACTTCTCCTAGTGTATGCATGATTATTTATGCATTGAGAGCTCATGCACTCTGAAATTGTGAATCGTTGGCTTGGCGTAAGGGATATTGAGCTCAGACCTTTTAAGTTAAAATAATTTTGGGCACGTCTATAGAGTGACAAAAGGTCTCAGGTGGATGTAAAGTTTCTTGAAATTGGGCTAGCTCATGATGGAATATTTCCAAAAGTTGTGCTAAGTGTGGACCTAATAGCTGCATGTGCAATAAAATACATTTCATAAACATGTGAGATTAAAGCCATGAACGTAAAAGTAACTGCAAATATTTCTCCTGAAGTTGTTTCCCGCGCGCTGAAGATTTCAAAAAGGGAACTTGTGGAAGACATGTCTATGGTCATGGTTGGAGATTTCTTCAGGATGAATGAGGGCTGTTACAAAAAATCCATGGCCAAAACCTGGTTGAGGTCAGAAAAGAAAGGTAAGTCGCAATTACCACCCAAACTTAAGAGAATTCATTTCAAAGAGGAAATTGTAGATGCTTTGCATCGTGTAGTTAGAAGTGTACAAATTGAATCATTTGAAGACTGGATGTGCCAATTTATCTTGACAATCTATTATGAGAATATTTTTATTAATTGGGCTGAAATTATTTGGTTTCATTTGAATGAGCAATTAATTAATTTCCACAAGATTGCTACTTTTTGTATGTGTTCCTACTTGATATATGTTATAGCAAGTCAGAGGTCCTTCTGGCATGGGTTGGAATTGCAAGGGTCCCCAACTCCAGGCATGCCTATGTATAAACTCCATCCATAGTTTACTAAACAATTTGGAATGAGGGACTTTTATCATGTTAATGAGGCATTTTCAATGGAGGTTGTAAGGAAATTAGATGGAAACCCAGAAATGTGCTTCTTTCCTAAATCAGTTTATCTTGTGTCAAAGTTTGGGAGTTTTTACGTTCAATTTGATAAATTTTCCTATTTGAGAATTGGGGGTTTTGAGAAAGCCCCATTGAAACTACCTAGATATCCTGAAGATTTGTTGGTGTTCCTAGAAGTTTGTTAGTAGATGGTCACAGTCAATATTAAGTATACAAGCATGGGGAAAAAGGGATATGATTTCCCATTGATGACTCCTTCTTTTTTGTGTAAGACTAGCCACATGGCTAGGGGAGCTGAGGAAGTCCTGAAGGAATATAATCTCCAGTATCTGTCATTGAGAGCCAAATTTGATAGTAAGGGTTTTGTGAGGCATAATTTTTATGGAGAGAATTCATATTAGCACCTCACATATATCAAGGAATTCTAGGAGGATTGTATCGATGAAAATGAAGTCTTAAAAAGGGATTATATGAGACTAACCCTAAGATAGATACATGTCTTTGGTCTTTCATTTCAAATTCCTAAAGATGTGACCCAGGATCTAGTGGTCATGGATCTCGAATATGAAAAATTTCCCAATAAGTCTCACCCTAAGGATGATTGGAATGAGAATGAAGTCTTTGATATGACAACAAGTGTCACCCCAGTGCTTAAATGGACTCAGGACTGGTTGGATGGAAAATGGTGGTAGGTTGTTGGCTCTACTCAGGAGCCTAGGTCATTGTAGAAGAATGAGCAGGGATCTACACCAACATCTGGTGTGAGTATATCATCAGGGAGACCGACTACTAGATATTCTAGTGCAAATTCACAATCAAGAGTTGATGGTGAGAAGCGAGAAGAAACAACTAATTTGAATTCAGTTTGTGAACAAGACATTATGCCCTCTCCAACCCCTAAGGAGAAGGCCAATCAAGTGAAATAGGGGCTTGCAGATTCTGAAGCCATTTTCTAGGAGATTGTTGAAGATAATATCTTTCCTCCTTTGTGTGAGATGCCTACTTCTTCGATTGAGAATTCAATAATTACTCTTGGTAACCCTCATGAAACTACTAGTGAGAAAAAATATTCTAGTTTAGTAGCAACCTCCCCAAGATGGCTGAAAAAAGTAGTAGAGAAGAAAAGAAAGTATACTCCCATTATGATAGTTGAAGTAGATACAGTTACAAAGTTGTTTCAAGGTTCTTTTGAACCCAAGAAAGCTTGAAGGATGTCAGGGATGTTGATTGATACCACCTCCAAGAATCAAGTTTTAGAAATTATCGATCCTGTGAAGGAATTAGATGATAATGAAATAACTAAGGAAAACTACAAGATTACACATGTTGATATGGGGCCTCCAACACTTGAATGTGATGTATACCATGCTAACTATTTAGTTAATGCTTTGATTAAGAGAGTGAAAAAAGAGAAAAAGAGAAGGTGAAGTTACAATCTCAAGTCCTTGCTTTGGGTAACATTATCTCTTCCATGGTTACTCCTCTGACACCCAATGGGGTGTCGAGTTCTCAGGTAGAGGGTATTGATATTCTTTCCATTCAAAAAATTAAAAAGAATCTAAGTTACTCTAGAGAAGCCAGTGAATGGATTGATAATATGTCTCAAGAGGCTATTTTATTTATCAGTAGATCCATACTCTTCTACACTCGGGTTACTAATAAGAGGAAATAACTGGTGGTAGAACTTCAACAAGTCAGGAAAGAGAAAACCATCCTCTTTGTTCTCTTTCAAGAAGTGAAAGAATTAATTTCAATGGATTGGAAAACATTAATCGGTGATTAAATTGTGAATGATCCTACATAGTTGGACCCTTCCTGTTCTAATTCATTTGAGTGGAAATTGAATATGTATGATAACCTGGTACGAGAAATTAATAAAACTCTTAAACGGTACTTTGAAATGTTGATGGAGATTAAAGATAATTGTCATAATTTGGATGTGGAAATTATTGATGAGTTTCATGAAAATATTATGGATATGGAGGTTTCTTTGAAATTCAAGGAGACATTTAACAAGGAAATAATTGATCCTGCCACAGTGACTTGGGAATCCTTCTCAAAACTCGATAGATTGCAGTTTCACCTAAACTCTTATAAATATGAAGAGAATAGAAGATCTGAGACATTTGTTGAATCTGATATTTCTTTAGCCAAATGGAGAACCAGATTATAGATTACTACAACACCCAGAAGTAAAGATTTTTTAAAAAATTTCACAAGGTATCGTGATTACAAGTCCAGGATGAAAATATTGGAAAATTTGTTGGAGCAAGAAGTGGTTGAAGTTCTGAAAGATGAAGGTAGTGAAGTGGAAAAGAATGATGCATAGTTATTTTTTATCTTTTCATGATACTTATTTTAATTTTGGCTCTTTTAAGTTAAATACTATTTTTATTATGGGGTGTGGTTGTTCTCAAGAAAACATTACCAAAGACTATTGGTTATGCTTTAAATATGGGCTTAGTTGGTGCAGTTAGGATATTTTTGGCAAAACTTTGATTTTCCTCATTAGAACAAAATTTTTATGTTTTGAAGTTTCTACAATTATCTTTCAATATAGGAAACTCATATGGTGAAGTTCATGCAGTCATAATCTTTGAATTGTGGCATATGAATTTATTCTATTATTCTGAACACCTTGCCAATGATTATCTATGTTGATGTTGAGAAAATTTAATATATTTTGTTGTTGTTGAATTTTTATCTTTGAATGATTGTTTATAGCAATGATTTGAGTTCAGTTGAATAATTTCATTACTTTTGGAAATAGTTAAATTCTTTGTACTTTTGATTTATATTTTGATATTGATAAGCCTTTCAAAGCTTTTTAGTTAAAAGAAACACCTTTCTTTGCTTTCTAGTTAAAAGAAGTTTGAATTTATATTCATTAAATATCTAAGAAGGTAGATGCCACCTTGTAAAATAAGAAGAGAATTGATAGGAAATATTATTATATCGGTTCAACTGTTGTTACATTTGTCATCTCCATGGGCGATAGAATATAGAGTTAGGTGACCAACCTACTAACCAATAGATTTTTGGTGACACCATTGGGGAGAACTTAGAAAAAATTTGCATTATGAGTTGCTTTATGATTGTTAGTCATGGTTCTTCAAAGGCGTAATGATCCTGTTCTCCAACCCAACATAGATTGGTTAGTTGGTGATCAAGAGGATATAGATACTGGTCTTTAACTATTTGCTTGGTAGCAAAGAAGAACCAACCTTCAATATCATCAAGTTAATGAAGTATTGGAAGAAGTAGAACTTGGTGAAATTATAAGAGAGAATGCTTTGTGTTAGGAACTTCCACATCTTTCTTTTGCTCTCTTCTTTCTTGATGAGTGGAATTAGCCCTAATATTTTTATCTTGCTTAATTGCTTTCTCATATACAAGATCCATTGTTGTTGGACCATGCATATCAACTTCCCCTCCAATTTTACTGTTAATTCCCATTACAAATTTCCTAATATAGAGGCACTCATCCTTGTGATATATGGGAACATAGCAAAAATTTTGGTGAACTTCTCTCAATATTCACTGACCATCATGTTACCTTGTTTCAAACCTTGGAAATCTGAAAGCTTTTTGTCATAGTATAATTGTGGTAACTATATTTTGCAGAAAATCTCCACAAATTCTCCCCATGTTAGCTTCCATGAGTTGATATTAAGTTCTAACTTCTTGTGCATCCACCAGTTAGAGGCTTCCCCTGCTAATTGATGTGCACCCCATACAGTTTTAGTAACCTCATCATAGTTTCATATTTAAAAATAATTTTCCATTTGAAAAAGACACACCTCAGCCTCATCACCTCCTGCACTACCATCAAAATTAGGTAGAATAACCTTCTTCATGTCCCTAGAAATTTTGAAAGCCACAAGCTTCTTATTCCTTTCAATATATAGCATAGGTGATTTTTCTTTCTTATGATTATGGGTTTCATTATGCTTATGGGAAGAATTTTATTTCTCATGCTCATTAATGGTTACTTCCTTTTCTACCCTATCCTTAACTCTTTCTTGTTCAGGGTTAGCCAACCTTGCCAATATTTGGTAAAGCCTATCCTCTACTCCAATGGTTGCTTGTCCAACCTCTTGACTTCCACCGGGATTAGCTCATCTCCTCAACATCCTCATGTGATTAGTTTTTACTTGAATGTTTATCCATGTTAGACTAAATTATGTTATCAATTATCTCATGGAAAACATAAAAAAGCATTCATATGCACACAAGAATTCCACATAAGATTAAGCACACACTTCTTTTGATAAACACATAATTTTATTTGTTTCTCAAGGAATTCAATATCCTTTTGATTACATGGAGTGACTATTCAGGTAGTCGAGTGGAGAGTATCCTTCAAATTCACTCTCAGACACAACTTAAAAAGGAGTATAACCTACTGTCTGAGATAGTTGTTGTTCCCCATCTTTCTGCTCATCTCTCATTTGTTCATACCTATCCCAAAAAGGATAATAACCTTAAGATTTATTATCTAATACATATTTACGAAAGGAATGCCAATATGGTGTTCATCAACAATGTAGTCTACCCTTTTCGTAGACATTTATTCATCAGACCATTTATCATCTAGCGGTGTTTATGGTACATATCCCTCAGACTCATTACTTGAATAAATTACTATTACTTTAGCCAGTGGTAGAACTCTAGGATCCCTAAATATGAATGCCAAACTAACACTTTCTTCTGAAGGAATATCCTTAGAAAGTGGTAACATATTTTTTTGGTGAGATGGTTGATAGGTAATTATACATAGCCTCCATCTTCATCTTCCTTACATCACTGATTTGAGAAAGTGTGTGACTAAAAGTTTTAGTGTCACTCAACCAAACAACATTATCATAGTTCGTTCTCTCTATTGTTCTAACAATGGCTTCCCTTTCCTTCTTGGCCTTGAGGTAACACTCATTTACGATTACTGAATTTCTATCCTTTAATCTAAGATGCACCATCCTGGCACAAGAATTCACAATATTAGATAACATTGGATAAAAAGAATGACAAGCTTATAGGTTGTAGAGCTAAACCTAGTATCTTTGTTACCACATGTAACAAACTAACCCTTTAACGAAGTAAAAATTTCTAATTTTACACCTTACAAGTAAATAAACTAAGTAACAAGCCATTGCAATAAAAAATTTATTTTCATACTTGATAATTTCCATTCAAGATACATAATATATTTACAACATGAATTCCTTTCAATTCCATAAAATATATCAATGCAAGAAATCATACATTTACATACATAGCTCAATGAGCTTTAGAACAAATAGTTGTAAGATGGTCCAGGATCCTTCCTTTCAAATCTTCGTTCTTCTATCACCTACTATGGAGGAGAAGCATCACTCAGGCACTTTTCCACCAATCACAGACTCATAATGTGGTCCCCTGCACATCTATCATTCGATAGATGGCCCTTCCCTTCGATGAAGAGATTGGTAGAGTAACCAATAATGACAACCAATTGGGCATAGTGTTGTGTTCTACATAACTAGAATTTTAATCCCACAATCTCTATTTAGCATGTAATACTAGATCATGATAAACTAACGGTGGAGCCAAAGGTCATCACACTAATTTATCCAAAGTGTTTCATTCAGTGCGTTCTACTAAGGGTCATCTATCACATACACTACTCAGGGCTGATTTGACTTTAGGCTATCTTAAGCTATGAATAGGTATTTCCTTCAATGGATATTCCATCATCCCAGATAACATATCACTATAAAAATATACTTGGAATAAACCTACTTAATTAGTAAGTACATAAGCTAGGTATTTCCTTCAATGGATAGTCCATCATTCTAAAGATAATCTATATACTTGGATTACCCTACTTACTCATAAGTACTTAAACTTCCTCCCATACTAGATTTATCTATCCTAGGATTAAACACAAGCTTTCCTAGTTAAATAAATAACTTAGCTAAATACACCATATGTGCTTTTCATGTTCAATCATACCTAGTATATAATATCTATGATAAACACCCATCTCCTACTATGCAGTACTTAAAAACACATTATGAAAAAAACATAATAGCTTTAACTTCCTTTTCAAAATAATCTAAATTCTCAAATGCATATACTAGGAAAATACATCTTAACCATGCATGCAAGACACATCATTCCAAAAGTAAAAATAACAAAGAAGAAGAGATCCCCGTGCCTGTTATCACTTATCCAAAACAAATGGCAACAATGCAACCCTTTTCCATAGCAACAAGTTTGGTAAAAATATTCTCAAGAATGTCTCTATAAACTCTACGTCTCAATTTGATAGCTTACTCCTCTCAAAATATAATCCCTCTCAAACTATATGAAATCACTGTCTTTCTCTCTCTCAATGCAAAGAAAAGTATAGCTGAAAAAATATAGAATTATGAATTACAAAAGATTTATTATCTTATGGAAGAATGCATCCATCTCAAATGAAATGGTTCAACAATTTATAGAGAAACTTGGTCACTTCAAAGCCTATAGTTTAGGCATACTGATGGATGGAAAGTTTCATGCAAAGCAACACATGAAACATATAAAAAAGGTGGAGATTTCTTTAGCTAATACTCAACATAATCACCTACAGGTTGACTTGTTTAGTGACAACAATCAAAAGACTTATTCAATCAAAATATGCTTAATTCAAATTATCACAATGAAAAGACATCTACAACAACTTAAATTCAAAGGTGGTTCCATCTCCATTCTCTCACCTTCTTATTTGGCATGGTTTAACTGCCAAAAGAATCAGTCAACTTCCATTTTATGACAACAAGTATCCATTGATCCATTAAGAGGATGAATCGAATTGAGTAGATAAATATGTTAGACAAATTCAAGGTTGGTCTTACTAATGGTGTTGACAAAGTCAATCTTATCATAGACAACAATATCAAACACATTACAATGTCATATATTGCATTTTTTATAGAATGATAATCAATTTATACAAACAATCATAAGCTATTAAATTGGCCTCATTAAACATATTCAATGATGACTATTATCGACCTCCATTTTCATAGTCTTTATTGACTATAACAACCTTTATTAATCGACTTCTATTGAATAAGAGATAGTCAAATTCTAATAACATATATATTATGTTAAATATATATTATTATATATATAATATATTATATACATATATATATATATTTAAATACTCTTGTGTATTTATATAACCATTAATATATATTTACATATATTTACATATATATATATATATATATATATATATTTACACATATATATATTTACATATATCGTAAGCCAATAATGTAAGCATACATTCGATATATATAAGAGTAAATGAAAGATAGTATATAATAAACACATCATATTTAATGCATGCATATATATATGTATAAATGTATATGTCACTATGTACACATATGTGTAGTTATATTTTATTGATGCATCTGTATGAGTATGTCCATTCACCAATGTACACATGTATCGATATACATATCCATATGGATAAGTGTATATACTACACATATATATATGTGCACATCCAATTCAATTTTAACCATTCACAATTACCTTCATATTGATAAGCATTTATGTGTAGTACATCTATACATGTGCATATACATGTCATTTGATCCCATTGACATTCATGTGTATATATATACACATACTTCCACGTACATCCCACTTGTCAATATAATCATAATAGTACAAGAAAGATGTCAAAAGATCACATAGATAAACATCACCCAAAAATGCATGTAGTAGTAACAATACACTCAAATGCAGACATATCAGCTAAGGATGACTTATCTACTACCCACAAATTGACTCAAATCAATCATTCTAATGTGATCTATGTATATAATTAGATAGTTTACTTTTACCGATTACTCGACCAAGATCTTCTCCCAAATGATACTTACCTTCCCCCTGGAGGAATGGAATATATAATTTCATCTTGTAACACATGCAATCAACAATCAATTTTTTATAGCATATGCAGTAAACATAAACATTTCCAATGTTAGAATAATAATTCAATAACCATCCATTCATATTTATGGAATATTTCTCCATGAAATAACATCAACTGAGATAACATCAAATAAAATAACATCACATGAGATAACATCCATATTGATAATAAGGTACATGCATAATTTATTCATCTCCAAAATTCACATTACATTCATATTTACCCTATGTAGTAATAGTAAATAGTAACTTCACAGTTGGGGTGTAACACTTTACATGCTGGTGTTTTGTATTTCCCTTGGCTAGTCATGGAATATTTCAATACTCCCCTATTTGATAATGTGAAATTGGATGGTTCTCAAGGCCACTTTAATAGTCACCTAGAGCTAAGAATGTTTATTGGTAATAATTCTCCCATCGATGTGGATTTGGCAGGTTCTAGGTTCACTTGGTCTAATAGGAACATTGGTTCTCATAATATCTTAGTCAGATTGGATCGGGCTCTTGTTTTAGCCTCATGGTTTGTTGAATTTGCATGTTCCCTCTCTTCGATCACAAGGTGTGGTTTAGAACATTTCTCCATCTCATTCATAGTTGAAAAGGTTGGGGGAAGAAAAATATTTCATTTCTATTTAATCTATGTGGTTGAGGGATTTCCGATTCATGGATTGTATCTGGAGTTGATGGCAAGCACACATTGATGGGAGTGTGATGTTTAAAATTGCTAAGAAATTGGCAATTTTCAAGAGAAATCTTAAGAAGTGGAACATGTATTCTTTTGGTCATATCTATGACTCTAAGAAGTCTCTTATCCAAAATTTGGATCTTGTTTAGGGGAAATCCACTCTAAGGGCCTATTGGAGGAGCTTCAATTACAAGAGAACTCTCTCTTGGTGCAAATTCATAACTATGTTGCAAAGGAGGAAGATTTCTAGAGGCAAAGATCTCATGCTATTTGGCTCAAGTCTGGGGAGTAGAATTCATTTTTTTTTCATCTTAGTGCCCTCAGGCACAAGTCATCTAACAAGATCTCTTCCATCATGGCTGATGGTTTGTTGTTGACTAATGAGGAGGCTATTAGGGGATTTGTTGCTAATTTTCTTGAATGCCTTCTCAAGAATGACTTAATTTGGGACTAGAATTGTGTGGAGACTTCTCTGGATGTCATCCCTCAGATTGTCGTGAAGGATCTTAATAGGGTTCTGGTTTCTATTCATTCTTCAAACAAGATTAAGGATGTGTTGCTTTCCTTTGAAGGTAACAATAGCCCCTAGGCATAATGGCTTCCCTTTTTTGTTCTTTCAATCTTGTTCGTATATTATGGTGGAGGATGTTATCAATTCTACTAAGGAGTTTTTGGCTCCAAATTTTTTCTTAAAGAATTGAATTTCACCATTATTTTGATCCCCAAGATTGCTGATGCTAATGGCTTTGGGGATTTCAAACCTATCAGCCTCTATAATTCTATTTACAAGATCTTCTCTAAGTTGTTGGCTACCAGGCTCTAGAGGATTCTTCTTGATCTTATTTCTAAACACCAAAGTGGTTTTGTTATGGGTCGAAAAATCATGGATTCCATCATTATGGTTCATGAGGTGGTTCACTCTCTTAATGCTAATAAGAAGTCAATTTTTTTCTCAAGTTAGACCTTCTCAAGACTTATGATAGGGTCAACTAGAAGTTCTTGTTGGTGATTCTAGCTCACTTTTGTTTTTGCCTAAAGTTTCTTCAACTCATGGAACATCTTATCTCGACTCCCTCTTTTGTTGTTATTTTGAATGGATCTTGCTCTCTATTTTTTTGGAGCTCGCATTGTTTGAGGCAGGGAGACCCTATCTCTCTGGTGCTGTTCATTTTGATGGAAAAAATTGTTGGTCAAAATATTCAGAAGGAATCAACTATTGGCTCCTTGAAGGGTCTCACTCCTTCTATATGTGAGCCTATTACTCATCAAAAAAAATTTGTTGATACATTCTTGATGGGTGAGTATTTTTTTTGTGAAGTCAAGGTTGTTAAGGTGCTAATTGAGGCATATGAGAAGGCTTCTGGGAAGAGTTTAAATCTTCCCAAGAGTCATATTTTCTTCCTCAATACCCTAGAGGTCCTCCAATTGAAGCTTGCTAGCATTCTATCCTACAATTAGGGTGATCTATCATCAACCTATTTTTCTCTTCCCTTGTTTGTTTCTAAGACCTCAAATTATTTCTAGCTTGAACTCTTGGACAAGTTCAGTAGGAAGTTGGCTGGCTAGAAGGGAGCACTTCTTAGCTAGGTGGGGAAAGTGTAACTTATCTCATCTTCTCTTTAGAATCTCCCCCTATATTCGATGAGTTTATTCAAGATTCCTACTAAATTTGAGGAGAAAATGGAGTAGATTATGAGCAGATTTTTGTGGTTGAGGGTTGAAGCTAAAGCCAAAATTCCACTTGTGGCATGGGACCTAGTGTGCAAGCCAAAGAAGTGGGGTGGTATGGGAATTAGAAATATTAAAGATTTTAACAAGGTTTTACTTTCAAATAATATTTGGAGACTACTCAGTGGGGAGGTAGGTTGGGCCTCTCTGGTTAGAAATAAATAATTATTTGGACTAGGGAGACCTTGGGATATGCTAGCTTCTAATGCTATCCTTGTGGGCTCTTGTTTTTGGAGAAATATAATCCCATGCAGGGACCTGATTGCTAAAGGTGTTAAGTGGTTGTTGGGTGATGAGTAAAAAATTCTATTTTGGGAAGATGTTTAATGTGATAATTAGCCTTTGATCAATCACCCATGGGCACCTCCTATTGAGCCTATTTGAAAATGCCTTTTTGGTGACATGGTGGTAGGCTATATCTAGCATGGTGCATGTAAGAATTTTCAAGCTTGGGAACCTTCATTGATTTTTCTTCAGGTGTTCCTTGCTTACATTAAGATTCCTCTTTTTTCAAGACCTGATCATATGATTTGGTCCCCTTGTGCTAATGGTAAGTTTTTTGTAGCCTTAGTCTTTGTCAACTCTTTGGAGAAACCTGACCCCTATTCTTTCTAGGGGAAAGTATGGAATAAGTTGTTGATTTTTAAGGTGAATTTATTCTTCTAGCTTCTTATGCAAAGTAAAGTGTCAACTTAGGATAATCTTTGTAGAAGGGGATTTGTGATTCCCAATAGATGTGTGCTTTATGAAACTGATGCGGAGAGTGCCTTTCACCTCCTTCTTGGTTATAATTTTTCTTCTCTCATCTATATTAAATTTCTTGCCCTCTAGAATATGGATTGGATCTTCCCGAGCTCTCTTTGTAGCTTTGTCGATAAATGGAAGTGCCCCTCCTCCCCCCTCATTCTTCAAAGGCTTTGGGATCTCATGTACTGGCACATTGCTTGGGATATTTGGAAAGAACGTAATAATATAAATTTTTCATGACTCTAAACTCAAGATGGAAAGTGTCTTCATCAAGATTCATCGGGTTGTTTTGGAAAAAAATGCTCTTCATGGCTCTGACTCTTCATGATGTGCTCCATCCTCTTACCTAGTTGGCTATGATTTATTGGTGAACGCTAACTAGACAATCTCCTTTTTTCCATCTAAGGGTGTAAAGTCCAACATCAATTCTAGATTGAGTACTAAGTGGAAGCCCCCACTTGTAGGGTGGATTAAGATTAATTTTGATGGGGTAGCCAAGGGTAACCCTAGGCTTGCAATTTGTGGGGGGTGTTAAGGAAAGATATTGACAAGTTCTTGGGTGCAGTGGCACTCCCATTGGGAAATCAAACCAATCACCATGCAGAAGTTGAGGCTGCATTCATTAGTATTAAATTTAGGTTGGAAAAGGGATACTCTAAATTTTAGGTGGAGGGAGATTCACTAAACATGATTAACTACCTGCGTGGTATCCAAAAGCCTAGTTGGATGATTGATTAGTTGATTGAGGATACTATAATGATGCTAAGATCTTGTGAGGAAAATCCTCTCACTCATATCTATCAAGAAGGAAACTCATTGGCATATTTCTTTGCTAATGACGTTGTCAAAATTAATAATATTAAGGCATGGGATGAGTACTCCCTCCTTCCCGAGAAGTCTAAGGTTTTATTGTGAAATGATAGATATGGGTGAGCTCGTTTGCTGGATTGATATTACCATCTGTACCTACATTATATTCACACACTTTGTGGGTATTCCTTTGCTTCTTAGCTCTCGGTCGAATGTCTCTATCTAAGGGATTCTAATCCTGATAATTATGAATATAGGGGGTGACTATAGCAAAATTGAGCCCCATTCTTGTGCCAGTTTGAGGAAGAATCATAAAATTTGAAGGATTCTTGAGCATGGTAATTTCACGCCTTTCTTGGAAAGGCTCCATGAACATGATCCCAAGGCTTCGAAGAATTTTTTTTCCTATTGGCATAATCATAATTTATAGCTTAAGGGTATGGTGTTTGAGAATAATAAAGAATTTATAGCTGTTGTTACTATTTTTTCGTTGGTCGATCACAAATTCTTCAAGGATAAGAAATGAAATGAGGAGGCCATAGACCAATTATTTAAGGATGATGAATGGGAAAATCTTATCAAGATGTCATCTTGGGGTTGTAGACAAAAATATTTGAAGAAAATTTGGGTAAATATTGTAGAGATCATCATCTGGTATGTTACCCTTGAAGGTAGGTTTACTACAATTGTAGGCCATCACTTCACTTTGTTGAATCATTTCAGAAATGGGATTTTTATTTCATTTCCTTTCTTTCTCTTTTCTTCATTGGAGGTGTCTATGTATGGTCATTTGAAAAATAGGAGGGCGTCGGTTCTACATAAGGGCCTCATCTTGCTTATAATAGAGCATGTGAGAGCCCTCATCCTTGCTAAAACTATTAAGGGAAAGGAAAAGGCTATCAGTTATACTTCCCTCTCATCTAGTTCAGACACCAATGTTGTTCAGGAGAAGGAATAGAATGAGAGAAAGGATGGGTCTTCTTCCCTTGTGGCCGCCCCTTCTAAGAAGAGAAAGAAGCAAAAATCGAAAGGAAAACGTGCAACCAAGAAGCTTATTCTTTAGGTGTCAAAGTCCCATTATGTTGGCAACAATACAAATGTTGTTTCTACGGGTTATGGGTCTAAGGATAATGTGGTGTTTAATGGGCATGATTATGTTGCGAAGGGTGGTATGGAGGAGGGCTTGTAGGATTATTTTGTGGTACAAGATGCCAAGGAAAGGCCTAGAAGGGCTTCCAAGTGTATTGCTAAGTTGAAAATTTAGGTGTTGAATGATCTTTGTAAGGATACCATGGACCATTGTAAGGAGAAGGGTGTTGAGGAAAAGGTTGTTGAAATTGAACACTCCCTAGTTCGAAAGATGCCATGTGTGGAGCTCTCTAGTGGAAAGTTTGTGCATGAGGAGGAGGGGGTTAATCTAAGGCATGGAAATCCAAAACCTCTTAAGGTAAACCCAATGTTTGAGGATTTATTGTATTTAAATGGTGATAGCACTTAAATGTTTGATTTCCTTGACATGGATCATGTGAGGGCTACTAGTACTTTTAAGTTGGTGAAGTGGACCCTATAAGAATTCAACAGGGTGAATATCAAGATCAGGGACCTAAAAGAGAATGTGCAAAATATGTCGAAGGGTTCTTCCTCAAATATTTTGATTGATAGATTATGGACTTAGAGTGTTCTTTTTTTGACTTCAAGTCCTTTTATGAGAAGCATCTCTCTGAGATGAAGGGTAAGATTATGGACACCAATGTGTACATTAAAAAGCTGCTTCATGTATCCACGTTTCGGTTAAGAACAATGTTGAATCCTTGGATGTCCTATTTCACAAAATAAGTGAGTTAAGAGAAGATCAACTGTACTTTAATAAGCTTATGGAGAAGAAAGAGATGATGGACATGGTTGAACTGCGTAGGAACTAGGAACTTGAGGTGGCTAACACCTTAAAGAACATGAATTAGTGTTCCTTTCTATTTTTTTCTCTATTGTTTTCCTTTCTTTTGGGTCTCTATTTTTTTATTATGTTGTTTCATTGTTGTTTTGTTGTTGGCTGTTACTGATGGTTCAATGTTTTTATCTTTAAGAAAAAAAATATTTCTTTAGTTGCAAATGGTTTCAGGTCCCTTCAAAACTCATTTTTCCCTTATAATCAAAACTATTTTCCTTGAACTTGGAAATAATAATAATCTTTAGAAAACTATTAAGTTATTTCTTGGATAATGTTTACAAGAGAAGCTATAATAAAATACACAATTTCAAATGCAATATAATGGTGCAACCAATAGGTACATAGAGAACACAAACATAAGATAAATAAGGAATAACTATATAGAGAAAATAAAAATGGGATAAAAGAAAAAAATTAAGGGTCGAAATAAAAGAAAAGGTTAGATGTCAAAAAAATAGTGTAACCAAATATCTATTCAAGAATGACCATATTTTGGTTAGGTTTGGATATATGAGTCTAAATACATACAATTCATTTGGATATCTACTTATAAAAAATATCTAAACCTAACTAGATATCTAAATAATTGGATATAAAATACATATATAAATATCTAAGGAACTATATATCTAGTTTAATATAAATATTTTGTTTCTAAGAACATAAGATCCTATAGAATGTATACAAACACTAATTTCACATTGTAATAATGGTTGTAGAGATTGAATATCTAAGTATGACAAGAAATACAGTTTTTTAATTCCTCTCTCATGACCAATATCCTCCCTCCAACCCCAACTATATTATTTTAGGAATATTCTTCTTTACCATTATTTTATTAATAAATTATAGTTAGTGTAGACATCCAAATTTGACCACTCCCATATGGTCAAATCTATATCTCTTATTCATCCATTTCATCAATATTAATTAAATAACTTATTTGATTAATATTTCCCCTTCCCCTAAGGTTTCTAAATTATTTAATTTAACAATTAAATACTTTATCCTTCATCATTTCTTATCTAAATTAAATAAATATATCAATTTTTTTAACTTATTCATTTACCTTTTTGAGTTTAAATCAATTTTAAATTCCCTCTTTCTCTCTCCTTGTTACATCCTCCATAATATTCTTCTAATATTGATTAGTCTAATTAATTTGTGATTAGGATGCGTACATCCTTAATGAGGATTAATGTCACATCCTCCATATTTGGCCACGTATCTTTAATCCTTCATTAATCTTCCTAATCACATGTTTGCACAACCTTAATCTAATTACCTACCATTTCTGGTATGTCCTCCAAGTCAACCTTTCATAAGTGTTTTCCTTGTTAGGCATTGATCTCTTCCCCATGTGAATTTATAATTCACATTTTATTCATCCCATGTATTCCTCTTCCCCATGAAATTATAAATCCCCTCATGGGTCACATCAGTCACATGGGACAAGGACCTCCTTTATGAGGACCTTGTTTTATCCCCAAGGTACTCCCCAATCATGTGAATTTAAAATTCACATTTATTGACCCAACAACTTCTCTCATCCCCATGATGATAAGAGAGGACTTTCTAAAATTCTTCACTTGTCACCTTCATCCTCATATGGGGACAAGAACTTCTTTTTTGAGGAAATCCTCCCCTAATCCCAAGGTACTTGCAAATACCTCCACCTCACATGTCATCTTTCCATATCACTCGTATTTTTCGCACCTCATCTTCCACATGGAAAGATGTGAGGGCTTGTGAGTCATCAACTCACCACAACCCTCCATCCTTCCCATGTTGGCTAAATCCTAGCCATTGAATTCTCTAGAGACTCTTCCCTTAAAATGGAAGATTTGGTCTTATTTTCAATCATATTCACTCTCATTCAACACTTTTTCATCATTCAACACATCCAAGCATTCAAGAAACTTAGCACTCTCAAGCATTCATCCTCCATTATTGCAGTCTTCAAGCTTTCATTGCATCCACCTACCACACTTGTCACAATACCCATTTGCACCATTGCATTCCTTATCACATCTAAATCATTTTGCATCCATTTTTAGGTCATTTTCCATTGAAGGATTACACAATAAAGCATCAAAAGGGTCAACCAAACTCATAAATTCAAGTGAGGTAAAAGGTTTCATTTCTTTGATATTTTGTTTGGATTCAACTTAGGCCAATCTTGAGTGTTTGTTAGTGTTGTCCCTTTTTCATTTCATTTTGTCTTGCATCTTAGGATAGGAAAAATCACTTGCACACATTTTTGGAATGCTCAGTGGTACCCACAAATGGGTCTGTTTTTTCTTTTACGTTTGCTATTTTTTGATATTTTGTAGCTTTAGGTTACACAGAGGAGACCTCTCCCTGAAGACAGGTGACCCAACCCTAAGAAAGGCAACCTAGCCTTGCTAGGGGCGACCTGGCCCTAAAACAGGTGACGTAGCCCTAACAAAGGCGACCTATTTTGCTGAATAGGGGCAACCTAACCTTGAACAAAGGCAACCTATTTTCCTAAATAGGGGCAACCTAGCCCTAAACAAAGGTGAATTGGCCATGAAAAGAGGCGACTCTACCCCAAACAAAGGTAATTGAGGTAAAAACAGATACTTAAAGCTCATTTTCAAGGTTTTTTTATTGCTATTTTTCTTAGTATTGACCCTTTAACTTTTTTTGTTGGTGAGTGTGCTTGTTTTTACTAACATTTATGCAGTTGTTTCATGCTTGTTGAAGATTGAAGGCTAAAACTTCTAACATGTTTGTTGTAGGGGGAGCGGGCCAAGTACATTAGTTAGATTATTTGTGTATCATTTTCATATTAGCTAGGCACATAGATCTAATTAGGGGAGTCAAAATATTTGTTTGTTGTGCTTGAAAAGTGGGATATTGACGTATCCAATCCCATTGTGCCATTTGGTGATCTTGGGTGAAGAGAAATCATAGTCCACTTAGTCATTCATGTTACCTAGGAGGCACTAGATCGTTCACAATTTCCCCTTGCACTTCGTGTGAGACTAGGGACTAGCCAAAAACATTTAGTGTTTTATTTTAGTAGGACAAGTCTGCTTGGGGATTTCATCACCCCAAGGAATGATTCCAACCACATATTATTGTTGGGGTATATAAAGGGGGGAGGGAAAAATTTATTCCTCAATCCAGTCATGTCATGTTTGATGGAGCGTCAAAGCTAGGGTGATACCTAGACAAGATGTGAAGAGTTGGTCTAAGCTTCGAGTACCTTGTTGTGGCTCCTCACTCACACTTGTGATGGGATGGTGTTCACGGTTGTGCCTTGTGTACCATGCGTATATCAAGGACTCCCTAGTTTCCTTGTTCAGCCTAGTTAGAGGATCATGTTGGCCATACCCTTCATACTAATCTTAGGATTGTGCTATTTGAATTGTCTTTTTTGTGTGAAACCAATGTGTGTCTATTTAGTCAAGTTAGTCTTGGCCTTATGCTTGTTGTTTGCTATTTTTTTTGTCCTTTTCAATAGTTTTTTTGCCTAAGACAAGTCCAAGTCAACTGAACATGGGCGACCTTGCCTTAATAGGGGCAACCTAGCCCTCAACAGGGGCGACTTGGCCCTCAACAAGGGCGATTTTGCCTTATGTCTGAGTCATTTCCCAATTTTTTCTTAGCAAAATCATCCATCCTTCACAAAATAGGTGACCTAGCCCTAAGTTGGGTGACCTTTCCCTAAGTTGGGCGACTTGGCCCTCAAGATAGGCGACCTTGCCTTCAACAGTGGTGACTTGGCCCCCAAAATATGCGACCCTTTCTTGAATAGGGGTGACTCTACCCTCAAGATAGGTGACCTTCCCTTGAACAATCAATCCTACCTTCAGATCAGTTAACCTATTAGTTTTCTCATTTGTTTTGAGCATCCATTTCCCCGTTTCGAGAGTCATTTCACCCATTTTGAGCATTTGTTTCCCCATTCCTAGAGTCTTTCCACCCATTCCGAGCATTCGTTTCCCTGTTCTAAGAGTTCATTCACCCATTTTTAGCATCCGTTTCTCCGATCCTAGAGTCTGTTCACCCATTCTGAGCATCTATTTCCCCATTCTGAGAGTCCGTTCACCCATTTTGAGCATCCGTTTCCCCATTTTGAGAGTCCATTCACCCATTCCAAGCACCCGTTTCCCCATTTCAAGCATCTATTTCCTTTATCCTAGAGTCCATTCACCCATTCCAAGCATCTGTTTCCCCATTCCTAGAGTCCATTCACCCATTCCAAGCATTTGTTTCCTCGTTTTGAGCATCCGTTTCCCCATTCTGAGCATTTTTTCACCCGTTCTAAGCATTCGTTTCCCCATTTGGAGCATTTTTTCACCTGTTCTAAGCATTTATTTTCCCGTATTAGTAGTCTCTCTACCCATTCATCCTTTTTATCAATGTCATTTGGTTATTTCTCGGATTTAGACAAGTCTATAAACTGTTTAGTCAAGTTTGTCACCTAGTTGGATGACCCAACCCTTAACTTGGGTGACCCAACCCTTGAGAGAGGTGACCCAACCCTTAAATTTGGTGATCGGACCCTTGAGTTGGGTGACCTGGCCCTTGCGATAGGCGACCCGACCCTTGAGTTGGGTGACCCAGCCCTTGAGTCAGGAAACCCAACCCTTAACTTGTGTGATCTTGCCCTTGATTCAGGTGACTTTTCCCTTAACTTGGGTGACCCAACCCCAAAGTTGGGCGACCTTGCATCTATTAGGCGAGTATGATCTTTGGGATCTTGAAAAATCTTGTTGTTTTCTAAATTGTTTGTAACTTTCGTTCACTCATAATCCTCAATTTTGTCCATCTAAATCCCAATCCATCTTCATCCAATCATCATCCAAGTCATATAGGTACATCTTTAGTCATCCCTAAGTTAATATCCATCATCATTTTCTTAATCCAAATCCTCTAAACTTCATTTGAAGTTATTATCCGAATTGACCTAGGTGTCTGCAATTGATCATCATCCTTCAACATCTTCTTAGGATCACCATCTATCCTAAGTTAGTCATCATCCTTGATCCAATCAATCCCCTTCCATCTCAAGGTGGATTCGGTGCCGCGATCATCAGTTTATCCTTTAATCCTATCAATCAACACCTTAAGTCACCTAGGGTGATTTTTGAACTTTGTTTAGAATCCCTTTCAATCATCCAATCTCATCTAATATTATCAATCATTTCATCAATCCATCTTATCCAATCGAATCCAATCACATACTTATCCAATCGAATCCAATCACATACTTATCCAATTATCCAATCAAATGATCCCTCATCCTATCCAATCAACCTTCCAATTGTCACTTAGGTCATCTCTGCATTGCATCTTAGATTTTAACCACATATTAGTTCATCTGGTATTTTTTCAATTTCATACCTGTTTAGACTCAATCTCAAGCAAAGAAGAAAATGGAAGAACAACAAGCCTACGGTTCCCAACGGAATATCCCATAAGATCCCAACAACACCGCAAATATCCCACAAGATCCCAATAATGGTGCTTCTCATAGTCCAATCTGATGTTCAAAACAACCCAGCGCCCGGTGATGAAAACATGGTCAATCAACCTATGTTTACAGTTGATAGATATCTTAGTGATCCCATCAATGTTCAGATGATAGATTGCCTCCTCAACGAGCGTGGGGATAATATTATCACTACTTTGATCATGAGAGGGATCAAACCACCATTTTATTTTGATATGTCATAATATTCAGGTACCCAGACCCTTCCAACACTTTGAGACCCGTAAACTTCACAAAATGTTCCAGGGAGTTTGTATGTATCTCAAGGTGTACCTATAGAGAATTGGTATCACCCTAAGTTCAAAAATGTCATGATACATCAAGTCATAAGTTATCCTCACCTCCCAGCTATAGCCTCTAAAACAAAATGTGATCATAACAACCCTTATGCCTATGGCATGCCATAGTACATTCCATTTGCTCCACCACTCCCGTCTCAACATTCTGTTAAAAACCCATCAATATTGGGGGAACACCTATCCTTGTGTTGATGCTACCTCCATGATCTAAACCCATTGGATATTTACCACCACCTACATTCCAACAACCTCTTATTAATCCTCAATAATCCACTACATTGCAAGCACCACCTCAACATGGGGCTATCCCCTCACAAATGCCCCCACAACAAACTATGGTTGTTTTTGCCTCGTCTCAACCACTTCATCAACAAATCCCACAACAAAACATCACAATGCCACAACAAAAAATTATGATTCCTCAGTAACACTCTACCATTGCTACGCAACCACCACACCAAGTAACACAAACTACATCACAACCACCACAAGTGCCCCATGACACTTTTGTAGCAATCCCACAACAACAACACATCCCATCTCGCCCACCTTACCAAAAACCACCACCGCAAAAACATCCACCCCAACATACACATGTTACCATGTAAACACAATGTAATCCTCTTGCACAATATCTCTACCATCCATCCAGCACATATACTGCTTATACTGCTCCATCCAATCCTAATCCAAATCTCCATTTGGCATTTTAGAATCCACCACAGACTCAACTACCTCCTTACACCAACCCTCCACAATCAGACACGAATCCTTACCAACAACCGTTTAACCAACAACCACCTCCATATGTAACACAACAACCCACTATTGCTTACCATTACCAATCCAATCTCAACTACCTTCAACAACAACTCTCATACCAACAAGGTGATTCATCCACATCATACACTCAACAAAAACCATCTTGTCAGCAGGGTGCTCCATCCACCTCTTACTATTAGCAACCACCGCTATATCAACAAGGGGATCCCACCTCTTTATTCTTCCAAGCTCCTACAAATATCAACAGGGTGTTCCATCCACTACATATTATCAACATCAGCCACCCTACCAACAAGAAACTTCCACTTCTTACCATCAAAATCTATCATCCTCATATCCACCTTATATTAATCCACAATCTTCTTACGTCAATCAAATCCAAAAAACGCCTCCATATACACCTCAACCCACTTATGATCCAATTGCTACTACACCATCCTCTTCATATCAGAAATATCCTCCATATAATCAACCTAATCCATCTAATCAGACTCCTGCAACACCTATCAATAAAGATTTGAAAGAAGTAAAAGCTGCACTAAGGGATTTGCAAGCAGGGACCGACAAACAGTTGTTTAAATTTGAGGACATTTGTCCTTATCCATTTGATCCCTTTATTTCATTGGTACCTTTCCCTAAGCATTTCAAAATTCTGAAATTTGATAAGTAAAAAGGAACCAAAGACCCCAAGGCTCACTTTCAAGATTTCTACGCCCATTGTCAACAAGTCATGCATAATGACAATTATCTCATTCGATTTTTTCCTAGAATTTTACAGGTAATAGCTCTTGACTGGTTTATGGGTTCTGAGAAGGGATCTATTAAATCCTTTGAACAAATTTTGGAAGAGTTTATCTCCCACTTATCCTTCAATCTAGGGAAGGACATTGATACATTAGAACTTCTGAAAGAAAAATAGCCTGAAGGAGAAACGTTTGCAAGCTATCTTCAAAGATGGAAAACTTTAGCCAGTCGGATGAAATCCCCATTGAAGGAGAAAGATATGGTCACCTTATTTTTCAAAAACTCTCATCTGGATATGGTCCACAATTTCAGACTCCATTGTGTGACAACCTTTGTGGAAATAGTAGAGAAAGGTCTTATCCTAGAGAGAGCCCTTATTGCTAAAGGGAAAGTCAAAATCTTCAATTTCGATAAAGAGAAGTCATCTATTGACAAGCCTCGTTATTAGAAAAAGAACAAAAAATTTGTAAATGATGGTGTCACTGACACCAAACACATCCAAGTGGCTAATGCCTTGCAGAAGCCGCAATATCCTCCTCCACAACAGTTAATGCC
>CM021103.1:254006030-254089586 GCA_007115665.2 Sequoiadendron giganteum
GCACTTAATGTTGCCACAATGCCACCCTCTCCTCGCTCATTTGGCCAACCTTCTCAACCATCATTAGGTGCACAAGAAAAGACACTCGCACTCACTTCCAGGAACATGGGTTTGACAAAATTCAGAGATTTGGGTACCCTTGAAGATCAAATGGAAGATGATATCAGTCAATGTGCTTACAAAGAAGAGTCTAAATCGTCCCCTCCTCTTGTGGAATACTTTTAGGAAACTTACCCTCATGCGTCAAATCTGGCTAAAAAGTACAAGTATTAGGGAGGTGGTCTTGGTAGTGAAGAACAAGGATGACACCAGCCTATAGAACCTTCTATACGACCTAGAAGAATAGGCTTGGGCTATGACACAAAGCAAAAAGGTCTTGCAACATCCACTAGTTCCTCTAACAACGTTAGTGTGGACAATAGACTCCTTGAAGACATACCAAAGGAAGAATCCATCATGCACATGTAAGATGATGTAGATCAAATTGACCTTCCTTCCATGTTCGAATGCTTATCCATCTATACCATTATCCTATCCCTTAAACATCCTAAACTTAAAGACTGCAACCTACATGGTAATGCACCTATCGACACCTTTCCCTTAGTGGATCAGTATGTACAGATGAATTCCCTAACCGCAAAAGTAAAAATAAGCAAAATAAATAAGGGTCACCTAGTGAAAACCTCCCCGAGGCACTTTGTGACTCCGAAAAAGTAAAAAAAAAGGGGTGTATTTGATAGTGAAAACTTCAGTGAGGCACTAGAATATGGGGATGTTCATCTTCCCCTCATAGGAACTCAATTATTTGAAAGATGTTCTATTCTCATTGAGGAGACATAGGAATTCAATTTGGGGACATAAGAAGATCCTAAAATCACTTATGTAGCCAAATCCTTATTATAAGAAGAGCACTCTACCATTGTCCAACTGCTTCAAGATGTTGTTAGTAATTTTGTATGGACCTATTTAGATATGTTGGACTTGGATCCTGCTCTTGTGGTACATCACTTGAATGTTTGTCCAAATGCATCATCAAGTAGCCTTACTAGTCAAAAAAGAGCTGAAGAAATTGCTAGAAATTAGATTCATTCGACCCATTGACTATTCAGATTGGATATCCAATATTGTACATGTCTCCAAACCAAATGGGAGTATAAGGATTTGCATAGATTTTTGAGATCTCAATAAATCTTTCCCCAAAGATGATTTCCCTTTGCCAAACATTGATATGTTGGTTGATCTCACTGCAGGGCACAAGATGCTTTCCCTCATGGATGGATTATCTGGGTATAATCATATTAGAATTGCACCTGAAGACCAACATAAAACAACTTTCACTACACCATGGAGCACCTTCTATCATAATGTTATGCCCTTTGGCCTTAAGAATGTAAAGGCAACCTACCAGCGAGCCATGACCATCATCTTCCATGACCTCATTCACATCATAATGAAAGATTATGTTGATGATCTATTAGGGAAATCAAGAACAAGGGAAGAGCACCTAAAAATACTTAAGAAGATCTTGGAGTGGCTAGAACAATATAAGCTAAGACTAAATCCGAAGAACTGTGTCTTTGGCATCACATCAAGAAAACTATTGGTTTTCATTGTCTCTCGAAGAGGCATAGAGGTCGATCCGGAAAAGGTTAAGGCAATCATGGATATGCCTCCACATGGAAATCTCAAATAGTTAAGAAGTTTTCAAGGTAAGCTCCAATCCATCCAATAATTTATTGCTCAATTAGGCAAAAAATGTCAGTCATTTACACATCTGCTTAAAAAAGATATTGCCTTTAAGTTGAATCAACAGTTTCAACTCGGCTTCGACCAGATCAAATAATATTTGGCTCACTTTCCCATCCTTATGCCACCCATTCCTAATAAACCACTCCTATTGTATATTTTTACTACTTCAGTCACACTGGGGGCATTGTTGGCAAAACATGATGAGTCATCAAAGGAATGACCAATCTACTACATCAGCCAAACCCTAATGGGCTATGAATTGAATTATTTCCCAATGGAAAAATCTTGCCTAGTTGTGTTCTTTAGTTCACAAAAACTCTAACATTACATCCTCAACCATCTAGTAAAGCTAATCTCCAAGGTTGATCCATTCAAATATTTTTTATCTAGAACAACTTTGCCTTGTTGCATGGCTAGGTGGGCCATGTTAAGTGAATTTGATATATAGTATGTGGATCGAAAAGTGATTAAAGGAAAAGTGATAGCGGATCAGCAGGAAGATGCTCCTTTAGTAGATACTTATCCTCTAGAAACAAAATTTCTTGATGAAGGGGTCTTCTCAATCATAGAAGATGCCACATGGACACTCTTTTTTTGATGGATCTTACACACACAATGGATTAGGAGAAGGAATATTTCTCATTATCCCCTAGGGAGATTATATACTGAAGTCATTCAAGTTGGCCTTTCCATGTACAAACAATGTAGCTGAATATGAAGCTCTTCTTTTGGCCTCATAATTGCAATCCGATGGCATATCACTCACCTGAAAGTCTTTGGTGATTCCCAAATAATCATCAAATAGGTCAATGATGAGTTTTTGAAAATTGAATACAAGTTGTTACCATATAAGCGTACAGTAGATGACTTTAAAAGGTACTTTACATCCATCCAAATTGATCAGATACCTAGAGTGCATAACAAAGTGGTTGATGCCATGGCTACCATTGGTTCTCTCCTTGACATGCCTAATGATCGAGCTAAATGTGAGTTCCTCATTGAGGAAATTTTGATCCCAACGTACAACATCCCTGAAAGTGAGATGGTGTGTGATATTGTAGGTCCTACGTCACCCTGGTATCATGATATCTATACTTACTTGCATGAAAACATCCTACCCCCTGATCTAACATGAAACCAATGCAAATATTTTATCCAATGAACATCCCATTACACCATTGTATTTTATACACTTTATCGTAATGGGTATGATGGAACCCTTCTCAGGTGTCTAAACGAGACTGAAGCCCGCACTGCGTTAATGGAGGTACATAGTGGTGTATGTGGGGCCCAATCAAATGATATGGAACTAGCTAAAATAATTGTTAGGGATGGTTACTATTGGCCCACATTGGAACATGATTCTTGTGAATTTGTGAAAAAATGTCTACCCTGCCAACAACATGCAGATTTAATACATGCTCATGCACAGGATCTCCAGCCTCTCAACACCATGGCCCTTTTCTCAGTGGGGCTTTGACCTGATCAGAAATATCTATCCCCCATCCTCCGATGGCCATACCTTCATCATCTCTGCAACTAAGTACTTCACCAAGTGGGTGGAAGCAATTCCACTCTCACAAATAATAGGTACTCAAATTTACAAATTTATCCTATTCCATATTCTCTATAGATATGGAATTTTGTCCACCATCCTCACTCACAATAGAAATCCTTTCAAGAACCAAGCCATGAAACACCTTTGTGAAACCTTCCACATCCAGCATCATTAGTCCATGCCCTATTACCCTCAAGGTAATGGATAGGTGGAGGTCGCCAATAAAATGCTCATCAGAATCTCAAAAAGGTGGTCAATAACACTGATCGAGATTGGCACCTTCATATCCATCCTGCCCTTTGGGCATACCGCACCTCCATTCACACTCCTACTAGTACCACCCCATATTCTCTTGTCTATGGTATCGGTGCCATCTTTTCGATTGAGGTAGAAATCTCATCACTGAGAATATCCCTGAAGAATCTTATCAATGATGAAGATGCTCGAGTTGCAAGACTCGGCCAGTTGGAACTCCTTGATGAAAGGCAGATCAATGCATATGACCACCTTCAGGAATATCAAAATCATCTGAAATGAAGCTACAACAATAAGCTTTGTCCTTGCCAATTCAATGTTGGTGATTCAGTTCTTAAGGAGAATTAGCGCACTCAGTAGGATCGAGAAAAGGAGGGATATTTCGAAGAAAATTGGTTGGGCCCTTATGTTATCACAACAAAATATGGATCAAGAGCACACAAACTTGCTACAACTGAAGGAGAGCCCCTAGAGGAACCCATTAATATCATGCACCTAAAAAGGTTTTACACTTAAGTCAACTAGGGCATCCTATCCTACGAAATCCAAAAAATACAAAAAACACTAATTTTTTTAAAAAATACATAAATAATATAAAAAAATCCAAAAATAGTAAAGAAAAATAATTCATCCTATGGTGAAAACCACCCTTGGTGGTGCCTTGAATAATTATGTTTTGTGAAAATCTGGCCACAGGAAACATTCGTATAGGGGCTTAATCATTATCTACCTTGCATCCTAGTTATTTTATGCTTCCACCTATCCTGATCTCATATCCCCATCATCCTATCGATCCTATCCTTCCATCTACATTCATCATCTGATCGCTTGGTATATTTTGGTTGAGCATTGGAAGAAATTCATTCGCAATCCGTCATCCTGAGCTTTTATCCTAATCTGAGCTTCTGTCATTTGTCTTGTCATTTTGTCTATCTTTCGCTTCCATCTAGGTTCTTTCATCGTTTCGGTCTCCATTTAGATCCCATCCTGTCATGTTGGTCTTTTGGTCCTAGTTGAACTACGTTGCCCCTGCACTTCCACGTAGGTAAGGCCGATCATTTGATCCACCCCCGGGGTATTTCGTCCATCTGGTTTTGATCATTCATCACCTGTCCCCATTTCCCCCTTTTCACTTTTATCCCTTGTTGGTCTTTCATCCTTTTTGAAATGCATTGCCCCTATGCTTTCACATAGGCAATGTTGATCATTTGATCCACCCCCGAGGTTTGGTTTTTTCTTTTTTTTTTTCTTTCTTTGCTTTGTCTTTGGTTAGTCTGGTTATTTTCCTTCATCATATGTCTTCATTGTCCTCTTTACGCCTTTCTTCCATGATCTTTTCCTTAACTACGAGGGATTTGCCCTTTCATGTAGGAAAGACTAATCTTTGATCAGCCCACAAGCCCCTAGGTCTTTAGGGTGTGTTATTCTTGTGTCTTGTGTCTCGTGTCTTCTGTCGTGTCGCCAAGTATGTCCTTATCTAGCCGATTCATCACAAATGGGATCCATTCGTATCATGAGATTCAATCAATTTTTGAGTCTCCTACGTCCTAATCAATCTTTTAGTTTAGTATCCATCTTTGGTCTCAACAGGATGTATCCTTCCTAACAAACCTCATCGACCCCATCCATCATCTCAATCCTATGGCAAAGGATGTTTTGAAATTGATTGCAATATTTTGATACTTTTGGCTTCTATTTATCACTTGAGCTCCCTATAATCACTTGTCAAGGCCACCATGATCTATCATATTATGGTGTGTTTTGACTGGTTAATATAGGGGCATGTCTTGACCTTTGTTTGTTATGTCTTCTTGGTTGTCCCACGTAGTACCCACCAAGACCCCTGAGGTCTTGTGTTATGTTGGGGCATCGTTTTGTGCTTGTAGATCTCCCAATACCTGGCCCAACCAAAGTCATCGTAAATTTGGGGTGTTGGGATAACCTCCTTGTTTATTGTGTTTGTGTATGCATTAGACACTAATCTACCATGGTTTTGCATACCATGGTACCTAGTGTCTTATGCTATAGCAAAAATTAGTGCTCCAAAAATGGAAAATTGCATTAGGATTGCATTTCATTTTCTCTTTCATTGCATTGCATGTATCCTCTATCCCTTCTTTCTCCAATCCATCACTTATGATTTTGGTAGTACAAATGTTGATTCCTACCATTTCCCTTTTTCTTCAAGATACCTATGGTTCTTGATAGGTGTGGTTTCACACCCATCATCTCCAAACATGACCCACAAATAAAGTCAACACACTGTTTGCTTCCATCATTATGCAAGCCCTTATTTACACTCATGATCACATTGAATTTCATTTACTTATTAGCATTTGTAAGGAATTTCATGAAATTTCATCCCACATTTTAGGCTCATTAAGTTGCATTATATCCCATGTGCATTATCAAGTCATAATCATTTTAGATTGTTTAGATTAATTTTAATTGATTATTCTACACATCTTAGATTCATTCTATTATTAATTCATTGCATTATTATATTCATCCTAGTTCATAGATCATCATCATCTCTCATACATCCTCACCTACATCACCAATTGTTAGATCCACATTCATAGCATATAAAATCATAAATCGTTCGTCACATCCCGTATCATAACCGTTAGATCTTATACATATCATCCATATTACCCATATAGGCATAAATATGTATCATTATAGACATATACATACATTGCATCATAATGATCATCCATACTAAAACCATGAACATACACATGTGCATAAATAAATCATGCATCACATAAACATCACATCATGTCAATAAAGGTTGTCACATATCATATAAAAATCAGAATACAATGTCCATCGCATAGTACATAATAATGTCCATCATATAATCAAAATATATATCTATCACATATATCATCAAATAAAGTACAAGTACAAGGCTCTGGATCAACTTTGATCTCTCCTTCTCTATACTCTACACCCATCCTATACCTATAAAAAATTGGTATCCTACCACCTCTCCTATGTCCTCTCTATTGTGAGCTGCCCACATTTGACCTATGTGGTGAGTTTGGAACAACCCCTCTATGTGGAGGGGTCTCTCTCCAGCTACTGTATCCGCAAGTATGTGTCCCTACTAACTGGGATGGGTTTGGAATTTGTGGCCTCGCTCGAATGTAGGTAGGCACCTACTACCCTAGATCTAGCACTGTTGTAAAATAGGCACACATATAGTAGCTAGCCTCTCGCATGTACTCATCTTGCTCTACATCCTGATGTTGGGCTGAATCCTGCTCTACCCTATACCTATCCTAGAATCTACATATGGATCTCCTCTCCTATGCCCATGCATCCTGTGCTAACCTTAGTTGTCCAACCTCTTCTCCCATTTGAGACACCTACTCTATAGCCATGTCCTTATCCTCCTACATGGCATGTAATTGTGCCTACAATATATACACATCTACCCCCATCTCAACACCCTTAGCCTATGTTGCCTATGCCTGAGCCTGTGCTGCATCTCTCTCTCTCTCTGTGAAACCTATACCTTTGCCACTGTTGTATCCCTCTCAACTTCTAGGGTCTGCACATGTGTCTATGTTGCATCCCTCTCTGTCTCCAAGGTCTATACCTGGGCTCTTGTAGCCTCCTCTCTCTCTTGCATCAACCCCATGTCTCCCACTATCTTCTCTGCTACCTCGAATCTATCATAGAGCTCGTCTTTATCTTGTCTCAATTTAGTCCTCTCTCTCATTAGCCCCTCAACCTGCCTCCCCAAATCATCAATATCCTTCTCTGCCTCCACTAAGGTCTTCGCTAATACCTACCCTATCATTCCTTTGGGCTCTCATTGTCCCCTCACCTACATTATATTCACCACTTCCTTTAGCTTGTCTCACTCCCATATTTCTGCCACCCCCTCCTCATGCTCTCTAGACATCTCTCCCTCAAGCCAAGTCACCTCTTCTCATAGCTGGCTCACCTTGACTCACAGACTATCCCTCTCTACCCATATCTCCTCCTCATGTCATGAAACCACTTGGGCTACGACCCTAAAATCCCTCTCACCCTCTTCTCGCACTCTGGTCACCTCTGCTCATAGCATGCTCACCTTGACCTCTAGTCTGCACATCACAACCTTTGTATCCCTCAGTCTCTGCTCAACGATTTGTACTCTCACCACGACCCCTCTCAATAGTATAGCCAGATCCTTTGCTATAGGTGGTACCATGGCTAATGGGAGAATATCATGAACATCCATATCCATGGCCTCTTCCTCTACCTCACCTCTCAAATCCATCGCCTCTACCTCTTCCTCATCTCTCTCATCCATCGCCTCTGCCTCTGTTTCATCTCTCTCATCCATCCCCTCTACCCCTACCTCATCTCTTTCCTCCATCACCTCCACCTTTTCCTCATCTCTCTCCTCCTCTACCTTGATCTCCACCTAGGATATCCTTCGCTATCTCCTCCTCCTCCCCACCCTCCTTTGATGACCTCCTACCTCATCTCTCTCCTCCATCACCTCCCCCTCTGTCTCATCTCTCTCCTCCTCTACTTCAATCTCCACCTAATCTCTCCTAAGCCATATCCCCCTCCTCCTAGCCATCCTATGTTGAACTCCTACCTCAAAATCCTCCTGTCCTCTCCCCTGCTGACCACCTTCTTTGACTGCTTCTTTCCCTCTCCTCTATCCTGCTAGTCTCAGCTCATCCTTTGGCCCAAAACCTAGTGTCTCTGTAATCAACTCCTCTAGTGTAATCTATGGTGGTCAGTGATGGGCATACCACATAGAGAATTTGACTATCACTCCCACCTCTTCTCTCCCTTTGGTTCTACCCAGATAGGCTACTAGCTCCAATCTCTCCCAATGCTCCCTTGCAAACTCGGGTGTAATCGGCTCCCCCCATGGTCTCTCTCATGAGATTGTTTGGTCACCCTATCCAACCTATGTGACTCCACTAGCTGTGGCTCCTTCCTGACTATATAACATTGGGTACATAAGTGTCCACTAAGCCTCTCCTCATCTCTCCTCTATCTATAAAATCATTGTGTCATATATGACCTCCATACTATTTGATCCTCCTAAAGATCATCTAGTAACCTCCTCCATCCGTCTAGATCCTCAAAGCCTTGATAATACCACACCCATCTGTACTTTGAACCATACCAATATGCCACTGGTAATGTCTCATCCCCACCCTTACTCTCACCATGTTTGACCCAACCACAATAATATGCTCCCAAGCCCATACCTATAGCAACGTCTCCTGTGTCATGTTGAGCGCCTCTTGATAACACACAATGTGCATTTCTTTGTACAGTTGTGCCAAGATGCATGGACCCCATGTGAAATACCTCACTCTCCCCTCGATAATATGTCGAAGTAGCTCCATGCAGCTAAGACTATAGAAGCATCCACTCTTGTCTAGTATCAACCATCTGCTAATCAATCAACACAAGTATAGTGGTAGCACTGATACCCCCAACCCTAAGAATCTTACCATATTCAACCTCTACCCTTGCACAAGGTCTTCTCATCCAAACAAGACCCATAGATTCTGATCCAACACCACTCCATTTGATCTCATCTTGCTCATTAGGCAGCCAGCTATAGGTAGCCTCAATATCCACCACATGTCCTCCAGGGTCACCGTCATCTCCCCTGTTGGAATATGGAAAGTGAAAATCTCAAAACTCCGACGCTCTATAAGGGCTATCAACATCACCTGATGAGCTCTAATCATTGAGTATCCTAGCAAGTGCAGATGCCCAAATTGTGATAGGGCCTCATAGTCTGCTTCATTCATCATTGCTATCGTCACCTCCAACACCTCTGATCATCTCTCGTGTGTCTGTAGACTATTGAACTGATACATCCATATCACAGAAACTATCAACCATCTAACACTTTCATTCATCTATCCCTCTCCTCCATTTTTTGACCTTGTATTCTCTTCTCACTAATTTTTTCCCTCCCCTCCCTTAGGAAAATTTACTCCATTTGCCAAAATTCATTTTCTTTTTTGCCTTCTCTTTTTATTTTTTTCCTCCTTTCTTTCCCCCTGCCCTCTTCAGGGTGGAGGAACTCCTCTTCGAGGCAGGGCCGCTCCTTTTGGGGTGGGGTCGCCCCTCAGGGGGCACAATTTTCCCTTTTGGGGTGGGGCCACCCCTAAGGGGGCACAACCACCCCTTTTTGGGTGGGGCTACCCCTTTTGGGGCATGGTCACCACTCCAGGGGCGGGGCCGCCCCTCTTCGGGAGCGGCCACCTTTTCCCAGATGGGCAACCCTAACTCATTTACCCATCCATTGGGCGGATCTTCCATCCTTTCCCCAACACCTCTAATAAGAGATTATGCCTACCTAATGGGCAACATTAACATTTCTCCCTCTACCCATTTTCCAAAACTATCCTAATACCAAAACCCATGTTTTAAAATGCATAAAAACTCAACGATAAATCAAATAATGCTTAAAATCACAACACAAGTTTTGCACCTAACCTGGCGTGGAACCACACACTCTTGGAAGAACCACCACACCTTGTCGCTCTAGTGGATGATGTTGTATTCATATTTCTCTAGCATCTTTGCCTTTTCATCTCCTTCTTCTCCTCTCTTCTCTCTCTCACTCAACGACCAGGTGTGCAAATGACGAATAGTAATTTATAAAATTACTATATATAAATTTTCCCTCATTTCTTTAATCTTTTTAAGTTAAGGGTATTTTTACCCTTTCTTTAAACCATCTTTTAATTCAAATAATCCTCTAGCTTATCGAGGCCACCATTTTCACATTGTGTGTCCATTTGACCCCATGAAAAAGCCAATCTTCATGATTTTTTGAGCTCTTTCTACTGGTACCTTTTGTTTCCTCCTATCAAGAAGTCATCCGGGGGCCCTTTTTCTTCCCCAACCGCCCTCTTGAGGGGGCATACCCTACCATTTTTATCCATTCCTCCTTCTTAGTCACTTTCTCGCGAGATCGAGGCATCTCCCTTCACTTCCGTCCATTTGGGCAGCTTGTAGTGTCCTTTAATTAGGTTGATAACTAGGAACATAAATTCCTCTACTCAGGGATTAGGCATTAAAACTGGTAGTCATAATCCACTAAAGGACATCATTTGATTGTCAACCCCAGGACGTTAGACTTGAAATGGATCTGCAAAGTATATGCACTAACCACTTATTTCAAAAATGTGTAATTTTCTTGAAAACACTATGCTAGAATTAGAATTGCTGGAAACAAAATCTAACTAATTAAATCTACTCAGAATGAAAACTAAGTCAAGTTTTAAAGACATGAACTACTCTATCCCTAGTGGTTGTGGGAACAATTGAAATCTCTATAATTCTATCAGTTTTGGAATAGTCACACTGAGGTTCTATGAAAATGAAATCCAGATACTCTAATTCCAGAAATGAAAAAGATAGATAGCGTCCCTAAGTGGGACCCCTTAGGTAGTGTCTCAAGTACACAACATATTAGACTGTAAAATCCATGAAATATTTTATTGAACTAAAACTGATAAGTACATTGCTCAAAACTTTGCAATTGTTTTTCTAGAACACTAAAGATATTACATAGTAAAGTTCTAGCCCTTTCTCTGAAGGAGAACGGGCTATTTATTCAAAACTCAAACCTAACAACTAACTAACCTTTCCCTCATAAAATGGGAAATTTTTATTACATCATGACCAACCTAATGAAGGAGTGAAGGAGTGGACACAAGAGGGAGAACTGAGTCAAATCAGTTTGAAGAATTAAAGCACCAATATCCTAGATTTATGTATCATCAAGACACCTCTGCTAGATTCCTGGAATGCTTCCCTTGTATGGCAGATGACTTATCAACTATCTTCTCACTTGTTTCTACTAAATCAATCCACTTTGAATCAATCCTGCAATGATCTAGTAGAGGCTAAATCTTCTCCTTGAGACTTGGTACCTGCAAATAACTAATAGCTACTCCTACGACAAAGGATCGTCTCAACACATTTAACTCATTAAACGATCAGTTATCTCATTCATACATTTATTAGGTATTGGTTTCAAGCAAACAATATTTTGCATATGGCTGCAAGAAGGTTAACAATAGTGGTTGCATGAAAGGCATGTCATCACAAAAAGTCACAAGGCACACATCTTCTATCAAACTAATAAAACATTTAAGCAATAACCATGGAAAGACTTTTCATAATAAAATTGTTATATTCAGCATAAATTCTATGTATCACTTCCATAATTAGCACTAAATGTCTTCTTAGCATAATAAAATATATATAAAAGTGTTTAAAAATGTAGTCTAAAATATGCCAAAAACTGGGCTCATCATTCCCCTCAACCAACTACTTGTTGCTCCCTTCAGCAAGTCTGAAATTTTTCCTCCAAGCAAACTCTCTTAAATCAGCATTTAGATGGTGTCCACATTCACCATGTTGAAAACTCCAAAAGCGAGCCAGCATGGATTCCAATCGTTGCCACTTGTTATCCTCTGAGTTCCTATTGTAGGTGTTATTTTCTCCTTGCATGGCTAGAAGTGGCCATAAGAGAATGGGTGGTTGCATAACCAATGGTAACAAATTCTCTTTCTTCTTCCTTGTGTTTCTCAAGTACCTTTATGCTCTCTGAGTAGCTGCATACATGTTTTTTGGGGTATGTGGCCCTGCCCTTCTTAGCTGCAATGACAAGTGTTCCCATCTTGTTTGGTTGTGTTGTGTAGCAACATTGAGGTCATTATTTACAATTTGGGAGTACTGGGTAAACACTTCTTGTCTCAAGGGTTCAATTATCCATCTATCCATTTCATTTTCCCACAACTTCTTCCAATCAAAGTAAATTCCCATCCCCTTCTTAGATTCATTTCATACTGTCAGTGGTATGTTAACCTCGTCATGTTTGTAACTGTAAAACTGTTCTACCCTGCTAATCTCATACCCGATCCAGAAGATCAGAGCACTAATGTGTATGTCTCCTACATAGCACAAAGGATTCCATTCTTTATCATGAGGCACAACCAAACTGTGTAAATAGAACTTGCACAGAAGGTGTCTGACATGCTACGGGGATTCCCTGTATGCATCATAAAATTCCTCGAGAGTGTTCAAGGAAGGGTTCTGGCCTTCCCAAATCCTTATTAATTGAAAGTTCAAATATAAATCCTTTAAGTACATTGCATAAACAGATGAGGGAGACCTACACTGCACTATCTATGGGACAAGTTGGACTACCTGATTAAGAGTGTCTGTAAGATTAGGAATTTCTATATCCTTGTTTTGGATTACTCTCTTCAATTTCTCAATTTCCAATTCATAGACAGTCTGTTGATTTTGAAGTTTTGTGTAACATGAAATTCCTGCATAAAAACTTGTAACATGGAGAGGATGATTATGGTTATAATTCACTACAAGTGGTCCTTGAATTTCCTTAGGTGCATCAAAATTTTCATGCTCTGTTGTCTCAATGATTTCTTTTTCATATGATTTCTCAGGAACTTCCTGTTCCATTTCATCTTCCTGTTGCCAGTCCTCTTGTTGTTCCTGCGGCATATGATGTTCCAGTGTATTTTCTAGAACAACCGGTGATTCATCTATCCCTTTATTATTTTCATTTCTCTCTTTTGATTGAGTTGCAATTGCATTTTCTTCCTCGCCAATACACACTACCTCTTCTGATAACCCTTCTTACATTTGTTCTGCAATAGCTACCAACTCATCAAGGCCAGCCCCTTCTGAAACATGCTCAATATTACCAATAGATGGTTCATTTTCCTCAAGTGTAGGACTAGAAGGGTCTAAGGGTGATGGTGCAAACTGAGAGGTATCGAGTGAATACTGAGCTACCTCATTTTGAATCCTAGAGCTTCTCCATACAGGAGTGGGGATTCCCTTATATTTGTTTGGGTTCCTAGCTACAGGATTAGGATATTCTCATGTTTTCTTACTCTTGACGGATTTAGGAGCAAGTGTAGGGGTCTTTTGATGTGGTGTTACCAGTGGCGACTTCCCCTTTTTTTTCTTAGAGGAAGTCCTAGGGTTAGCAACAGGGGTTTGCACTAGCTCTTTGGGAAATATTTCAGAAAGAGGGACCTCATCTTGTGAGTTGTATGTTTTAGGCATAGGAGGTCCGGTGGCAGAGGCCTCAACCTTTGACTGAGAGGTTCGTTGTTTAAAAGTGAGAGGCTGACCCCTGGGTCCGACATTTTGAACCTCTGGATTAAAATTAACAAAAAATTCCTCCCAGGTCATCGGTGACACATCCCTAATGGATTTCTCTACAAGAAATTTTATGAGGCAATGGTGGGAGATAGAAATAATTATTCCCTTTTTAAATTCGGTAGCACTATTGGAGAGAAAATTATATAGGAAATATGGTATGTTCATTAATAACCCATGACCCAAATGAGATAATAGATTGAAATGATGAGAATGCAAAATAGAGAATCGATCTTCACATGTCAGGTATTTGATTAAATAACCTTCCCGTGGAATCTAATCCTACGAAAAACTCATATGTTGGGCTCCTTGTTTATCCACATGTAGAGGAGGATCTCTAGGCCAAGCAAATTATTCCCTAGCACTCCCTGTGTCCCTTGTTCAGGGAAATAGTTCACCAGCTTGAGGTAACCCTATTACCTCTGTAATTTTGTCCACTGAGGCATCAATTTTTACTCCCCTCACCTTAGCCCTTCCATTATGAAATGTCCTTGTGAATTCCTCAGCAATAGCTTCATCAAACATTACAAGTTTGAGAAAATAGTTGAGCCACCCATACTATCTGAATGGCAGAAAATGGTGTGCGTCCTGTAACAAGAAATTGTGGTTTGTTGGCTCATGCCTAATGGGTTGGCCTCCCATTTTTATGCTTGTCTTTGAAACTTAGCTCTTCAAGGGAGAATTCACCTTGGTTATTTCAATTTCTTTCTTTCACAAATTCAACTTCCTGCAACTCAAACCAACTTCTCCGCTCTCACCTCAACCTAAAATTTTGAACTTCTTTCAAAAGATGCATGAAATAGAAGGAAGAATTTTGAAAATATTATCTCAAATTTTAGACATAAAAATATTGACAGAGAGGAGCTAAAGACATGCCTGGTCATTATTGCAAGAAGTAATGGAGGTTTTCTCATTTATTGTAATTTTCAAAAATCCTGAGTTTAAGCAAAAATGACAGTAAAATTGATGTGACAAGGCTTCGTGGCGATGGAAAGTAATGATGTGGCCATCAGTTAGGAATTAGGATAAATGCTTTAAACATGCGAAAAAGACTGAAGGATATTGCAGCCATATAGGAATTTTTTTGTCTTACTTAATACCTAACTAAACATAATAAATGAAGTAATTAATCAATCATTGAGTTAAGTGGAGCTTACCTGTAATGATGCACCACAAATAACTGATGTGACTCCATCTTCTTTATTGCAAAAGGTGATCTTTGGAAACGTGGAAATGATGATGTGTGACAGGTGGATGAGGTGGAAGAAGAAGAAATGGTATGGATAGCAAATGGAATGATGGTATGGAATGGGGATCCACGTGGATGAACCCTTTATTATGATCTTTTAATGCACTTTTCATGCATTGCTTAGGGAATCAAGTCGAGACTCAACTCCTTCAACTGCTGAATCAGTAGATTCCTGCTCAAGTTCAAACTGCTTCAGGAACTCTTCTTTATCAATGGGCTTTAGGTAAAGCTTTATTCGATGCCCATTGACCAATAATTTATACCTAACATCATCAATTGTGCTCAGCGGAACTACACCATTATCAAATACTTCTAAAATTTTGTATGGCCCCAACCATCTAGTCTGTAGCTTCCCTTGATTGTCCTTCTACCTTGAATCATAGAGTAGATCCCAATATCCTACTTTGAATTTATTTTCCTTTATTTACTTATCATGCCATTTGATCCTCTAATTTTGTACTATTTGTGTATGATGCAGGGCACTCTTTCTTAGCTCATCCAAGGCATTGAGTTGCATGATTCTATCTTTTTGTGCAATTGTTAAATCCATATCCAACTCCAAAGATGTTCTAAGAGTTTTTTGTTCAAACTCCACTGGCATCATAGCTTTCTTTCCATACACCATTTCAAATGGTGTAAAAACTGTTGTAGTCTTCCAAGTAGTTCTATAGGCCCATATAGCTTTAGGTAACCTCACAACCCAATCCTTCCTATACAAGTCCACTTTTTTTGTCAAAATGGCCTCAATATCCCTATTAGTGATTTCTACTTGTCCATTAGCCTAAGGATGATAAGGATTTGACTTCCTATGCCTTATGTTGTATTCATTTATTAAGATTGTAATAAGAGTGGAAATAAATTGTGCTCCTTGGTTTGTAACTATTTCTCTAGGAACACCAAATCTAGTAAATATTTCTTCATAGAGGAAATCTGCTACTTTATTATCTCTAGCATGCCTCATAGGTCTAGCCTCTACCCATTTTGTTACATAATCTGTGCATACAAGAATGTAAGACTTACCATTTGAAGGTGGATCAATTGGGCCTACAAAGTTGTAATGTTCCCCTTTTGGCAGTGATCCTCTCATTAGCTCATCAGTCTATCCTAGAATCATGTAGACTCGTTGAGGTGTTTCAAAGGGTTCAAGTCTTGGAGGTTTTGTGGTTCTTTTTCATTATTTACTATTTATAGTAAATACTAATTCTGGCAGTAAGCAGTTGTCAGCCTTCAAGTTCATCACATCATAGGAAGGATTTGTTAGTATTAAGCCTTGGCCCTTAAAATATTAATTTTAATGAATTTATTCATTAATTGAGCAATTGGTTCTAATTTAAAGTTGACCCCCTTGGCCTAAGGAATGAACTTAAGTTGTTTTGAAAAGGGGTCTTTGAGGGTGGTGCCACATGAAGAAGGAAAAAGGTTTTATTTTATTAATTCCTCATTTCTCAAGTGGGGCAGATTTTTGAAGGGTTGTTTCATTTTTGGAAATGTGAAGAGTCTTGGCTATTGGCGTACCTTCTTGGGGGACTTGAATAGTTTCCTATTTTCCTTTAAAAGTAAGGCTTGGCTCCAGCATTGAGACATCCATTATTTTGCTAAAGTTATGCTGTCAAAATGATTTATCATTTTCTAATTCGAGGAATGCTGACCTCCTAGTTATTCATTCAATTTCATGTTTGCAAGACAATGCCTAGTTGAATTATTGTTGCTTCTTATCTAGACTAGCAGATTGTGTTTCAAGGTGAAAGTTTTATGTATTTTCCAGTTTTACAGTTGTTGTTTGCATATAGCTGATTTCTATTTTTGTTCATGATTAATTGTACAAATTTTGTATTGTTCTGGGCATTTGATAAATAGATTCCTAAGGTCTAGGCGACCATCTCCAAGCAATTTCGGGTTTTATACTGAAGTGTGCAATTTTATATTGAAAAATTGCCCCTCTCAAGGGTCGTACCTTTTAGCCTTGCATTGGGAAATGTGCCATTAATCATTGCAGGTATTTGGAGCTGTTTTCTATTCTCAACAGGGGCGTCTATCTTCCATTTGATCCATGCCTGTGATTTCACGCCATTTGAAGGTATCTTGATCGAGTTATGAGCTTTTTATATAATTTTGTAGTTGCTGATTTCCATTTCCAGAATTACAGTTTTCAGAGATACAACAATTCATTTGCTACTTTCATATTCTATCATCTCTCCTCTCGTTCTCTAACTTGGAAAACATTGTATAAGAGTGGTGCTTAGAAATTGGTGTTGAATATTATATTTTGCAGCTTTACACTTTGTATGAACTGTTAAACAATAGCACTATTTCAGCTTTAGCTTGTTGCATTAATTAATTAGCTTCACACTAAAGCACCCCTAGATGGTTTACCGCTAGTGAGGAAAATCTATTGTAACACTTTTCATACCCACTTCAAGTGGAGAATTCCCACATTCAGTGGATTCTTTCCGTAGCAGAAGAAGTTTAGTGTTGTAATCTTTTCCCTCCACTATTTGGTGGTAGAGTGGAAAGTCATTGGCTGGTTATCCACCTTGTAGTTGTTTCATTTCAGCAGTAGTACTCCACCATATGTTAGCACCTCACCCGCAAGGGATCTTGAGTGCACATCCTCGGTGTAGAGTTTATTATTTCTCTTTCAATAGAATCTTGAACTTGTTGATTCAGTAGATCCTAGGGGTCCTCTGACCATATGATCACCCCTCCTCAAGTGGTTTTAGGGTGCATTCTTGGTTAGAGTTCTTTAATGTAAGTTTTGGTTATGCTAACCTTAATGGGTGAATGATTCTATTGTAAATGTTTGGTTTAAAAATCAAAAAAATTGAGAGAGAATATTTCAAAAGTCCAGTCCCCATTTATCAAAGGGTGTAGTAGTAACTTGTGGAAACAAAGGCATTTCATCTGATCTTGTTGGCCTTCCCATCCTTTGAAAACTATCAGACATTCTGGTATACTTGGTTGCATCTTGATGTAGTGTTGGCCAATAATATCCAATATTTAAGATCTTCATGGCTGTCCTCTTAGTAGAAAAATTTCCACCACAAGGTTCATCATGGCTTGCATGCAATATGTCATGAGTGTCTTCCTCCCTCACACATCTCCTCATTACTTGATCAAGCCCTATGTAAAACATGCAATCTGCAATACAAGAGAAGTTAAATCTTTTCTCTACTAACAATCTCTTTCCTTAGGTGAGAGGTGAGGAGGAGTCCTTCCTACAGCCAAATAATTTTCTATGTCTGCATACCATGGATGAATGAATTTGATGAAAAAAAATGTTCATCAGGGAAGGAATCTTCTATGAGTGTAGAATCATCTTGCCTTTGAATTCTAGATAGGAAATCAACAACCACATTGTCTTTACTTAGTTTTTCCACAATTGTAATATCAAATTCTTGCATCAACAACAACCACCTAGCTAGTCTCCTTATAATTGAGCTCTTGTTCATGAGATACCTGATTGTTGCATGATCATTATGGAAAAATATTTGATAGCCTATGATATAATTCTTGAACATGTTGAGAGCATAGATGATTGCTAACATTTCTTTTTTTGTAACAGTGTAGTTGAGTTCAGCTCCTTGTAAGTTCTTGTTGATTTAATAAAGGTGCATTCTTAGTTGAACCACCCTTTTTTTCTTAGGAAAACGCCAATAGCATAATCTAATGCATTCGTGTTAATATGGAATGGAAGTGACCAATCTGGTCCCTTCAAAATAGGTGCTTGTGTAAGGAAAATCTTAAGGTCAAGGAATTCTTTCTCACATTTTGTTGTCCAGGAAAACTCTGCATCCTTCTTTAGCAAACTATATAGAGGTCTTGTTGTTTGATTAAAATCTTTAATAAACCTCCTAGAGTAGTTGGCATGTCCTAGAAATATTTTGAGTTCTTTTTTCTTGGTAGGAAATGGTAGATTGGAAATGACTTCAATTTTAGAAGGGTCTACCTGTATTCCTGCAGCAAAAATGTAGTGACCCAATACTATTTCTTCTTGCATCATCATGAAGTATTTCTGACTATTGAGTGACAAATTATGATCTTCACACCCTTTTAGTAACTTTTTCAAATTTTCTTGGGATTCCTCAAATGTTTCACCATAAACAGTAAAGTCATCCATGTATATTTTCATGCACTCATATTAAATATATGAGAAAATACTAATCACATCTCTTTGAAAAGTTACAGGGGCATTACAAAGACCAAAAGGTAAGATTGAATAGGAAAATTTTCCCCAGGGGCATGTGAAAGTAGTCTTTTCTTGGTCCTCTGGAGCAATCTTTATCTTATTATATCGACTAAAACCATCAAAGAAGGGAAAATACTTTTTCCATGATAAGTTATCCAAGACTTGATCAATAAAGGGAATATGAAAATAATCTTTCTTAGTTGTTGAGTTAAGCTCCTTGTAATCCACACACACTCTCCATTTTACTCATTTCTTAGGGACAATAACCAGTGGAGAAACCCACTGGCTATTTGAGATTGGGTAGACAAAGCCAACATTCAACATCTTCTGCAATTCCTCCTTAACAATTTCTCTTAGGGATGGATTAATTCTCCTTTGGGGTTGTCTAACAAGTTTGAACTCATTGTTGATGAAAATTCAATGTGTACATAGCTTTGGATCTAGTCCTTTCATATCACTGTAATCCCAAGAAAAAGTTGTCTTGTGGGTAGTAAGCATTTGGACAATTGACTCTTGTTGCTTATTGGTAATTTTAATATTGCTATTCAAGGTTTTTCCTACAGCTACTTCCACTTGAGAAGTCAATTCAAGTATAGATACTACGGACAAAAAGTGCATTTCTACTTCATGGGGTAAAAAGGTGTGCAAATAGTCAGTTGTTGCAAGATAATGAGCTGAAGTAGGTGGGGGAAGAATTGTCTACAAGGAACATAGAACTTCTTCACAAAGGGGGTACTCAATGCCATAATTGTTTTGAAGGATATTAGACAATATTTCTTCATCTTCTTGTTTCTCAATAAAAGGCTCTCTGCTAATCATCATCAGGCTTTCCATAGAATTTATTTCTTCCAAATCTTCTCCTAAATTTGACCAAATTGCCTGTCCAGACTCAAGTTGGGCTGTGTTGGAGCATAAAGGGTGAGTTTCTTGGTTCTATATTCATGAGAGATATTCATGTTACCAGACCTACATCCTATATAAGCATCTATGGTGGCTAACCAAGGCCTTCCTAGAATTACATGATATCCTCCTAGTGTTACTTTTGGAGACAAGACCATAAAATCAGTAGGATATTCCCATGAACCTAGGGTGACTACCAGGTCTTCAACTACTCCACCAGGCTTGACAGTTGAACTATCAGTGAGCTGTAGGACTATGACTACAGGTGTATCCCTTAGGTATGAAATACTTAGCTTTACCACAAGGTCTTTAGTCATGACATTAATAGCTACTCCAAGATCTACTAAAGAATTTTTAATTTGAACCCCATTAATAATGATTTCCACAACAAGACTATCAAGGACTTAATATTTTGAAATGGTAAGCTTCCCTAGCATCAAATGAGAGAGTTGACCTAAGACATGAATAGTTTGAGGGTCTTTCTTTTTTCCACTCGACTTCTTCAAGAATTCTTCTTTAATTGCTTGGAACAAGGGAATTTTTACACATATGTGCTTTAGTCGTTCAAGAATGTCAAAGGTAGGCTCTTCTTTCTTTTGAGAAACTTCACCTTCCAACCTTTGTGGAAAAGGAGGTGAGGTTTTATTGGAAACCTTAGACAATGATGTATTTTGCATGGGCTCTTTGGATGAAACTAGTTCATTAGTATCTTCTTGCTCATTTTCCTCAGGTGGCAATTCTGCAATGATGGGAAGAGAAGGTGTCGGTAGCACTGTCCCTGATCACAAGTTAATATTACTCAAGTTGAGAGCATAAACAAGCTGTTGATTGGGATCGGTGAAATAAACTTGTTATTGTTGTTGAGGCTGGTTATTTGGGTTAGGTGCTGCTTGAGGAGGGAGCTAGGTTGGCTTTGGATTTTTCCTTTGGTTAGCTACAAAACGTGGCATGATTGACTGCTGCTAGGGTTGTTGAAGGAAACCAACGGGTTGATTTGACCATTGCTAGCCCTCCCTCCACTGGTTAGACTGATGCCAATTTCCCTATGGAGGTTGCCACTGATCCATTGGTTTTTTTGAGCATTTGGCTAAGGATTATTCCAACTAGGTTGGGAATATGGGCCATAATTTGGAGGGTTCTGGTTTTTCCATTATCTATTATATGAACCAAAATTTTGCAAAGGATCTTGAGGCATACCTTGTCTTGGGGCCCAAGGCCTTTGTTGAGCAACAAAGAACACTTCTTCATCTCCTTCTATTGTTTTGAACTCAGTGGGAAGATGTTACACCTCCACATTAGCCATCGTCTTACATCTACAATCCTTCTTCCTTTGTCTATAGTGAGGGAAATTTTAGCTAGCATTACCATAAATTCATCTTTCTTCCTCCTAGCTTGCATAGTGTCCAGTTGTGTAGCAATGTCATTGATGATATCTTGCTTGAAGTTGGACAAGAGATTACAAGTCTCCCCCTTAGACACTCCTGAGCCATTTCCTTTTGCAATAGAGGGTCTAAACCCTTTGCCTTTCTTCATAGTTTCTCTAGAGTGGTTGAGACAGATCTTCTTGATATCATCCCAATTGCTTTGGGTGATATCTCCTCTGGCCATGAGGTCCAATGCCTCAATGCAAGAATCATTGACTCCTCTTAGAAAGAGAAATTTTTTAAACTCCTCATTTAGCTGATGTTGAGTTTTTTTTTGCACATTGAATAGAAACCTTGACACATAGTCTTCCCAGGTTTCATCCTCTTTCTGTGACATCTTGAAGATGTCATATCCTCTCATATCATTCACCCTACAATATTATTTATAATTTCCCAAGAATATCTCCTTCATTTCATCCCAAGTGGTCACTGCATTGCCACCTAATCCCATGAACCACCTCAAGGTTGACTCCTTTAGGGTAGAGGGAAACAACTTCAACTTATGTGCATTAGTTGTGTAGTCATAACTCCTACAAAGGATGTCAAACTCAAACAAGAAGGTATGAGGGTCTTCTGTAATAAGTCCATAGAACTTGGGAAGTAATGAGGTAGGGATGTTCTTGAGGTTATTATTATCATGTAGATCAGGAATTGGGAATAGAAAAGTAGGCCTTGCCATCCTTGATGGTCTTACTGGGTTAGCTCCTAGCTGATAAACTACAAGAGCGAGTGGATTATTATATGGGTCCTAGTTGTTGGAAGTTTGCAGATTATTCAAATGTTGAATGAGTGGGTTAAGGTCATATGTCTCATCAAATAGGTTCAAGCTTAACTCTGAGGAAAAATATGAGGTAATTAAGTCTTGGCCATCATCCAAATATGGTTCTTCTTGGAAAAACTCTGGTGCAATTTCTTGGGTATCTATTCTTCTAGGAAGGAATCTTCTAGATTGGTCTCTTCTTCTACACATACAACAAAAATTAAGTATAAACTATGGAAAATGCTGAACTGCTGAATTTTAAAATAAATACTTGGAATGAAATTCAAACTCTCTATTTGTATGCCTGCAACAGGTCTTTAGTTTGACACCATCCCAGACAATGGCGCCAAAAATGTAGTTTCCTTTAATTAGGTTGATAACTAGGAACATAAATTCCTCTACTAAGGAATTAGGCATCACAATTGTCAGTCATAATATACTAAAGGACATCATTTGATTGTCAAACCAGGGACATTAGACTTGAAATGGGTCTACAAATTATATGCACTAACCACATCTTTCAAACATGTGTTATTTACCTGAAAATACTATGCTAGAATCGGAATTGCTAGAAACAAGCTCTAATTGACTAAATCTCCTCAAAATGAAAACTAAATCCAGTTTTAAAGACAAGAACTACTATGTCTCCAGTGGCTGTAGGAAAAATTGACAACTCTGTAATTATGTCAACTGCTGGAACAGTCACACTGAGGTTCTATGAAAATGAAATACTGATACTCTAATTGCAGAAATGAAAAAGATAGGCAACGTCCCTAAGTGGGCCCCCTTAGGTAGTGTCTCAAGTACACAATAGATTAGACTGTAAATTACATGAACGATTTTATTGAGCTAAAATTGATAAGTACATTGCTCAAAACTTTGCAACTTTATTTTTGGAAAACTAAAGCTATAGCATAGTAAAATTCTAGCCCTTTCTCTGAAGGAGAACAAGCTATTTATTCAAAACTCAAACCTAACAACTAACTAACCTTTCCCTCATAAAATGGGAAATTTTTATTACATCATGACCAACCTAATGAAGAAGTGGACACAAGAGGGAGAACTGAGTCAAATCAGTTTGAAGAATTAAAGCACCACTATCCTAGATTTATGTGTCATCAAGACGCCTTTGTTGGATTCCTAGAATGCTTCCCTTGTATGGTAGATGACTTATCAACTATCTCCTCACTTCTTTTTATTGAATCACTTTGCTTTGAATCAGTCCTGCAATGATCTAGTGGAGGCTAAAACTTCTCCTTGAGACTTGGTACCTGCAAATAACTAACAGCTACTCCCATGACAAAGGATCAACTCAACACATTTAACTCATTAAATGATCAATTATCTCATTCATACATTTATTAGGTATTGGTTTCGAGCAAAACATATTTCACATATGGCTGCAGGAAGGTTAATAGTAGTGGTTGTAGGAAAGAAATATCACAAAAAGTCACAAGGCACACATCTTCTATCAAACTAATAAAACATTTAAGCAATAACAATGGAAATACTTATCATAATAAAATTGATATATTAAGCATAAATTTTATGTATCACTTCCATAATTACCACTAAATGTCTTCTCAACATAATAAAAGATATATAAAAATGTTTCAAAACATAGTCTAAAATATGCCAAAAACTAGGCTCATCACAGCTCACACAACTTCTCCTATGATGGGGTATAATTTTCTAGTCGCTTCCTAATGCAGAGTGGCTTTTAAACAATTTTCTCAAAAGGACCTCTCCACATTATTTTATTACATTGTAAATGGTCTTATGGGACCTTATTAAAACAAAACAAAACTTTATGTAAACCAATTTGAAGGATAGACCTTGCAAATTCAAAGATTCCAATTAATCATTAAGGGTTGAAGTGCCCCTGCACCATACAACCCCCCTAGAAGAAACTCATGTCCCATGAGTGGATGAGACCAACATGGCCAAACTGGAGCAAAATACCATTGTGTCACACACCATTGCCACTGTCCCATGCTAGTTTGTGCTCCATATTGTTCCACCATCCTGCTCTGCCCTTCATTCTTGACTGAAAATGACTGTGTTTGTACATTCAGACCTATGGTCTGACCCTTCTCCATCCTCTAGGAAAAACCTACTTGTCTCCCATCACCTGTACCTATACATAAGCCAAACTTAGACAAACCATTACCTTGATCAGCCTTTGACTGAGTCCCGTTAGTATGCTTAGGTTTACTCTGTCCAAATTGTCCTTGCATCTCTGTTATTAGTCCCTTGCCTCTGTCAGTCCCTTGTACTCCTGATTTGACAATCTTTACACATGTCCCTTCTTCTTTATGACTCACCATAGGACATACAATAGTCCCAACCAACACACCATCTTGTGCACTCCCCTTCAAATCATATTGTACCTTTGTTTTTGCAATCACATTTTCTAATCCTGCATGATCAGACCTACACCTACTCACAACATCATAAAACTTAATTTCTTTCACAATATCCATAGGTTCTTTCCTACCACACATAATCACCTTTGCTTTATCCTTCTCATCTCCTACCCAAGGAGTTAAAACAAACCTTTGACCACCTTTCATGATTGTATAATTATTTACTCTCCCATCATGCAAAGCACATCTATCATATTGCCATGGTCTTCCAAGGAGTATGTGACAATAGTCCATTGGAAGAATGTCACAAATAACACTATCCGTGTACCCACCAATCTGGAAATCTACAATAGCTTGCTCATTTACTACCAAAGATTGACCATTACTTAACCAAGATACTTTATAAGGTAATTCATGAGGAAATCTTTTCAAATTCAGTTTATTCACCATTTCACAAGAAACCATGTTTTTAGTTGAACCTGAATCCACTACCATTCTACATACCTTACCTTGTACCTTGCAATTGATTCTAAAAAGTGATTTCCTTTGTGGGGATTCTTTAGAGATTGGGGCCTTGAGCAATGTTCTCCTAATCATCAAACTCTCTCCAACTTCAAATGTAAGGTTCACCACTGATGGGGTCACACTTTCTTCATCCTCATGCACTAGTTGATTCCTCCTCTCTCCACCATAAGAACTTGAGCCTTGCTTTTTAGGGCATTTAAGGCTGGATGTCCTGGCTGATTGCAAGTGTAGCATCTTCCTAAGAATTGATAGGAACCTCTTCCTACACCAAATCTTCCTCATGAACCTCTCCATCCAACTCTGGAATCAGATTGATCTTGGTCCTTCTTGTCATCTCCTTGAATCTCATTGTTTGCCTTGAAATTAGGATTGAATCCTCTTCCTCTAGAAGTGTTGCCTCTTCCTCTTGCTGCTTTGTCTTGCCTTCTCTTAATTTTCTCCTCCACCCTGATAGCCATTTGATAACAATCCTCTACACTCCTAGGGTTAGCCAAAACCAATTCATCCTGTATATTAAGCCTTAAACCACCAACATATCTAGCAATCTTTTCATCTTCATTCTCATGGTGACCAGATCTTAAACTCAATTTATAAAACTCCTCAGTATAAGACTTAATATCCATTTCCCTTTGTCTTAAGTTTTGCAATCTCTTAAACAATTGAACTTGGTGATCCTTGGGTAAGAATTTACCTTTGATTTTTGATATCATCTTATCCCATGATGTGATCTTGGACTTTCCTTGCTTCCTCCTCTCAGATTGAAGGTAATCCCACCATACCAAAGCATGACCCTGCAACTTAGTTTTTGCAATCTTGACCCTTTGTTCTTCAGGAACCTCATCACATTCAAAATGGTTATCAATTGCAGCAATCCAATCCAATAGTTCTTCATCATTTAAACTACCACCATACTTAGGAACATCAAGTTTTACCTTAGGCTTGTCAGTCTTCACTGATTTTAGCAACCTTGCAATTCTTTGATCCTCTGGTGTAAGCTCTTCTTCCACATCTTCAAACTCCTCATATTCCTCTTCTTCAGTCTCAGTCTCTTCCACTTCCCTTCTTTTTTTTGTCTCCAAGGCTATGACTCTCTCTTCCAACTTTCTGAGTTCTCTTGCATGCCTATCTTTCATCTCCTTCATCTCTTTAGTCATATCATTCTTCTTTGGAGGCATCTTGTCAACCTTGCCTCTTATTTAACCCTGAAAAATGAAAGTAGATCTACTTCCTGATGCTCTGATGCCACTATGATGCAGAGTGGCAGGGGAAGCAACACCTTTTTTGAAAAGCTTCTCTCAATGCACACTTGAACTTCACTATTCCTTCCAACAAGCAACTTGACCACTCAACTTGACTCACACAACCAGACATCTCAAAAAGACTTGGGGATGATGTAAATACTCTTCACATAGCACAACATGACCAAACAAACAGACCTTGCACCCAAAAACATCCATTCTTCCATTGCTCCTACACAAGCCCATGCAACTTTGTAACATTCACCAATAGGACAGTCAAAATAAAATCTGATTCAAATCATTAACCAGACCATAAAACATTGTTTTAGACTCATAACACCATCCTCCACAAGTTCCCAAAAGCATAGGATCAAACACCCAAAACAAATGTATCAGAAAATTGATTTACAAGCCATACACAAGGCTTAACTTGGCCTGTACAAGCAAGCTTCCAACTTGTCAAGGCACACCCCAACACCCCTAATGCCTTTAAAATAATCTAAAAGGTTCCCCAAGACCTTTTACATGCTTTCCATCCATTATATTTTCTCAAATACTTAAGAAACAACAAATACTCTATTCAAATGATCACATTTTGGACTGTACAAAGCAAAAACCAGACCTAGGGCATCACATAAATTTTGAAAAACTCTATATTTTATTCTAAAACAAATTGAAACATTAATAGGATCCCTAAATCTATCATTCCACCAATTTTCAGATCTTTCCCATGGTGGAAATGGGAATTACATCCATTTTGGTGACCAAACCCTTGTTTTGCAAGGTTTCAGACCCACTTTCACTAAAATTGATGTAACTTACTCAATACTTAATGAAAATGATCCAAATCACCACCAAAATAAAGTAGACTCTTCCCTCTTTCAAACCATTCCAATTGGGATCCCGTTAAATTATTTACCAGACCGTACCAAGCACAGGAACAGTAAAAAATTCTGGAAAAAATAGGAAAACTGAGTTTTTTATTATATTTAATGCTTCAAAACTTCATCCAACAGTCCAATTCGAGCCTTGGTAAGGCTTAAAATACATTTTGGAACCAAAATCTAATTCCTAACTTCCTCAACTTCCCTTTAACAATTTCCTAAAACACTAAGAACCTATTACATGGCAGGTTGACAACTTACAATGCCAACTTTATAGCTTTTAAACAATTTTCTCAAAAGGACCTCTCCACATTATTTTATTACATTGTAAATGGTCTTATGGGACCTTATTAAAACAAAACAAAACTTTATGTAAACCAATTTGAAGGATAGACCTTGAAAATTCAAAGATTCCAATTAATCATTAAGGGTTGAAGTGCCCCTGCACCACTTCCTCTATAGATTCATCTGTATTTTATTTTTCTTCAAAACACTATTATTCTAACAATATTTTGAAGAGGGAAAAAATGTAGACATCCAAATTTGACCACTCTCATATGGTCAAATCTATCTCCTTTATTCGTCCATTTTATCAATATTAATTAAATAACTTATTTGATTAATATTTCCCCTTCCTCTAAGGTTTCTAAAGTATTTAATTTAACAATTAAATACTTTATCCTTCATCATTTCTTCTCTAAATTAAATAAATCTATCAATTTATTTAACTTAGTCATTTACCTTTTTGAATTTTAAATCAATTTTAAATTCCCTCTTTTCTCTCTCTTTATTACATCTTCCATAATCTTCTTCTAATCTAGATTAGTCTAATTAATTTGTGATTAGGTTGTGCACATCCTTAATCATGATTAATGTCACATCCTCCATATTTGGCCACTTATCTTTAATCCTTCATTAATCATCTTAATCACATGTTTGCACAACCTTAATCTAGTCACCTTTCATTTATGGTATGTCCTCCAAGTCAACCTTTCATAAGTGCTTTCCTTATCAAGCATTGACCTCTTCCCCATGTGAATTTAAAATTCACATTTTATTAATCCCATGCATTCCTCTTCCCCATGAAATTCTAAATCCCCTCATGGGTCACATCGGTCTCATGGGACAAGGACCTCCTTTATGAGGACCTTGTTTTATCCCCAAGGTACTCCCCAATCATATGAATTTAAAATTCACATTTATTCCCCCAACAACTTCTCTCATCCCCATGATGATAAGAGAGGACTTTCTAAAATTTATCACTTGTCACCATCATCCTCATATGCGGACAAGAACTTCCTTTTTGAGGAAATCCTCCCCTAATCCCAAGGCACTTACAAGTGCCTCCACCTCACATGTCCTCTCTACACCTCACATGTCCTTTTTCCATATCACCCGTCATTTTCACACCTCATCTTCCACATGAAAAGCTGTAAGGGCTTGTGAGTCCTCAACTCACCATAGCCCTCCATCCTGCCAATGTTGGCTAACTATTAGCCATTGAATTCTCTAGAGACTCTTCCCTTAAAATGGAAGATTTGGTCTCATTTTCATTCATATTCACTCTCATTCAACACATTTAAGCAACTTAGCACTCTTAGCATTCTCAAGCATTCATCCTCCATTATTACAACCTTCAAGTTTTCATTGCATCCACCTACCACACTTGTCACAATACCCATTTGCACCATTGCATTCCTTATCACATATACATCATTTTGCATCCATTTTTAGGTCATTTTACATTGAAGGAGCACATAATAAAGCATCAAAAATGGCCAACCATACTCATCAATTAAAGCAAAGTAAAAGGTTTAATTTCCTTGGTATTTTGTTTAGATTCAACTTAGGCCAATCTTGAGTGTTTGTTAGTGTTTTCCCTTTTGCATTTCATTTTGTATTGCATCTTAGGATAGGAAAAATCACTTACACACAGTTAGTATGGTCTAGTTATTTAAGGAATTATATATTTAATTATCAAGTCTTTCTTATTCTTCCTCTCCCACTTTTATGGTCATGACCTTTATTTTTACTCCTCATTTTATTTTTTATTTATAAATATGATGGCTACATTTGGTTTTTAATCTAATATTTCCCTTGGTTATTATTTTGTTTCTCTTCCTTCACATCTTTTTATGTTTCCATATTTTTTTCCTTTTCCACCTTTGAATCCAATCCCTATTTAGGAATTTCCCACTGTGAAGTTTCACAATTTGAGTAGTAACTAATATATCTCTACACCTTCTTACCCTCCACACCAATCCTAATTCCCAACTCTAATCATTCCAAAATAATATTATTCATGTTTATCAACCTTTTAGACTATTAGGGTTTCCCGTACATCCATACCATTAATGAAAGATCCTTGATCCCCAAATTTTAAAGGCTATTATCAGCTAAGTTATGTGTTTCTCACCTTGTTGGTATTTCAAGGATATCCATCTCTATATGCCTTTTATATTTCTCTTAAAACCCAACCCAATACCTTGTACAAGTTCCTAAGTGTCAAATTTGTTGGACTTTTGGACCCTCAGGATTTACCTTACACTCATTCCTCCTTGAAGCATCCATGATCCCCAAATTCCGAAGTGTATTCCTATCCAAGTGCTATAGATGTTTTTCTTTCAGTCCATTAGGGTTTCTCATTCATTCCTACCATTCCTTTTATTCTCAATCATTGAATCCTAAAATTATTCTTAAATCCTAAGTCATTTGTATCTTATAGAATTTTAAACTTCCTCCTCCATCAATCCATAGATACACGCCTCCGTCAACCCATGACCTTGAAGTTTGTTCTAAGTCTTTTAGATTGTTGAAATTATTCATGCATCCATCTACCTTGTCAAACTTGTCATTTGGGTCATGACTTCTCAAAATTGTGATTCCCTCACATTTTCCTCAATCCACTCCAAATTCCTTTAAGTCTTTCAAACTTTCATGGTTTCATGTACCTTCATACCTTCCCCTCTATTCCTGATACCTTGAATGTCTACCTTTCCTCTAATAAAATCATTGTCCTATTAGAGTTTCAAAGTGTCGCATCCCATTACCTGTGGTGGGAAATTTGATGAAGGCTTAATGGCATAATCTCTAATTAATCAATAATTTGGTAGGACATCAAAGGTGTGCATGCCCACTTCCTAATTTCAATAAGTATGCTAATCAAGGGGATCTTATACCTAATGGCCAACCAAGGTGAAAATTAATGTTTTTTGTTGAGGCATCAAAGGATTTTATGTTATTTTCCCAAGTCTGATGAGAAAGAGAGTAAGAAATGATTTGATACTCTATTGATAACTGTGTGCAAGTAAAGTTATTACCTCTTAATATAAAAAATTAACTAAGGAATTCAAGATAACAACGGCACTAAACCACCTCAAGATTAGGCTACATTGAACACAAACAAAAGAAAGATAAAACAACAAAGTAGATACACCTTTTACTTGTGTTGATCCTTGGTTGGCCCTTGATTATATTTTGGATGTGTGCTCCTTGATGAAAATCTTGTGATGGTAGTGGTATTTGGATGATTAATGATGGTGGATGAATGCAATAATCGCTACTAAAATGGAAGATGCAAGAAATTTGCTACAATGGCTAGAATGCAAAAATGGCTTGAGAGTATAAGTGTGATAAGAATGCATAAGGATCCCTTAATGAAGAAAAGGGGGGTTATTTATAGAAGAAATGAAATTCTCTATAGGATTCAATGGTCAAGATTGAGCCACCATGGCCAAGATGGAGGGCTATGGTGATTTCAGGACTCACAAGCCCTCACATATTTCCATGTAGAGGATGTAGTGTCCAAGGACATGGTGAGATCAAAAGGGTACAAGGTGAAATGGACAAAGACATGTGGCCCAAAGGTACTTGAAAGTACCTTGGGATGAGAGATGATTTACTCAAAAAGTTACTCCTTGTCCCCAAGTGGGGTTGAAAGTGACAAGTGAGGACTTTTAGAAAGTCCGATCTTGTCACCATGGGGATTGGAGAGGACATTGGAAGAATAAAAGTGAATTTTTAATTCAATTTTTTGGAAGAAACCAAAGGGTGAGACGAGATTCCCCTAAAAGGGGTCTTTGTCCAATGTCTATGATGTGACCTTTGAGAGGTCATGGGGAAGAGAAATTCATGGGGGGAATAAGTGTGAAATATTAATTCACATGGGGAAGAGGTCAAACAAAAAAAGGTAAGTACCATGAAGGTTGACTTAAGGACATGCTGAAAAGGGAAAGTGATTAGATTAAGGTTGAAGGATTAGAAGAGGATTAGGTGGTTAATGATGATTAGAATCCAACTTGAAAAACTTGGAGGATGTGACACATCCTAATCATGGATTAGGGATGTGTCACATCCCTAATGATGGGATTAGGAGATGAATTAGGATAAAGTGTGGATGGGATATAAAGGGAATTAAATAAGTGTGTTATTTATATAATTATTTGGAAGAAAGGGATAAAGGATAAGGTATTTAATCATTTAACTAAATACCTTAGGGATTCAAAAGACTTTAGGGGTATTAATCAAACAATGACAATATTATTAAATTAATGTGGTTAGAAGGATATTTAGATGAAAAAGGGTAAATTTGGCCAAATTTAAGTGGTTAAATTTAGATGTCTACAATAACAATAGGGTCACTATGTAAGTAATTTTTTCTTCTACTTACCACAATGCAATGCCATTAATGTTCCTATAATGCAATTTAACCACAAAATTAAATCTAATGGTCATAAAAAATTATTCTATATCTATTTTGACATGGATCAAAAGGAGAATTATGATAGTCATACCTTACTTATTTCTCTTATCCCCCTTCATGAAAATGTCGCCCTTAGGTCAAATTTGGAGAAAATTTCATGGGTGCTCTCTCTGATTCTTGTACTCAAACTCATGAACCAATAATTCTTAGGTATTACATAGGTGTGGAGAATTATTTGCACACCTCCTAATTGTGTAGATCAAATAAAAAGGACACATTCTTATAGATCATTAGATGAAGTTTTGATTAGGGTTTCCTAATATACCATGGACTTATAACAACTTTACTACCCCCCTTCAAGGGGAAATGAGTATGTTTGAGCCTAATTTTTTTAGAGGTTCCTTTCTCATTTTCTCTTCAGAGACTTGTATCCTCTACAACACTACTATTGTAGGCATGATAAATGCTTTATAATCAATAAAATTGTTTTGTTTCCACCTCTTCTCAATTCTAATTATTTATAATTTATATTTACCTTCACATTTAAATTATTTATAACTTTCCTACATCGATATATTGTGTATATTTAATTTACATGAATTGGATATGGATTTTATCCCTCCTAGTATCTATCAAATATCTTACCTCCATATCTACATGTAGGATTTACTAAATGGAGACTTGTGTGATTTTAGGTGTTTTATTAGTTATTTGTGTTGTGTGATCAAGGATGAAACTCATTAAACCTTGGTACATCACTTTTTATTTTGTTGCATTCTTTCTTCTCTCTTTTCCCTCAAAATCAGTACAAATGGATAAGGGTTTCAATTTTATATGTGTTGAGTTGGATGAAAACTCTAAATATAGTTTTTAGAAAGGATTCAACCTTATTTGGAGGTTCGATCTCAATTGCAATGGTACCAAACCTTGAGATCATTCCAATTGTTTCATTGGATTTTTTAATAACATATTCAAAAAGGGTGCAAATCCATATGATAATAATTATCTCTCCACCCCATAGTTAACAACTCGAAGATAACCATTTTAAAGAGGAATATGGTGCTATCACTAGTTGGGTGATAATTATGGTGTTGGACTTACTAATGTTTGGTGAAAACTAGATGATAAATATACCCTTCATTTTGGATTTTTAGTGGTCACTTAAGCTTTGTTTGGGCTTATCCCTTTGCTTTCTAATTCATATTTTTTTAATTTGTTGAGTTAGACTTTGTGGGTGTGCCTATCTACCACCCTCCTTTTTTTAATATTTTTTTTATCTTAATAAAGCTAAATAGGTAATATTCATAAAAAAAATATATGCACAAATCATCTAAAATAAGTTAGTAGTCATTTTGGAAAATTTACTAGATAATTAAAATGACAATATCTATTTTGAAAAGAACTAGTTTGAATGTGAAAGGAGGGTAAATTCACATGAGGGATTAGGGGTTTTTGTGACAAAAGAGAAAATAAAATTTATATTAGTTCATTATTACCTTCTCTTATTTGGGGAGAAAAAAGAAAAAGAGTGTATGTGTTTGTATTTTAGAGATTGAAACCCTTATTTGGAATTCCTTGGAGTTTTCTTGGTGTTTGAAATTTTTTGTTGGTTTTTCATTCGCTTGGAAGAGAATCCACAAAGAAATGAAGATATCCCTTAGAATATTGAGAGGAAGGTGATGATCTTAGATAATATGTAGTTTTCTTTCATTAAGTTATTGAATTTTAGCATTTCAGCCTGCCAATTTCATAGACAATCCTAAATACTTATACATCTCTTGTATCTTTCATGCATCTTAAACCAGACTTTAGTATGTGGAAATATAATTATGATATGATGGTAATTGTATGTGTGGATATGAATTTTTATGAAATTTAGTATGATTATATGCTTAATTTATGATTATTAATGATGTGTATGTTTTAGGATGAAACTAACCTTTTGCAAGTAAGAGGAATTGTAACCTGCAACAACTAGATTTACATCTTGCAGCATAAGATGACAACTAGTTGCAAGGGAGAAGCAAAAACACTTGAAACATGACAACTCCAAGAAGGAATGAAGGTGGACATTGAATGGTCAACTGTGATTCACCACCAACACCAAATAAGATGATAGAAAGGATTCTACTATGAGTAGGAAATTTTGATGACATGATAGTTTGCATAGAGCACATCTCTAACATATCGTTAAGGCGGAGTTATAGTTTGAATTATCTTCTTCTACCTTTTTCAATTATGGTTATCAAATATTACATAGACTAGTCATCTCCCTATTCTAGAGGGAGAGTGGGTGTATGCATTTATGTTCTATTTCCAGTCCTTGTGTGAATAAAACTCCTCTTGCACATATATATTGGGATTGTTGGTTGAGGGGAAAGTATATTTTTTAGTTCTAGTTTTTTATTGTTTTACCAAACAACACTTCATTATTGTTAGTTTTATATTATTTAGTTGTAATGGATATGTATCTCTGAATGATAAATATTCTAAAGATTCTTGGAAGACTGCAATAAATTTAGTTCTTATGCAATAAAGGAGTTTAGTCATTGTCATGAATTTTTGATCATTATTACATATTTGATATCTCTTGTGGGTGCAACAACTCAATCAAGGGACACTCAAGGTACTTCCAACCCATATTTTTTGTATTAGATTAGATGTTGCATTGTTGTCTCCATTTATCTAAATTCTCACTTATATGTATGTGAACTCTATGAATGATATATTGTAGCATGAGTTGCATTTTCTAGCATTATGTTGAATTAGTCTTCGAAGAAGTTAGGAGTCAGAATTCGGTAGTGTTATTTAATTGCAAATTTAGATCCAATATTTATTAGTTACAAAATTAAGTAGAAAGTATCTATAGCATAAGAAATAAATTCATGTTATTTCCCCTATTTTGAAATTTGCAATTTTATTTTGATTTTCAACCTTAATAGTTTTCATTACATGTGACAAGATATGTTTCATTGATATAAGAAATAGTTAGGATCCTTGAATGCACATATAGTGCCAAAATTGTGAAAATATTATGAGTCTTGGTTGATAATTTAATGAAGCCTTTGTGAGGCTTTGGTGAACTGTTTAGTTAAGAACCCATCCTTTGAATTGTGTGTCCGCTCATGAACACCAAGTTGATTCAACATTAGAAATACCTTACATTTTTTATGTCGGTGTTGGGGATGGTGCCACATCTAGGATTCTCTTGTGTAATTTCAAGTTTTAATAGTTTAAATTTTTTTTCTTTAAACATTAGGGTAATTAGGTTTTTACTCACCAATAGTAATACACTTTAATAACAATGTGAAAAATCCATTGATCCAATGAGTCATAATCATTGTATGTTGAGGCAACAAGACACTTTGGGAATATTTTTCCCCATAGCACAAAAAGAATTAGAGGATACTGGTGGATAAAGTGAATAGAACATGGGTATTCCTAAAGAAAAATCATCCCTGACACCATTACCCACACTAGATATAGAGGATACTTCCACATACACATCAACAACATGGTCGGTGTAGCAATTGAAGACCCGCCAAAGAATGTAACCTTTGAGTTGCCCATTTCCAACTAGGAGAGAGCAAGTGCTTTGAAAAACATACCTCCTTCAACATTACGTGTCTTTTGTGGGTTTGCTAGAAAGGATCTAAATACCTTCCTTTTTGAGTTTGATGTGTTATACATAAGTTATAATTATACCATAGATGCACATAGGCTTAAATTGTTTCCAACAACACTAAAGGATGTTGCTCTGAGATGGTTTATGGGTTTGGGAGGAGATGTTCCAAATTGGGATTCCATGAACACAATGTTCTTGGAAAAGTACTAGGATTACTATAGAGGAATAGATAGAAAGAGGGATGACATATTTAGGATGTCACAAAAGGAAGATGAATCTTTGGAAGACTATATGGAGAGGTTTCAGTTTTGCCTTAATAAATCCCACCAAAATAGACTCTCTAATGAGTCCTTAAAGTTGATATTCTTGAGAGGGATTAATGAGGATTGTATGGAAGAAATTAACCTCATTTGTGCAAGAGATATCTCATAGAAACCATTTGAGAAAATCTGCAAAGCATGCAGGAACTATTCAAGGTCTTTTACCAAGAAGGTTAGAGGAGCCATGATATCTTCCAACAACAAGTCACCCAATGGATTTTATAAAATAGAGCTAAGCAATATTCTATCAAATATGAAGGAAGATATCAACAGTCACTTGGCTACACAATTAGACAACCTCCATATGAAAAATATGCAAGAAGAGGCAGAAGCAACCCTTACAAAATACTGCCCACATTCTAGACATAGAAATATTAATTTCAATTGCGAGAAGGTGGAAAGTATCTCTAAAGATAAGCAAGCGACATCAAACTTTCATACATTGGAAGGTGAAGATGGACAAACATTCTACATAGCTCAAAGGAAACCATGGCAGCCAAGACAAGGTATGCCCCAAGACCCTTTGAATTATAACATGTCATTTCCTAGTAATAATGTGAATTTTCCTAGTTGGAACCCTCAATCTTGGGCCAATATGTAAAACCAAAAATAGTCACTACCTCAATCCAATTGGAATCAACAATAGTAAAACATGTGGCCCCCACAAAATTACCAAGGATCTAACTATAATCATCAATGATCACCTCAACAAAACCAATGGCAACCTCAATGAAAAAGAGGTCAACAGTGGAAAAATTAAAACATAAATTATCAGTAGCCACGAGAGCCCTTACAACCTCGACAACAAGCCATTATGCCAAATCCAAAAAATCCAACACCATAACCACCTGGAGAACCTCGATTTCCAACACAATTTGCACCTAACCCCAATAACAAGATTTTTTGGTAGGCTTATGCTAATGAAGCTATTCAATAACCTACTTATGGGGTTGAGGTGAGTGATGTCCACCTTAGTTCAAGGAAAATGTTGGTTGGTCCTTCATCTCCTCAAATAATTGAATTCATTGTTGAGGAACTCCCATCAGAGACCTTGGACACACAACCTAAGAAACCTAACTCAAATCAAATTAACCCAATCAATCTAAGTCCAGAGCCTTCATTCCTTGAGAGATTAGAAATTCAAAGACATCAAACCCAAGCTAAAACTGATCTGTTGGGATAACTTAAAGATGTTTACATCAAAATAACCCTTATCTAGGACATTAAGGGAGTTCCTATTTATACTAAAATAGTGAGAGATCTATGCCTCAAAAATCTAGACAAGAAGCAAAAAGACCCTTAGAGTATACACATCTTAGGATAACTTGCAAAAATTATGTTGAGAAACATAATTGTCCCCAAGTATATAGATCTCAGAAACCCTGTAGTTGTCAAAATAAATGAAACTCTCATTAAGAACACCTTAATTTACTTAGGAGAAAATATTAATGTAATAACCAAAGAGACCATGAAGTTACTACAGTTAATAGAACTCAGACCTAAACCTACTATTCTACACTTGGTAGATAGGTCCATAGTTAAACCTAAGGGTATCATTGAAGACTTGGTGATAATATTGGATTCATGAGAGTAACCTACAAACATTATGGTCTTCCAGCCTAAAGCTAATCTTGTAGGCTATCCCCTCATATTAGGAAGACCTTGGTTGAAAACACAAGATTCCTTCATAGGTTGTAGGTCTAGGAATATGATAATTTCCAATGGAAATGTGACTAGGAAATTAGTCCTTTATCCACCAGCCTAGGCACATAAAGACCTAGAAAAAAATATCTGGCCTATCTTAGATGAGGAAGACCAATAATCCTTACAAGCCTTGATGACTATTGAATGAAACCCCTTGTTAGAGAACCAAGATGAAGATGACTTTATATCAAACATAATGCAAAAAACCTATGTTAGGGACCCACAACATCATGATTGTATAACATGTCTGCAGGATCCTTTGCAAAATATGATCCTTGCCAATTCATTGAGTCAGTTTTCCAAAATTTCCATACTTTTTACCACATCAATGTGTTCCAAACATATTAGGAACTTGACATTTCAAATGTTCAAACAACATCCTTGACTATAGAGATAATGACGGGTAAAGCATTAAATGCTAACAATCAATTGACTAATATACAATAGGCCTCATTGATGAATGTGTTGCGAGCACACACGATAGCCTTTGCATGGGATTACCATGACATGAAGGGGATAGACCAAATATTATGCATGCATATTATTTGCATCAATGGTGGTTTAAAACACATTAGATAACCCCAAAGGAGAATGAACCCTGTAGTTCATGATATAGTTAAATTGTAATTGTAAAAAAGAAATCATGCAAAATTTATCTATCCCATCTCTGATAGGCAGTGGGTGTCACCCCTAGTAGTTATTCCTAAGAATGGAGGGAAATGGAGAGTGTGTGTATACTATCATGAATTGAATGTTGCAACTAGGAGGGTCCATTTTCCACTCCCATTCATTGACAAAGTACTTGATTAATTAGAAAGCAAGAAGTATTTTTCTTTTTTGAATGGATTTAGTGGCTACAATCAAATCAAGATAGCCCTAGAAGACCGAGACAAGACAAATTTTGCATGCCCTTGGGGTACATATGATTTTTTTGTCTTTCCATTTGGGCTATGCAATGTAGTAGCCACCTTCCAAAGGGTATTACTAAGCATATTCTTAGACTTTACACATGATTCCATGGAGGTTTACATGGATGATTTCACAACTTATGGGAATACCTATGATGAAGCACTTGGCAATTTGGAGAAGGTACTAAAAAGGTGTCAAGAAAGTAACTTGTCATTGAGTCATGAGAAATGCTACATGATGATGACTAAGGGTATTGTATTAGGACATTGTGCATCCAATGAAGGAATTCTAGATCCCAACAAAATTAAGTTGATATCAACATTCCCTATGCCTCAAAGATAAAAGGATGTTAGAATCTTTCTTGGACATGTTGGGTATTATAGGAGATTCATCTAAGACTTTAACAAACTTGAAACCCAAATATTTATCTTACTATCAAAATATGTATAATTTGAATGGAAAATAGATTATCAACATTCCTTGCAAGAACTCAAGACAAAATTTACCAAAATCCCTGTCTTGAGACGAATAAATTGGAGCTTTCCTTTCTATATCCATATAGATGCTTCTAATTTTTCCATAGGAGTTGTACTTGGATAGAAGGAAGGAAACAAAGAGTATGTTATATATTACATCAGCAAAAAAAATATAGGGGCAGAACTCAACTATACAATGATAGAGAAGGAGATGTTGGCAATAGTTTATGCAATAAAATAATTCAGACATTACATTATAGGGTATTTAGTGTTCATACACACTGACCATACAAAAACTAGGTATCTCATGAAAAAACTAGTGGTTAGTGGTAGGCTTGTCAAGTGGTTACTGTTGCTTCAATAATTTGACATTACCATTGTGGATAAGCCACATAAATAAAATGTAGTGGAAATTTTTCTATCTAGACTACCAACCAAATTACAAGAGGATGTTATTGATGAATCATTCCCAAATGATCATTTATTTACTCTATCATTTCATACACCTTGGTATGTAAATATTGTAAACTATCTTGTAGCAATAAAAACACCACTTGATTTCTCCCCAAAGGAAAGAGGAAATTAGTTCACAAGAGTTTTCCTTAATCATGGATAGCTCAATACTTATTCTACACAGGCCCATACAATATAATGATAATATGCACCCGAGAAGATGAAGTGTATGATATCCTTAAAGCATGCCATGATGAATCATGTGGGGGACACTTTGTAGAAAAAAGGAAAACTCTTAAAATTCTCAATACTAGCTATTATTGGCCAACTCTTCATAAAGATGTAATGAAATATACTAGGATCTATGAAAGATGTTATAGAATGTAAAGGCCAACAAAAATAGATGTCATGCCATTGCAGCCATAGTTATCAATAAAACCATTTGACAAATGGGAATTAGACTTTATTGGCCCCATTTCACCAAAAAATAATAATAAAGAGTACATATTTGTCTACATAGATTACCTTACTAAATGGGTAGAGGTTAAGGCCTTACCATTTGCAAGGGATGGGAACGTGGAAAATTTTATTTATGAAGACATATTCACAAGATATGGAGCTCCAAGAGAAATTTTTATAGACCAAGGACCCTAGTTTACATTAGAGATCATCACCAAATTATTTCAATAATATGATATTAGACACATGAATTCCATGCCTTATCACCCTCAATAAAATGGACAAGTGAAATTCACCAATATAGAAATTGAAAACATCATCATAAAGACAGTGCAAATTCATAGGAAGGATTGGGCATCTAGATTGCTTGAGCCAGTTTGGGCTTATATAACAACTTGGAAGACCAAAAAAGGATTTACACCATATAAATACTGTATGGTAAGAAATAATTGCTTCCTATATTATTTGGGTATCAAAAATTGAGAACAATAGTCAAATTGGGCATGGATTTGTCAACAATACAATAGGAGAGATTGCATAACTTGAATGCCCTGGATGAAATCAAAATGGAAGAAATACACCACACTAAAGATTTCCAAAATAAAATGATTTATTGGCATGATTAGTTTATTAAGACAAAGGAATTTAGTATAGGTGATTGGGCTCTACTTTATGACTCCAGATACAAAGATTAAAAAGGGAAATTCCAAACCAAATGGCTTGGGCCATATGAGATAAAACAATTATTTCATAATTGAGCAGTGAAACTATAGAAATTTGATGAAGTAAGGTCCTCATTGCTAGTTAACATACACAAACCATTGTAGAAGGATGACTTCCTTCTTACATTACAACAACAATTCGAACCTACAACTAAAAATCAATAGCAAAGATAACCAGTTTTACAAATGAATTAGTAGATGATCTACACAACTCACCTATTGATATCTCGTAGGTATAATTTTCTCACATATTTCACATGCACACACTACATAGGTGATAATAAATAATATTCATTTTTTAAAATAGTCGCAGAAATAACAAAGACTTGGAGCATCACACCTCTAGGCAATAATTTTATAGAAGGGGCATGTTACTGCATGAGCTCGTATCACTTATTTTTTAGTCATTTCATATTACCATCCACATTAATTACATATTTGTCACTTTATAACCTATCCTTTCATACATGAAACCATATATATTCCATTTTTATTAAGTACAACTTATTACATCCATTCACACATAGAAATCCTACTACCTTTATCGATTATAGAATCCAATGCAATTAATCTCACATAATCTATTTTGTATACTCCATAACCTTTTCATTCCATCATTTTCCACGTGTCATGTAAATTCTATCATTAATTTCAAATTACCACTATGAAAAATTAATTGCAATCAAGGCAATTCACTTCAAATCATGCTACAAGCGGTCATCAGTTACTTCACACGAGTTGAATTTCATTTCAACCAATTCCTACAAGTACGCTACAATTAACTTTTAATTTTTTTTATGTTAATTATTGATTTTTTGTGTGTTTATATTTCATTTGTGCATGCTACATATCTTAATTGATTTTCCACTAATTTACATATAACCTTCCACCAAAACTGTGCCCACTAAGTGAGGACACTTAGTATCTTTAGTTGGGAGGAGAGATATTCCTTAGTCTTCTTGGTTTTCAAAAACTCTCCACAAAAAATTTCCATTGTTTTCCTCCATTTTCAAAAGACATAAGTTCAAAGGAGAGTCCAAAGGATTTTTAACAATTGAATTGAAAGGAGCATTTGAATAAGAATAATAGTCTAGCATAATAGAAGTGGTGGAACAAAAATAGGGTAGAACTGAGGAGTTAAATTGCTAAATCATACCATGGGAGGTGATATAATACGTAGAGAACCAACGACACATGACAAACAATTGGAGGATAGGCTATTTTTTCCCATTTTTCAACAAGTTGGTTGGTTACAATACTTTTTGAAGCTCACAAAATTTAATGAGGTTATGACCCAATAGTTTGAAGCCACATTGCAGAATGATGAAGCAATTGTTAGGGGCTTAAGGGTAGATGCTTCATAAGCTACCATTGTTGAAGTATCTGAATTGTTAAGGATAGGAGAAAATTTTCCAATTAGGGAAAATTCTATTTCTGCAAGGAATGAATTTGAACAACCAGGATAAAACTTGGATTCCTCTTCTTAAGGTACTAAATGATTGTCTTTACCCTAGATTTGGGCTTCAATTGCTTCCTATGTAGTTAATTATTTGAAATGAGATGGAAGATAATATTTGTTAAATAATTTATTTTAAACTATTAAGTCATCTTCACCATGGTAGGCATGTAAATGTTCCTAATTTCTTGTATAATCTGTTAAAGAGAATTTCGTCTAAGTACAAGAGGAAAACAAACAATACAACATTGTCTCATTTCTTGAAAAACAGTAAAAATAGGCTATAGAATGCATAGTTTAGGAATTAGGGACTTAATTAGGCCCAAAAATTTAGGGGGAGAAAAACATAGTGTTTAATTGCCAAGGGTGATAATTTTGATGCTACAAGGAGCTAGCAAGTGATGCACGTAGATGACTCCCCATGTAAGACTCCCCATTATTTGCACCACTCATCATGGAAATGGAAATCTTCCTAGTATGAGCTACTAATGATATTGATAATTGTTGAACATACATCCCCCTTCTTAGCCTTAAAGATTATTTGAACCTTTTCATCTATCACCTCTTCTTTTCATTCATAGTCCGTCTTGAACACTATGTTGTTATTATTCGCCATTTCCAACCCAATCAATAAGAGGTGGTTTAAATAGAAAGCCAAAGCCCAATGGGAGAGCACAACAATAATGCAAATCAACCATATTTTTTAGAAATCCATCGACCAAACCACAATTATATTCCAAGAAGATCCATGGACACTCAAAGATTTTCATCCTTACTATTAAGATTTTTGTACACTCAGACAATCTCCAATGTGCATGCTAATGGGGTTCTACCACAAAGATATCAAAGACAAAAAAGGGAACCATAGTTGTTGAAAAGAGGTCAAAAACTTGTTAGAACACAATGATCTACTAAGAGGGGGGTGAATCAATAGATATTAAAACTTTTAGTCCTTAAACACTTTTTCAGATTCAACCTTAAATTCAAATGTGCAAATTGATATACTAATAGATATAATAATCACAAGCACAAGAGAGATCAACACATAACACCTGATATACATGGAAAACCCAAGTTGGGAAAAACCACGATGAGAAATTTTGCTAGGATCTACTATCCTAATATAGCTTCACAAGCATCAAAGTTCAGTTACAAGTTTTAAGGGCTACTACCCCAAGGAAGCTTCAACTCCTTGTTTTAGAAGCAACTATTTTAGGGGTGCCACAACACCCTGATCTAAGCTAAAACTCAGTGCAAATGGAAGCTACAACCTCTTACAAAGTTTTCTAATCAATTATGCATAAAATGGTTCTACACAACCTACAATGAATCAATTCAATACATAAGCTCTCTCTCACTATTTTCTCTTACTTCACTATAACCAACTTCATGTATTTTCAGATTTTTAACATTTTGTCACAATTATCTGCTTCAACTTCCAGACACCTTGTCTTAACACATTTTTTCAATCACCACACTCTTTTATTTTTCTATTCATTTTATCTCTTACATATCGAAATATTTTTTAGGGTTTTTCATATGTAACCTTCTTCAACAATTTTCCTCTAAATCAATCCACACACCACTATTCACCTCATCATTAATACATCTAATAGGATTTTCATATTTTCCCATCCACTGCATCGAACCATATAAAATTTAATTATGATATAAAGAATTTTTCTTGATCCTCTCTACCAAACCTTAAGATCTAATTAAGCATTAAATGTATTCTCCTATTCATTCAATCAGATTTGATCTTGATTGAAATGACTCTTTGTGCCATTGACCTCTAGTTTGAATCGCCTCTCATAATTTCTCATTGGGGAAACTACAAAATTTGATTATGTTCCTATTTCGGTTACTAGATTAAAACCATGTTCATAATTTTCATAGTCATTTTAAATATCTGCATTTGGATTATGGTCATCGATCTTCTTCTTTCGTACCTTGATCCTATGATCTGTATTCACTATCATGCCTTTAAAACTTGTTCATCAGATAAGTGATCATTTAAATCACCATAGTCGATCTTGGTGTTTCTATCTCTAGGCATATCACATGTCGCTTTTTCGAAGAGACATTCACTACAGTCCTATCGACGTCCATATTTCTCTTTGATATGAACTACCATGAGTACACGGGCCCACATGCCACACAATTCAAAATGAGGATGTGCATTGCCTATTGAGCAATGAATGGTAACCATTTTTCAAAATTCATCACCATCTAACATCGTCACCTTCTTATCGAGTCCCACTTAGCTTTTCTCCTTATTGCTTCATCAACGAGACATCCATCAATGTCTTGGTGATACACAAAAGTCACACCAATGAAGCATATACACACACCTATCACTCCATCTCTGAGACATGATTCAAAGTCCTGGGGATACACCAATGTCTCATTGATGAAAGAGTCATCGATTTTTTGGGGAGATATCCTTCAAAGTCTTGTTGATGACCTTTAGTCACACCGACAAAGACCCTTGATGACATCACTAGTCCACCTCATCACCATGTCACTACATTCTAATCCACAACAAGGATGTGGATTATGGTTCGTCCAATATTGTCATGACATGCATCTACTTCGTCATCTCTATCACCCACATCATTATGTTTGGGTCCCACAAGAGTACAAACTTCACATCACCATGTCAGAGAGAAATTTACAAAGGTCTCACCAACACCATACAGTCTCATCGACAAAACTTCCATACTCCTTATCGCTCCATCAAGGAGACTTCTCCCAACCTCTCGCCGATACATCAATGTCTCATCGATGAGATAGCTTTTGGTCTATCAAAGAGGCATGGATGGAACTCTTCCTGACACTGTATTCTCTCATCGATAAATCTCCATAGTGTCTCCATAACTATGTTGAAGAGACATAGCCCATTCTCTCATCGATCACACATGGTCACACCAACAAGGTGACTGACGGGCCATTAGAGAGACTCTTTCTTGACTCCTGGAAATACACTAATGCTTCACCAACTTGAAGAAGATATATAAATTTAAAGTGCTAGGTAAAGGGGTTGGTCACCATATGAGAAGATGGACTTAAGTTAATGAAAACCTTTCGCAACAAGTCAATTAAGAAATATAATGCTATAACCAACCTTTCCATGACTACACACATCCTTAGGGTTTAATTGATAAACCCTAACAATTAAGAGAAAAAAAAAATTTATGGGCGGATCCTTCACACTCTCAACTTGCATAATACCTTCCTATATATCTCTCGAGAAACCTAATTTGAATCTCCCATCTAATTACCCATCAAATCCACTACTCTCACATTCATCCTTTTTCATCATTCCAACAATCTCCTTTGCATGATTTTCACTTTTGACATCAATGATAGCTATATGCACTTATGCACAGGATCAATGCACTTATCCTTTGATCCCCTTTTGTCATCAATGGCAACATATTCCAACAATCTCCCCATTTTTCATTGATGGAAAAACATAAATGTTCATCCAGGTACCATTGAAGCTCTTCACCAAATTGATTATTCACATTGTAACACAACAACTCCCCCTATGACATACATCTCATCTCTTCTTAGAAAGCTTCTATTTGCATCACATTTCTCCCCCTTTGACATCAATGGAAAAGGGTACACTCCCCCTAAGGAAATTCTCCAATTTTGACAAACTCTGCAACCATCAAATCGTTATAAATTATAAAATAATATTTTACATGATTTGGTCACATTATTCTTAGCCAGGGTTAAAGAAGTGATCAATGAAGCTCCCCCAAGAAAAATTCCCTGTCACTAATGATTAGTGATATGTGATGGGAGAAACTACTCCCATATTTTGCCTCAAATATTCAAACTGTTTTGTAGGAAGAGGCTTTGTAAATATATCAGCCACTTGTTCCTTGGTAGAAACATACTCCATCTTGACTTCCTTATTTGCAAAATTTTCTCTGATGAAGTGATACTTGATTGATATATGCTTTGTTCTAGAGTGCAACACTGGATTCTTTGAGATATAAATGGCACTTGAGTTGTCAAATATAACCAGGACATGCTCATTGCACTCTACCTTGATGTCCTTTAATGTATGCTTCATCTAAAGGACTTGAGTGCAGTGCACAACTGTTGCAGCATATTTTTCTTCTGCAGTAGAAAGGGTGACATAATCTTTCTTTTACTCATCCAAGAAACTAGTCTGATTCCCAAAAAGAAAGGTCATGCACTAGTATTCTTTTTATCATCCACACTTCTTGCCCAATTTACATTTGTGTATGACATTAAAGTGAAATATTTTCTTTTGGGGTACCATGAATCATAGTCAACTATTATTTTGATGAATCTAAAGATTATTTTCACCAAATTGACATGTGGCTCTTTTGGTTTTGCCTGAAATCTAGCTACCATACAAACCACTTGCATTATATAAGGCCTAGATGTAGCTAGATATAGAAAACTTCCAATCATTGATCTATAAAAAGTCTGATTTACATCAGGTGACTCATCTAATTTACTCAAGTTGAAACTAGTAATCATGGGAGTAGTGATTGGTTTATAATCCTCCATGCCAAAAAATTTAAGCATTTCCTTTGCATACTTGGTTTGTGATATAAATACACCTTTATCATTTTTTGCAATTTGCAAACCAAGAAAAAAATTGAGTTCTCCTAGCATGGACATTTCAAATTCCTCATGCATGTTTATGGAAAATATTTTTCACATTACATCACCACTAACACCAAATATAATATCATCTACATATACTACAACAATTATCATATACTCGCCCTCATATTTGAGATATAGATTGCTATCAGCAGAACCTTTCTTGAATCCTTGTTGTTGTAGATATTGATCTAGTCTTGAATACCAAGCCCTTGGTTCTTGCTTCAAGCCATACAATTATTTTCTCAATTTGCAAACATAACCATCATTCTGTGATAGCTGAAAACCTTTTGCCTGCTCAATATATACTTCCTCTTCAAGGTTTCCATTCAAAAATGCAGATTTGACATCCATTTGATATACTTTAAAACCTTTATACACAAAAAATGCAAGAAACATCCTAATAGCTTCTAATCGTGCAACTGAAGAAAATGTTTCTTCAAAATCAATACCTTCTACTTGATCATATCCTTTGCACAACTAACCTTGCTTTGTTTTTTACCACAACTCCATCTTCAATCAACTTATTCCTAAATACCCATTTGGTGCCAATTACATTCTTTCTTGGTGGTATAGGAACCAATTCCCGTGTTTTGTTTTTTTTCAATCTAATTGAGTTCCTCTTACATTGCTTCCATCCAAATTTTATCCTTATTGGCTTCATCATAAATTTTTGGTTCAATTAGGATAAGAGGGAAAATTCCACTTGTTCCTCATTCTTTGCAAGTCTTCTTCTAGTCTGCACAAATTAATCCTTGTCACCAATTATCTAATCAACACGATGATATTTTTGCACATATTTTGCAAGAGCATGTTCAAAATCTTGCTCATTCTCTTCTTGTTGTTCTTATTCAACTTGTGTACCTATGTCATCCTCATCTGACTCAATTTCAAGGTTGTTTCTGTTAGACTTACCTTGATTTGCATTTTCATCAACTCTGACATGTACAATCTCTATAATTTTATGTAGTCTCTTATTGTAACATTTATAAGCTTTCCTTTGAGATGAATACCCCAATAATATCCCTTCATCACATCTTGACTCAAAACTCCCCAAATATTTAGCTTCTCTTTTTATATAGAATTTACTGCCAAATACTTTGAAATGCTTGACTAATGCAGACCTATCGAGCCATAATTCATATGGAGTTCTACCACTATTAAATATGATAAGATCTCCTCATTCAACAAAAGGAAACTCCATAACCAGGTACTCATCAACTCTCAAAAGATAATCTACAATTATTTCTTCATCAGTCATCTACAAGCTTTTGAAATTAGCTCTTAGTATTTGTAGCTTTGCCAGCTTCACCTTGGAGTCTCCTTCATAGATCTTATTCATTTTTTCCCAAACATCATAAGAAATTTCACAATGCATAACCTTGTTATGCAAAAAATCAAATAAGTTGTTCATAATGGAAAACCAAGCTTTCTCATTATTCTCATAATCCTTCTTTCATGCAACATCAGTAGGAGGAGTAGTAGGAGGAACATATTTGTTCTTAACTGACATCCAGACATCAAGTCCAAGAGAACCTAAGTATCTTTTCATCAAAGAGCTCCAATCACCATAGTTAGTTCCATCAAATCTAGGTGGCTTGCTTGAACCTTCCTGACATGATATTGTATTTTTTTATCCAAGATCTACCCAGGATAATTAAGCTTCTTCTAGGGAACCTAGGGCTCTTATACCAATTTTCACACAATGATCTACTAAGAGGGGGGTGAATTAGTAGATATTAAAATTTTTAGTCCTTACACTTTTGCATATTCAACCTTAAATTCAAATGTACAAATCGAAATACTAACATATATAATAATCACAAGAACAAGAGAGATCAACACATAACACCAGATATATGTGGAAAACCCAAGATGGGAAAAACCACTGTGAAAAATGCTGCTAGGATCTACAGTCCTAATCCAACCTCACAAGCATCAAATTTTAGTTACGGTTTTTAAGAGCTACTACCCCAAGGAAGCTTCAACTCCCTATTTTAGAAGCAACAACTTTAGGGGTGGTACAACACCTTGATCTGAGCTACAACTCAGTGCAAATGGAGGCTACAACCTCTTACTAATTTCTGCAATCAATTATGCATAAAATGGTTTTGCACAACCTACAATGCATCAATTCAGCAGATAAGCTCTCTCTCTATTTTCTCTTATCCTATTGTAACTAGCTTCATGTATTTTCAGATTTTTAACTTTTTGTCATAGTTATTTGCTTCAACTTGTAGACATATTTTCTTAACACATTGTTTTACTCGCCATACTTTTTTATTTTTCTATTCATTGTATCTCTTACAACATTGAAATCTCTGTTAGGGTTTTTCATATGTAACCTTCTTCATAAATTTTCCTCTACATCAAGCCACACACCAATTTTCACCTCATCATTAAGAAATCTAATAGGACTTTCATATATCTTCATCCCCTGCGTCGAGCCATATAGCATTTAATCAAAATATAGAGAATATTTCTTCATCCTCTCTATCAAAAGTTAAGATCTAATTAAGAATTAAGTGTATTTTCTTATTCATTCAATCAGTTTGATCTTGATCGACATGAATCTTTATGCCACTGACCTCTAGATTGAATCACCTCTCGTAATTTCTCACTCGAGTAACTAAGCGATTTGATTATGTTCCTATTTCGGTTACCAGATTGAAATTCTATTCATACTTTTCATAGTCATTTTAGATCTTTATGTTTGGATTCTGGTCGTTGATCTTCTTCTTTCGTGCTCTAATCCTATGATCTACATTCACTATCATTCTTTAAAACCTGTTTGTCAAATAATTGGTCGTATAAATCACCATCATTGATCTTGGTGTTTCCATCTCAAGGCATATCACATGTTGCTTTTTTGAAGAGACATTCACTAGAGTCCTACCAATTTGCATCTTTCTCTTTGATATGAACTACCACGAGTACATGGGCCCACATGCCACACAATTCACAACAAGGATGTGAATTTCGTATTGAGCAATCACTGGTCACCATTTTTCAACATTCATCACCATCCAACACCATCACCTTCTTATTGAGTCCCACTTAGCTTTTCTCCTTATCGCTCTGTCGACGAGACATCCATCAATGAAATATTGATACACCAAAGTCACACCAATGAAGCACATACACTCACCTATCACTTTGTCACTGAGACATGCTTCAAATTCCTAGCAATACACCAATGTATCACCGATGAAAGAGTCATCAGTTTGTCAGGGAGACATCCTTCAAAGTCCTATCGATGACCTTTAGCCACACTGACGAAGACCCTTGATGACATCACTATTGCACCTCATCGCCATGTCACTCCATTGTAATCCACAACAAGGATGTGGATTACAGTTCATCCAATCTTGTCATGCTATGCATCTACTTTGTCATTTCTATCACCCACATCATTATGACTAGGTCCCACTCGAGTACAACCTTCACATCGCCATGTCAGAGAGACATTTACAATGGTCTCATCGACAACACTTCCATACTCCTTATCACTCCATTTAGGAGACTTCTCCCAGACTCTCACTAATACATCAATGTCTTACCAAGGAGATAGCTATTGGTATGTCGAAGAGACATGGATGAAACTCTTCCTAGCATCATATTGTCTCATCAATAAATCTCCATAGTGTCGCCATTGCTATGTCAAAGAGACATATCCAATTCTCTAGTTGATCACGAATGGTCACACCAACAAGGTGAAAATTAGGCCATCAAAGAGACTCTTTCTTGACTCCTAGTGATACACTAGTGTTTCGTCGACTTGAAGAAGATATATAACCTCAAAGCACTAAGCAGAGGGGTTGGTCACCCATACAGGAAGATGGACTTAAGTTACCAAAAACCTTTCATAGCAAGTCAATGAAGAAATATGATGATATAACTAGATCCGCCATGAATACAAACATCCTTAGGGTTTAACTGATATACCCTAACACCTAAGAGCAGAATTTTTCTTTTTGGGTGCATCCTTCACACTCACGACTTGCACAATACCTTCCTAGAAAGCTCTCAAGAAACCCAGTTCGAATTTCCCATCTAATTACCCATTCGACCCACTACCCTCACATTCATCCTTTGTCATCATGCCAAAAATATCCTTTGCATGATTTTCACTTTTGACATCAATGACAACTATATGCACTTTTGTACGCAATCAATACACTTCTCCTCTTATCCCCTTTTGACATCAATGCCAACATATTCCAACAACACAATTTTTTCATGATGACTTATTGATTTTTCTAACTTCATAGTATTTCCCTGATCAATCTATACATTCCTATCCAAATCATCCCAAACCGTATGCACATTGGAGATCATTTGAGTATACATAACTCTCAATAGAAGTGTTGACCAAATTATTTCAACTTTGTACGTTGGAGAAAAATGCGTATGCATTTTATTTTCATAAAAACATGCTTGGGTTTTGTTTCCATAAAAAATCATACTTGTTTTGTTTTCATAAAAATGTGTGTTTTTTTGTTCAAATAAAACAAGCCTGTTATTTGGATTTTTTCAAAATAGGAACACATTTTGCTTGTTTTGGGGAATTTAACCACTCTTTTGTGTCCCATCTTGGTGCACATGTACAATAAGGGTACAATATATGAAATTTTACCAAAGACAATATCCAATCAACATAGGTAGTGTTGTGTGGTCTCACAACATACCCCAAGAATGCAAGTATTGGGGACCCAAATTAAAAAATCATTACTTCTAGAAGTTGTTGGTTGGCTAATTGCCTAAAGAGGTAAGCATTGGGGAAGTAGGAGATTCTAAAATGATTCATGTTGAAGTGCATGGTTACTAGGAATCCAGGAGGTTTTTTGGGAAGTTTGGACCCGAATGTATAACCAGGATAATTTCATTAAGAAAGTTGTGTGCAGGATGCTGCAATCATGAGTTAAAAGCTCACAGGTACAAAAAGGTCGATAAAGGCAACACCATGGTTTTACGATTCATTTTGGGAAAATGCGAAACTACTGCTAGTCATGTTTTAAATGAATCTAGGTAATCGAGTGTCGAGTAACTAGGTACTTGGGTAAATGGTGAATTTGTACAAACATTTAAACATGCCACTCAACTTTTCCCGAGTTCATCAAATATCTGGAAAACTGCTTTAATTCAGAGATTTCATGAAAATATTAAAGCATGTTATTTCTATATTGGTTTTGGAGGAACTAATGCTAAGGAGTGTTCTACTTTAATAATTTTCCTATTGATGGTTTCAAATGGGAATTAACATATGGAATTTTATCTGCAGGATGAACAGGTTGTTGGACAAGGTTCAGGTATGGACACTCAAGAAAATTAAGGTTGTGAGCATATCAAACAATGTTGCCCAAGCTAGGATACATATTTTGGGAACCGATATGTAGGAGAGGCATATGGTGAAGGAGCGTAGGTAATCGAGGAACCAATGATTCGTGGTTCTCTTGATGGATTAGTGTAATGTTGAGTTTTGAAGTGTTACATTGACATGCATATTTCTCGAAGCGACAGCTTGGAGGCGAGAACATAAGGCTAATAGATCAAAATTTATATATCCACCTGATCATTCTGAATATTGGCTAGTTCCTACATTTTGTTTGAAGGTTTGGTCGATGAACCGCTCAATCTAGTTTGATATCTTGATTATGTCTCGAGACTTGAGTCCAAAAAGTTTAAGTTGCTGAAGGAAGTCAAAATATCTTTTGACTTATTCTAGAAGATTCTTGTTCCAACTGTCATATACCACATTCTACTCTATGATTCATTCCTTTGATTCTCTTTCATGTTATATGTTGGAACTCCTTGGTTTCCTTGTTCTTATAAAAGGTCAAGAATTGTTCTTTTTGAAATAATTTTATAATTTTTGGAATTATGGAGACTTAAAATTGGAACTCTTTCCAGTTTTATTTATTTTTCCTATTTTTTGTACCATTTCAATATAAAAATTTGTATGCTCCATTTGAATTTTATTAATATCAAAGACAATTTGAAGCTATAACTCCTAATACAAAATCTTACATAGTTGATTGTATATTTCTATCAAAAAATCCTATGTGTTGCACCATATTTGGGTGCACATTGATACTATTTAGTGGAAAATCATCTCATGTTTCTTTAAAATTATTGCACCATTCTATGCCTAGCTATAAAAAAATCTGGTGAAGTATAGGGTGGTTTGCTTTGATTTAGTTCATTTAATGGTGTATGCATGGATAATAGTTGGGAGAACCTTAAATTTAAGGATATTTAATGCTTTATTTTAGAAGTAGATGTTAAATATTTCTAGAAAATATTTTAAAAGTGATAAGTTCATGAATTATTCATGTAACTATTTAGTATTCATGAGGTTATAGAGTAATTTATGTTAAATTTGCTAAAGTCTTTGCAAATAATTTAATTTCATAAATTATTTCATGCAAATATTTTGTTTTCATGAATTTTAGAAGCGATACATGTTTGATTCAACCACATGTGTGTTATGATCCTTTGGACACTAGTAAGCCCAAGAAACCATAGACCCCTCATGTTTAACAACAAATTTACACAATGAACCCTGAGTGAATCTAGTGCATCAGACTTGACATTGTCGAGCCTTGGGATCAATTGAGATTTTTTTTAGATTTAGGTATTCTCAGTGAATCTTGTAAGAAAGGTAGGTTCTCACGTACTTTGAGTGAAAAAAAATTTTCCTATTGGTGTGCATGCGCAACACTCTTGTCAACAAAATTTGCACTAGAAGGAGGGTCTCTCTTTATCCCTTTATTTTAGAAGGTTTCGGTGTCTTGGTCATAAGGTTGAGTTATGACTATGAGTTAGTGGTTTCAGTAAACCTAAGATGGAGAGTGAAAGAGAGATAAAAGGCCTCCAAAAAATCCTTAACAAAAATCTCTCACCATTGAATTTGTTCACTTTTGGTCAAGGTTATAGAATGCAAAATTGACGGAATGGCTGATCATAGTGAAATCAATTGTAAATTTTTCTTGACTAGGGTAAGCTTGGTTATTCATAAGTTAACCCCAATAACTAAGGCTTCTTTAAGTGTGAAAAGGATGGATAAGTTACCAAGATTTTGTTTAGATTGTAGAAGAGCGTGTAGCTCTTGTGGAAGTGAAGTCCTTATCAATTCAAAAGACAGATTAGGTAGATTTGATAACTTTGAACATTATGTGGAAAATTTGAATGTCTTGTAGGAAAGGAAGTAGATTCATTAGGGTTTGGAATTATCAACCCTAAAAAATAAATTTGAAAGAAGTAAATCGCCTTGCTTTGCATGTGTGGATAGTTGTAGAGAGAAGGAATGGGTGAAACAAGCAGACAATGTTGTTATTTCACTCCGAATTGAAAATTCACACTTTAATAGGGAAGTGGCATTTGATTTTATGCAAATGATAGAGTATCAAAATTTTAACTTATCTTTCTTTGATAATCATGTAAATCATGCTAATATCTTGTCTGTCGAGTCTAATATTGATGCTAGGGTTGGAACTAGGGTAGGCAACGAGCATAGCTATAAAGGAATAAGTGACCTTGTAATGAACATACCTATTCTCGAAATAGAGCAAGGGGTTACTAAGCTTCATAAGTGAAGGTTGGGTGAAGGTATGGATTCAAAGCAAGGGAAAAGGTGTGTGCAATTGACTGTCATTTAGCTTGTTTCCATACATGTTAGTGAAATAGTAGGTAAGTATACTTTTGAATCCTCATTCATTAAGTACAAAAAAATTGGAACAATGCATAATTAGGGTAGGTTGTGTGAAGAATAATTGAGTGAACTTAAAGATAAACCTTCTAAAATTCAAACTAAAAGTGTTGCAGAGTTGGTAATTGAGGGTAAAATTAGCCCTAGTCTTTTGGCGAGATGCATCTTTCCTATGGTCATGTAGTAGGAAGTGTTAGGCTAGGGTAAATTTCTTTGTTAGAGTAAATTTTCTTGTTAGGGTATATTGATTTGGTGGTTTTCCTATTTTTTAGGTTAGGTCTAGTAAAATTGGAAAGTTCATCCTAATTAAGTGTGCATTGTGATTGAATCATGCAAACCATTCCATCACAAATAAAAAAAGGTAAACATCATTTGAAACAATCACATATATACCCAAATGAAATAGAAAGTGAAGCCATTTTAATAGAAAAGAAAAATTTCCATTATATTAGATAGTAATAATCTTGTATGTAAATGGAAATAAAATATCATTAAAAGTCGATAGTAAAATGCAGAAAGGGGCTAGTTGCTCATGAAGCACTTGTTGAAATAGGGGACATGGATTTTGATCAGAAAATTTGGCATGCCTCATCCTTGAGAAGTATGTATCCCAGGTAGGAATTTCCCCTGTGCTCATCGAGGTCATGGGTGTGCAGAGAAGTAAGGAAATGTGGTAGAGGAACCACAACTCCTTGCTTCATAAATCGAGGGGTATATTCAATGGTTGGAATTCCTACTGTAGGGTAGGAAATACTAGAGTGGAGTCAAAATTCCTCAAATAGTTCAGCCAAACTATCATCACAGTGATAGTGTCAACTTCAACTATATGGAGTCTGATATCTAATAGTGAAACGACAAAGTGTGAAGCCAAATAAAAAATTCACCTTGTAATAAGACCCTAAATTCATAAAAGCTTCACCCGAAACTAAGCATAAGGCTTCCTTGGTGAATGGTGTCCTAAGGAAAAATAACTTTCCAAGTCATTGGCTAGTAATTCATCCCAAGAAGCCAATTTGTCGACAAACACAAGTAAGGCAGATAGGGGTATCCATGGTGTTAGATGAGAATAAATGTAGAAAGTGAGTAAAACTTGGATGTAGAAGTGCAAAATTTGGAGAGTGTTATATTTATAGAAATCTATGAGAAATATGCAACGTATGGTTACCTTGAGATGAAAATCTTGAGTACCCAAGTTGACGTGGTGAAGGTACACATTTTTTATAATTAAAGGTTAAATCAAATAAATTCTCATGAAGCTGATACATAGTTGTTTAAGGCTAGCATGTATGAAGATAGAGAACCAGCTGGATTTGAGACTGGAGAATTAAATTCTGGTCTTTCCAACTCATTTGATTGAGCCATATTTGTCATGAGATTGTCTAGATGAAAAATTGAGAAGGAGAGCTAGATCAGTGGGTTGGCATACATCGATGAATTGAGAAATTTGAGGAGAGTTAATGTGTGTGTAATCATACGTGTGAATTAAATGAAGCTAAGAAATCATTATGGCATGACTAGTGCATTAATTTGAGGGTAGAGCCACCAAATTCAAAAAAAATCAGCCAAGTTTTAATTTAGAGGATTTCCAATAAATAACTAATTGGATGGGTGGAAAGTAAGGTTTCTAAATTTGGAATTAATTAGGTGATCTAATAGATCACAACTAAATTTTAACTTATTCATATTCTATATGAAATGATGAATTGCAATTATTTGACATTTGTTATAAGGGTGATAAAATTTTGCTAGAGAATCTCACATATAGGAAATTTGTTAAGTAAATCTTTGGGGGTTAATGAAAGGAGTGATGGATATTTACATTGAGTGAAAAATAAAAAGGTAACCTTTGCTACCACAGTAACTTCCAACCTAATAGTAGGCTTCATTGCCTGAAAATTGAAGCAAAAGACCTTACAAAGAAATATCAAATAAAAATGAATATCAAAGAGATGTCAAAAGCAAAAATTCAACTCTTTAGGCTATCCAAATATCTCTACCGAGTCTACAGATGCCTAACTGGAAATAGAGCTATATTTGGGGAAATTGTAGAGATAACCTTGTCGGGGTTATGGATGCTTGACTGGAAACAAGGCAATGTCTAGGTCAGCTAAGAAGGATTGCCAAATTATGTAGCTCAATGTAAATGGAATAATCATTTTGGTCGAATCACTAGGATGGTAATTAATCAATGCACACATTAGTACTCTTTAGTAATATTTATGGTCCTTATGCTAGGATTCAAGTAAGGGTAAGGAGTTATTTTGGAAATTATGTATAAGTTTCGATTTACCCTAGGTGGTTGATTCCCAGGTTTCTTTTTAATTTGGTTTTGTTGGTTGCAATTTGTAGTGTGGTCTTGCAAAACACCCTAGGAATACAAGGCTTAGGGAACTAAGTTGAAAAATAATTACTTCTAGAAGTTGTTGGCTGGCTAATTGCCTCAAGAGGTAAGCATTGGGGAATTTGGAGATTCTAAAATGATTCGCGTCAAAGTACATGGTTATCAGGAATTCGGGAAGCTGGGTTTTTAGGAAGTTTGGACCCAAATGTATAATCAGGATAATTTTGTTGTGAAAGCTATGAAAGATGTTACAACCATGATTTAAAATCTCATGGGTATGAAAAGGCTAGCAAAGGTAGCGGTGGGGTTTTACGGTTCTTTCTGGGAAAACACAAAACTATTGTCAGTCATGTTTTGAAGGAATTCAGGTAATCAAGCGTTGAGTACCTAGGTAAATAGTGCATCTATGCAAATGTTTAAACATGCCACTCAAATTTTCCCAAGTGCTCAAATATCTAGAAAATCACTTTAAGTCAACGATTTCGTGAAAATATTAAAGCATGCTATTTCTCGATTGGTCTTTTGGAGGAACTAATGTTGAGGAGTGTTTCACTTTAATAATGTTCCTATTGATGATTTCAAAAGGGAATCAACACATGGAATTTTATGTGTAGGAAGAATTGATTCTTCGACAAGGTTAGGGTATGGACAGTCAAACAAACTAAGGTTGTGAGTAGATCAAATATTGTTGCCCAGGTTGGGATACATATTTCAGGAACCCACATGTAGGAGAGGTGTATGGTGAAGGAGTGTGGGTAACCAGGATTATGGGGTTCTCTTGATGGATGAGTGTAATTCCAAGTTTTGAAGTGTTATGCTAACATATATATTTCTCGAAGCAGTAGCTTGGAGGCAGGAACACAAAGCTAATAGATCAAAATTTCTATATCCACCTGATCATTTTGAATATTTGGCTAGTTCCTACACTTTGTTTGAAGGTTTGGTTAATGACCTGCTCAATCCAGTTTGATATCTTGATTTTGTCTTAGGACCTGAGTCCAGAAAGTTTCAGTTGCTAAAGGAATTCAAAATATCTTTTGACTTATTCCAGAAAATTCCTATGCCAACTGCCATATGCCACATGCTACTCTATTATTCATTCCTTTGATTCTCTTTCATGTGCTATGTTGGAACTCCTTGGTTTCCTTGTTCTTATAAAATGTCGGGGGTTGTTCTTTTTGAATTTTAGTTTAGAATTTGTGGAATTATGGAGACTTAAAATTGGAACTCTTTCCAGTTTTATTTATTTTTCCTGCTTTTTGTACCATTCCAGTATAGAAACTTGTATGCTCAATTTCAAGTTTATTAATATCAAAGACAATTTGAAGCTATCTCCTGATACAAAACCTTACATAGCTAATTATTTTTACAAATCAAAAAATCTTATGTGCTACACCAAATCTGGGTAAGTGCACCAATCTGTGACACAATTTAGGTGCCAAATTGAAAAAATGATCAAAAAAACCCTGAAATAAAGCCTCTAGCGCACGCCAAATTTGGAGTAGACCAAATGACTAGAAATCCTTTTGGCGCACACCAAATTTGGCATGCACCAAATGGATTTCTAGACATAAAATGCAAAATTCAGGTTTGGAACCCTCATTTTGTCTTCAACCTCCAACTTGAGAACGAAGTTTTCAGGTCTACAACTCGCGCTCACCAAATCTCCTCCATTCTTTGCATCCTTAGATTAAAATTTTCCACGAGAATGCCGCCAACATGTCAGAGAGGTCGAAGATTGCAAAGAGGTGTGTATTTTTATTCTATTTATTTCAAATTTGATTTGGAATGCAACTTTAAATAGATTTTTATAAAAAAAATTTGTTCTAATTCTGAGGGAATGAATATCCACCTCAAAACATTGATAATTCACAATCACCCCCTCATCAAGAGCCTCCTATACAAGAACAACCTGAAACCCCTCTATCAATTCATAGGAATCCTCAAGGAACACAAGAAAATATTCAAAATCAAATTGAAAACGATAAAAGAGACATTCAACAATTAATTGCAAGATTAATTGAGCATGTCAAAACCCACCCTTATAGGAGAGGGATTGCTGAATCATTGAAGTCAATTTTAACTCATGTAGGAGAAATGAGCGAGAAAATGAATTTTTGGTCAACTAAGAGAGATGAGATGAGGAAATTTTATGCTGATGGTTTGTCATATGCAGATGTCAAAAAACCAAAAATTAGCAAAGCCGAGTTGTGTGCCCTATTTTAAAGACCCAAAAGCCAATGAACCTTTGTCCCATGCATGCAGGAGGTTCCCCATCCATTGGTGCCACCATGATTTAATTAGAAATAAATTTTGGGAGCGGTGGTGGATGGTATTTGACCAAACTCCATGCAATAACCATGAGGTGCAGCAATACTTTTTGAGGAAACTCTATTGCGAGTTTTTCCTTAATAAAATGCCAAACTATTTTGACATCTTAGAATTTTAGGGTAGAGGTGGGGGCTCCACACATGATAGACTTGTTGCACGACGTAATCCACAGCTGGCATTGAGAGCCTTGGACAAACCCATGGTGGAGCATGTCATTGTTCCTTCCATTGTTAAGGACAGTGTAGAGGTGGACATGATGAATTCGATTGGCTCACTCACCCAGACCATTTTATAGTGTGTGAGTCCTCTAGTAGAGCCTGGTGTGGAGGAGATCTATAGGCCCCGAGCTCCACCCCACCATTGTGGCGCTTGTGGTGTTGTTTTCATATATGATTATCAAGGTGCTCATGATGTAGCTACACAACCTACGTCAGTTGCAAAGGCGATGGCTTTCACAAATGATATTCTAAATGATACATTCAGCATTGACACTCAGGTAAAATTTAGTTAAAATATATTTTTAAATTTAAGAATAACTAAATTAGTAGAATTTTGATATGATGAAATTTTAGGGTCACACTATTCATGAGGGATGCTCTATTCCTACATACCCTTATACGTTCTTGATGATGAGTCCACAGGTATGCAACTAGTATTAAAGATATTATTATTGCATTTGAACAGTTGAATGTTATATTTGAATGTTTGTCTCATAACATGCTTTAGATTTGAAACAATTTCTTGGTGCACCTTCTTCCTCCATACCTCACGATTCATATCCTCAAACAATGTACACTTAGGTAGCCTTTATTCATTAATAGGGTTGTAAATCTATGTTAGCTAGTTTTCATAATTTTGTGTATATACAAATCTAAAAAATTGATGAGAAACACAAACATTGCATTCAAGTATTCCTTGATCATGTCACATTATGTTCTCCTATATCAAAATGATACCTGAGATATTGTTTCATTTGCAGTTGTTGATAAGAGATAGCCCTGGTGATATTGGTGGTATGATGGACCATGGAGTTGCTGCAGCAATAGCCACTTCTGATCCATTGAGAGAGGTATGGAATATATTAGTCGATTTGACATTATATTTTCTCTTTTATGGTCTATTATAGAAAAATTTTATGATAATTTTATGCAGTTTAATTTCTATCTTCATGGTTGCTATAGGTGGTTGTCACTCCAGATCGTGGACATGGTGATGCTTTAAATGTGCATGATGACTGTATGTATGCGGTAAGTGATTATATTTTGTTATATGCCATTCCATAAGTCAATTTCTATGTTTTAACATCTTTATTTTTAATCGTATCAGTTGAAGGTTCGGAGTGAAGAGAGGAGTAGCGGGCGTGTTCAAAATACAAGACAAGCAACAGTCACTCCATCCAGGAAAATTTTGAAGGCAACATGGGATCTATCTCCTTCCCCTAGAGGGAAATGACTATGTATTAGTGTTGTTTTTTGTATGCCTATGTAGCATTTTGGAACATATGTTTTGTACTATTGATATATATACGTGATATTTTATGACCAAATGGTTCCTTTGTACTAAGCCTATATGGTTTTTTTGGATATATTTATATAATTTTATCAATATATATCATTGTATTGCATTTCGTATTTTTTATTAAAGAAACTCTTATTTTTCTCCTACCATTCTTGAATGATGTTATCATGTGTATCGTGTAAGTTGTATGCTTGAATGTTGTAGGCATGGATTTTGTTTACATCTAATGCTTAATTAATTACCGTCGAATGCTCAATAAGCCCCATCTAAAGTGTATTGTATAAATAAGCTCCATTCGTGGTGTTTTGTATCCTTTGGAATGATTTAATTACTTGTGCCTCACCGATGCAGAGGCAAGGAGGCTCAAACCCAATCAGTCTGACAACCTGCCTTCAAGGGGCTCCTAACAAGATTAATACAACCTATTTTGAGCAATCTACACAACCTCAAAGCCACGCCAAACCAAACTCTTCATTCAACACCTTACCCAAAAATCCACCCTTGTAGCACTCTGATGCAAAGCTAAGGTGGAGAAGACTCACAACAAGGGAAATGTCAATTCTCAATCAAGAACTCTTCTTCATAATGATTTAGCCTAATAGGCATCAACCCACCTTGAAGGGTCTCAACTCCTCAACCTTTCAAATGAACAAAAAGACTCCACCAAGGCCCTACAAAGACCATCAACATTCATACAATGACAATTGAATCAATTTACAACAATCCCTAAGTTAGATTCATCAAGGTTTCCAAAACTCACATTTGTGACTGGTTATTCTTGTAGTACTCAAAACTCAGTTTTAGCCAGATTTCTCCCAACCTTTCCAAAACACTAGAAAATTACAAGATGGATTGAGATACCCTTTTTAGGGTTGCACAACATACCAAAGAATCAGTGGTCTCTCTTTTGGACTGACATAGACTTTCAACACACCTACTTCAATTTTGGCTTCATAATTAGCCCTTTTTTTCCAAAGGGACCACCCTTCCAACTTTAGGTATCTATCCAAATGCCTTGGAAAGTCTTAGGTCATGGTGCCAAACCTCAAATTTTTTCATTAGTTTGTGTCTACAAAGCCTCTAACTCACAAAACCCAAGAAACCCTCCTAAACCTTCACAAAATCAAGGGTTTTAAAGAAACATACAACTCCAAACCTCTCTCAACACTTCCAAAGCCCCAAACACCTCAAAATACTTCTACACAAACTCATCAGGCCCTCACATAACCCTTACAGGAATTAATTCTTAAAAACCTCTCTTTGGTTCCTCACTTCCATGTTGGAAAACCCTTGTTCAGTCTTAGAACAGTCACAAAAACACCACATAATTATGACTCCTTATTCAAAAATGAGTTGAAACACTTATTATAACATTTTTTTAATCAATCCACCGAGATACAGTAGCAAACAATGGGTGGATTGATTGTTACATCACAAATTTCACCTCAAACCCTTGATTTAGCAACATTGGGATAGTCACTGTTTGTGTTGGTTCTCTCTACAAACAAAGAGTTAAGACACCAAATAAAAAATAAATGAATTAGAAAACATATATACACATCCTCTAAAATTATTAGACCATGAAGAACCTATATGTTCCCATAAAACACTCAAAAATATCAAGAAAACAATATTTTTATAGAAAATTGCTCAAAATTGTGGTGTTTATTGTGTAAAATTGTTACAAAAATTCTTCCACTCTCTCATTCAAGCCTTGGTAATAATTTTTAAAGAAATTTACAACAACCATCTTCCCCCCAACACCCATAACCAACCTTTTTATTAGTCGGTCCCTTAATTACATTTATTTGTGTTAAAGTTGCTTTGTCAATATTTTACAACTTATATGATTTGTAATTGACTTCTAAGACACAAAACACCATTTATTTTCATTATGCTTGATCTCTCAAATATTATTAGACAAAATAAACCTAAAGACACTAAAATTTCCCTATTGATGTATTCAAATAAAAAAAAATTAATGATGTGGTGTAGGTGCTCCTGCACCAAACTCAAAACCCAATCCAAGCCTAATTTCTCCCAACCTTTCCAAAACACCTAACCATTTCAAGGTGGATTAAGATACCCTTTTTAGCATTACACAACATATGCCAAAACCAATAGTAACTATTTTGAACCAACATGAACTTTCAATACACCTCCCTCGCTTTAGCCTTCACAATTAGGCCTAATTTCCAAAGGAACCCCCTCACAAACTCACCTCCAAACCAAGGAAACTTGAAAAATTCTTAGGGATTCTCACCAAACTCAGGATTCTCCCATTTTAAGAGCCCCAAGAAATTGTTATATTCCTCTACTCACAAATCATCCTAAACCTTCACAAAAATAAGGGTTTTAAAGAAACTCATAACTCCAGACCACCCCCAATCCTTCCAAAAGTCCAAACACCCCACAGTACCTCAGCCCTAACTTAAAGGACACTCACAATCCCATTCCTTTTAGTATTTCTCAGATTCACTACTTGAGTTCCTTACTTTCGTGGTGGAAACACCCCTAAACAACATTAGAACTTCACACCCCACTGCGTTTATTCATTCTCTCGGCCTCCAAAGTATTCATACACAAAAATAATTATGGTACAGGCCAATCCATTGAGCAATAGGGTCGGAACAGTAGGTGGATTGGCTAATGTGTTATGGTGTTGCCCTCAAAACCACTAACACAGAAAACAAAGCAATAACCAAGTTTTCTGATCCCACACACGCCAACGATGGATTTAAACCTTTTGAATAGATGCAAAGAGAGTAAACACATATACAATCAAGTATCCAAAGCCTCAAGTCATGATAGACTTGTATGGGCTTGTGCAAGGCAAATAAAACCAGTGATCATCGTTTTCAAGTATATTTTCTTATTAAAAAATGAACAAAATCAACCCTCAATTCGGGGTATTACAGAAATATATCTTGATACCACCTTCAAACTACCCCTTGAGCCGATCAACCACCATAACCACCCTTTGTTAGACTTCTAAGATGGAAATTTTCCACTTTTGCTCTTAATTACCATTCATTCACAACTTGATTTTGCAAATACCACCTAACTGACCTATTAAGCCTTTTAAATACAATTGCAAGGTATTTACATAGCATATAGAAATATAGAGAGAAAATACAATAAATATTTTAACTAATGAATTGTAAAAAATGAATTTGTGTAGTTTATATTCATGTCATTGATTACATTGCATTGCACATCTTTCAAAGTCAAAGCATTAGTTCACTTTGCATAACTAATAAGTAGATGTTGATAGATGCCGAAAATTTAATTACAATATAGTTTCAACAAAGTCAACCTAAGAAGTTATGCAATTTCTTCACATTGCATAACTAATAACTAGGAGCAACTGCCAATTGCATTTTCTTATGGCATTCTATGCAACCAGATCTCTTTGAGATATTTTTTCAAATAGTTCCCTGCCTTGTCTATGTTACCACAATTTTCATACATGTCTACCAAAGAATCTTCTCAAATATTTCATTACTTTGTTGCTATGGCTAAAAGCCTAAAATAAGTGATTTTGAACAAGCTATGAATGCTTCAAAAAATATATCAAAAACATAATAGTAAGCAATAGCATAGAGAAGGCAGTGAGCTGTTTGAAAAAATACATCAAAAAAATTACTTTGAAATGATATATTTAGTTGTGCTTTCACTCTTCTTTAACATTGTATATCTGCTCCTTTTTATAACAAGAGATAAAAAAACGTAAAAATTGTATAACAAGAGATAAAAACTATCTTTTTTGAAATCGAAAGGCATTTCTATAGCATAGAGATATAGAGAGCAAATAAAATAAAGAGTTTAACTAAAGAAATGTAGAAAATAGATTTTTGTAGTTTTTGTTCATACATTGCACATCTTTTAAACTCAAAGCATCACTTCACATTGCATAATGAATAACTAGATGCTGATAGATGACAAAATTTCAATTACAATATAGCTTTTGACAAAGTCAACCTAAGTAATTATGCAATTACTTCACATTGCATAACTAATAACTCCGAGCAATTGCCAATTGCTTTAGCTCGTCATGGCATTTTTTCAAATAGTTCATTCCCTTGTCTATGCTACGAAATTTTTCATATATGTCTACCAAATAATTCTATCAAATAGTTCATTTCCTTCTTGCTATGGCTAAAAGCCTAAAATAGATGCTTTCGAACAAGCTATGGATGCTTGGAAAAAATCTATGAAAGCATAATAGTAAGCAATAGCATAGACAAGCCATTGAAATTTTTGAAAAAATGCCTCAAAGAAAAGTGGTCTCATGGTGATAGAATGCCATGACAAGCCATAGACAACGTAGAGAATTGTTTGATAATATGCCTCAACTACTTGCATTTGACAACTATTTCCACGAATGAATATTTTCCACCATAGGAAAAATCCTTCGAGATAGAAAAAATCGAGCAAGATTATTGTAGAGGGGCCGAACGTGATCCCACAAGATCAAACGAGAAGTTTCTAAGCATCACGATGTCTGAGTAATAGCATGTTAAAATTCGCAGCAATTTTGCACTTTGGACCCTTAAGGGATCAATCCGATTGAAGGTAGCTCGAAGTGATTCCGCATGTTTAGGTGCAAAAGAGGACCATGCCTAGCACAAATATACCTATTTGGATACATTGGAACAGTCTGTTTGGTCACATGAGCTACAGAATGAAAGTTGCACCACTTTGCAACTTTCAACTACTTGCATTTGACAACTTTTTCCTCGAGTGAAAATTTGTCAGCATAGGAAAATGCCTTTGAGATAGAAAAAAATGAGAGAGGTTATTGTAGATGGGCCCAACATGACCTTGTAGGATTAGATGAAAATTTTTTAAGCATCACGGTGTCCCAGTAATAGCATGCTAAATTTCGCAGCCATTTTGCACTTTCGACCCTTAAGGGATCGATCCGGTCGAACATAGCTCAGAGCGATTCTGCATGTTTAGATGTGAAAGAGGACCATGCCTAGCGTAAACGTACCCACCCAAAAACATTGGAACAGTTTATTTGGTCACACGAGCTGCAGAACGAAAGTTGTACCACTTTGCAACTTTCAAACTACTTAGATTTGACAACTTTTTCCTCGAGTGAAAATTCACCACCATAGGAAAAATCCTTCGAGAGAGAAAAAAACCGAGCAATTTTATTGTAGAGGGGCCCAACATGATTCCATTGGATCAGACGAGAATTTTCTAAGCGTCACGGTGTCTGAGTAATAGCATGTTGAAGTTCGTAGCCATTTTACAGTTTGGACCTTTAAGGGATCGATCCGGTTGAACGTAGCTCAGAGTGATTCTACATGTTTGGGTGCAAAAGAGGACCATGCCTAGCATAAACGTACCCACTCAAATGTTTTGGAACAGTATGTTTGGTCACATGAGCTACAGAATGAAAGTTGCACCACTTTGCAATTTTCAACTACTTGCATTTGACAACTTTTTCCCCAAGTGAAAATTCACCAACACAGGAAAATGCCTTCGAGATAGAAAAAACAGAGTGAGGTTATTGTATATGGGCCCAACATGATCTTGTAGGATTAGACAAGAAGTTTCTAAGTGTCATAGTGTCTGAGTAATAGCATGCTGAATTTTGCAGCCATTTTGCACTTTGGACCCTTAAGGGATCGATCTGATTGAACGTAGCTCAGAGCAATTCTGGTTGTTTAGGTGTGAAAGAGGACCATGCCTAGCATAAATGTACCCAACTAGATGTGTTGGAATAGTTTTTTTGGTCACATGAGTTGCAAAACGAAAGTTGCACCACTTTGCAACTTTCAACTACTTGCATTTGATAATTTTTTCCTCGAGTGAAAATTTGCCACCATAGGAAAAAGCCTCCAAGATAGCAAAAACCGAGCAAGGTTATTGTAGATGGGCCCAACATGATCTTATAGGATTAGACAATAAGTTTCTAAGCATCATGGTGTCTGAGTAATAGCATGCTAAAATTCGCAGCCATTTTGCACTTTGGACCCTTAAGGGATCGATCTGGTTGAACGTAGCTCGGAGCGATTCTACGTGTTTGGGTGTAAAGAGGACCATTCCTAGCGTAAACATACCCACCCAGATACATTGGAACAGTCCGTTTGGTCACACGATCTATAGAACGAAAGTTTCACCACTTTGCAACTTTCAACTACTTGCATTTGACAATTTTTCCCCGAGTGAAAATTTACCAGCATAAGAAAATGCCTCCGAGATAGAAAAAACTAAGAGAGGTTATTGTAGATGGGCCCAATGTGATGTTGTAGGATTAGATGAGAAGTTTTTGAGCATCATGGTGTCTGAGTAATAGCATGCTAAATTTCACAGCCATTTTGCACTTTGGACCCTTAAGGGATCGATATGGTTGAACATAGCTTGGAGCGATTCTGCGTGTTTAGGTACAAAAGAGGACCATGCCTAGCATAAACGTACCCACCCAAATGCATTGGAACATTTTTTTTGGTCACACGAGCTTCAGAACGAAAGTTGCACCACTTTGCAACTTTCAACTACTTGCATTTGACAACTCTTTCCTCGAGTGAAAATTTGCCACCATGGGAAAATATCTCTGAGATAGCAATAATCGAGAGAGGTTATTGTACAGGGGTTCAATGTGATCTCATAGGTTTAGACAAAGATTTAGTAATCAACATGGTTTATGAGTAATACCCTGTCAAATATTGTTGCCCTTTTGCACTTTGCACCCTTAAAGAATCGAGTCGGTTGAACTATAGTAGTTTTTTTGTTGAATGTCATACCCTAAGATATGTTAGAGATGACCTAGGTTGCATCAATTTCTCTGAGGCACACACTGCCCCTACCTTGTCACTTCATCAAAGGACAATAGATTTAAAGGAAATTTATTCATTAATACAAGCATCATGAATGTATGAACTCAAGGGAACTATGAAGGGTCACTGTACATGGCAATGTGCAAATGAAAAGGACATATTAGAAATGAGTAGTGATCAATTGTTAAGTATAGTGAGTGTATGATTATAAAGTGCTTGAAAATAAAATTCACTCACCACAGTCAATGTCTTATGACTGTCAAGTCCATGTCATTTAGTGTCTCGAGACTCCAAGAGCTATGGTTGTGTATGCAGCAATAGGTCCTTATGAATGTGGAGTCCTCAAAAAATACAGTAATTCAATGACAAATATTAAAATAGTGATGGAATAAAATCTTGAAAATCTTCCCATTTGTCAATACTTGTAGCAATACATGCAGGGAAATAATCCTCCCATTTCCAACACAAATCATGAAATATATTGTACTTGAGAAAAGGACACAAGGAGTTGTTGCCCAGTTTCATTTTTCCATTCCACCTCAGCTGGCCCAACTATTTTCATTCCAAAATGGTTCAAAACATGTACATCCCCTGCTCCCTACGAATAACATGGGTAGTAGCCTCTTTGTGGTTGTGTAGTATCATAGGAATTTTGTCCACAAAAAACCTGCAAAAGCCTCTTAATCTTAGACATAGACTCACATAAAAATAATTAAAAGAGCAATAACTAAATAATGCCAGTCATATAGCTGACGAGACCTACTGTCACCTTCATGCATGCTAGATAAGGAGGTTGATTGAAGATCCTACAGTGGTGATGTACCCCTTCTTTACTTTATCATCTCTCGATGACCCTACGTATAAATTTCAAATCTATCACTGAGAGGCTTACCATAAAATGTGTAGCATATAAGAATCTGATAAATCTAGGAGATGGAAAAGAAAGAGAAGATTGACAACCAGAAAATGCACCAGCAACCGATGTTTCTCATACCACTGAACACTTGCACCAACAACCAATTTTGTTCTTTTCTTATATACTTTGACAAACTTCAGTATTACCTATAGTCACAATCAGAAAAGGATCAATGATAGTCGTAAATGAATATGACATCAAACAGTAATCATGAAAAATCGTTATTGCAAGGTTTTGGTCCAAAAGAGTGATCAATAACATGGCTTTACAAATTCAATGTGCATACTTAAAAATCAATCCAGGGAACAATTTGGGTCTACTCTAGTCTTTATTGTGTCTAGTATTGCCTCGTGTTCAAACTCACGCACTTTCCACAAGTTCTTGTTCGTAGGTTTATTCTTATATTTGATCAAATGAATGTTGGTGGTAATGACAAAGTTTGAACAGTGAATAATTTTCTGATGCATGTCGAATTCCTCAAACAACCAAACTGCAACATTCTTAACTGGATACCTTTGAAGCCATGTTCCCGTAACAACCACCGAACCTATAGGATATTCTATGTTTTCTCCGTCTATAACTAGGGACTCCAATTTCTTTTTGGCCTTGATACAATGACATAGGTAATAATTTGTACCCTCTTCATTGTCTTGATCTTCAATCACCACATAAATGTGCCCTACATTGATATGCTCATCTTGTTATATGTATGTACTGAGAAACATAATAAAACTTGTAAGTAAGATATATTACTTGGTTCTAGTAGGTCTGATACATGACCAAAGTCAATGGATGATTGCATCTTCGTGATTTGTAGAGCCGTCGGGAGCTAATAAGTGTCAAGTGGGGTTAGACTTCTTACAAACCATTCATCAACCCACTCTGTTGACATGCAATCATTCCATGATTGAAGTGTACATGCATAAAAAAAAGCATGCCATCTTCCTTGTATGTATAGTCCATATACCTGCATTGGAGATTCTAAAAGAGTGTAGCTCGCTCGATCCTGTTAGTGTAAAACAATCCTCATATTTTTCAATGTTAATATCATCTACTAAATGAAAAAATATATGAACTAAATAATTTCCTTCACTACCTAGACCCATTGAACCATTGCACCACTGGACAATTGATCTTGCATCTATCAACTTTCCACTATTTGTGTACTTTAACTCTTCTCATGCTAGGGCTCTTTTGATACATGCACTTGCTCCATCATGCTCCCCCTTTCCATGCCCGGCCTCTAAGAAGTTCCACATATGTTGAACAACACTAATCATATGCATCCTGCTCAACCAGTAAAACATTCTAGCGTTCTTGAATTGTGATGTACAATTATCTGACCATATGATATGCTGACTAAATGATATGCCCCAACTATCCAGATCGACATAGAACATATGAAAGCAACCTTGAACAAACTTTGTAGAATGTGTGTGATCATCACTGATGTAAAAGTGATACTCCCTCAATACTTCCCTATTTTCCTCTATACTATCATTTGCATGAATGAATGCTATATGTACAAATATAGAAACCTGCACGGAGTTGTAGTACTGTGATTGCACCTTATTCTGTAGTTGTAGTGTGTAGTTCTCAATGAATTCAACAACTAAAACGATATGACAGAGTGGAAATGTGTCCTTGCATAACTTGAACTGTGATTCCAACCATTGTGCTTTGTGTGTATGCATTGCATAATCATAAACCACCCAATCACAAAACATACCCATAAACTGATACACTGGAATCTTATCACTGACCAATTCACACTTCTTTTCTTCTTTCCCATCTTTTAGACTGTATGCCACTGTCGTATATTTGCCAAATTCCACAATTTTGTTTCCAATTGTGTGTGTACTAGCCATGTGTTGGAAAATTGGAAAATGTTGCATGCCACCACAATGATCAAATGTGCCATCCAAACATGATTTTTGTTTAAAAAATTGACCATCCTCTCTTTCACATAAAATGGAAGACAAAAATTTCCTTGAAAATTTAGGTGGAGGCATTATGTTACATTCCTGGAAAACATTGTCAATATGCATATCTACACATATATGTTGATAAACATCATAATGGTTAGAAAACTCAATATGAACCCTACAACAACAAGTATTGCGTGTGTTATTTATTTTGACATAAAAAGGCTTTAGCATTTCAAAATACCTTTGAGATATTTTAATTTCAGGAAAATTTTGTACAAAATAATAAAAAATTGGGTTTGAGTGGTATCCAAATAATGCATTGGATGTGGCTCATGGTTTATACTACCAATTCTCCTTCTTACAACATCTCTTTGAATAGGAGAGTTCCTTGTGTCATCCTTCCAATAATTCACAATTAAAGATCTCAAGCCTTGAGAAATTATTGTGTCTTTCTGTGGCACTCTACCCGAAAATGCCCATAACTCATTGCTATTTGGATCCTCCACTCTTTCACACCTTCCTTTGGCTCTCATTAGAGATGATCTACTTATTTTCAAAGACTTACTTGCCTTTGTAAGGTTCACCTTGTTCCTTGTTTGACGGCTTAACAATGTTGTTGTCATCACATGTTGTGTGGCACAACTATCCTTCGTGCATGAGGTGGAACCCACGCTCTCGTATGCACTCATCAAGTTATTTACAAAGGAATTTTCACTTGAGTCATTCAAAACTCCTAGCCCAAGAGCCTTCATGGTGGGCCTAAATTTGAGTTGCCTCATCATTTCAACAAATAGTTGGCATCTTCCACCCTCACTTACCTTTGCAAAAAACAAACTCCATATCCTTTCTGCATATCTTTGACATGTACGTTTTGGAATATTATTAGGCATCCATTTCAAAAACATCGGGGATAGATCGTTTACCTTCAATTGGAGGTGAAATTGATGACATACCTTGAGATTGACATGAAAAATGATGTTGTACCTCCAACTTGAGATGTCATTTGTGGAGTTCCTTCAAATAGAGATGTGTTTGCTAATGTACTTTCAAAACGCAAAGTTTTTGATGGTGTGTCTTCAATTGGAGAAGTGATTTCTGATGTACCTGGAAAACCACATGTTGTTGTCAATGTGTCTTCAACTAGAGATGTGCATTGAGCTTCACCTATGGTTGATGATGTGCCCCCAACTTTTGTATCCATTCCTGTCCTTCCATGAAATTTCATCATTCATGCCCTTTGTTTTTCCAATTTGACATCTCTCTTAGATTGCATGGGAATTTGTGGTTGTATGGGCTGCAATTCCTTTGCTTCACAAGCTACATTTTTTTATTCTCTTCTCCTTGCATTTTTAACTGCATGTTCTTCTGGTGTTAGAGGCTTTGGTCATTTCCTCGGCATGACCTTGAATGCTACATGTCCACAAACACACATAGAAAAAAAGTAAGTAATGCATTTTACAAAAAAATTGATGCAGAGAGGGGTGGAAACCATTCAATACAGCAAATCAATGAGAATCACAAACCTAGGGTATAAATTGTTGCCACCTAAATGAAAACTAGAGAGTCTTGTGTTTATTTTTCTCAAAACCAATTTTTTTATTGTCAACAAATTAATGAAGAATATGGATTCAAAGAAGGGTTTGTGATGCTATATCTTATCATTATTCACTATTTCTTTGGCAATGAGGTTTTCCAAATTAGATGAAAATAAGAGTTTTCCAAATTAGTTGAAAAAATAATGAAATATAGTGAATTCCACTAGTCATGTTAGAAATGGCCTACTATAAGAAATGCAAATAGAATACATAAGTAAATTTATGCTAAGTAAATGTCATGTTTTTTATTGTTTTTGTTCTCCAAACTTATAAAAATTGAACTTTTTTATGCAAATTTAAAAATTGAACTTTTTTATGCGAATCCCATCTAATTCAATGTTGAATTCTAAGTCCAATTGTTATGATTAATAAAATCATTAAGCAAATTTAGTTTATATTGTCAAAAACAAACAAATATACTAAATACAAACACTTCAATTTACCAAAATGAATATATTACCTCAGATAATGTAAAATGATGTAGAAACTTAAAAATATCTTCTTCTACGTTGTCTACCATGCAGATTGGAGGTAAAAAGGTGATGGATCAAGCATAGATTGGTACAATATGAAGTCAATAGCAAAAAAAAAAAAGGCGTTTCTGACTCGGATAAAGCATTGAACTAGACAAACACGGGAGAATGTGGGCTCGAATCATGGGTTCAACCCTTATTTTTACCATTTCAAGGTAAAAAACATTTGGAGAGCGCAAAATATGTTCCTCTGAAAAGGAGAGACTTCAGAGAGAGGGAGATACACAAAGTGGGAGAGAGATAGAGGGAGTGAGAGAGAGAGGAAGTGGGAGAGAGAGAGGGGGGGGGAGAGGGTGTGGGAGGGAGAAAACTAAGAGAGAGAGGTTGAGAGGGAGACACCTGAGAGAAGGAGAGGGAGTCAAAGTGGAAGAGAGGGGGTGGGAAGGAGATACCTAAGAAAGTAGGGTGGGAGGTAAGTGAGGCCTGGCAGAGAGGGATTGTGATATAAGTGAGGCTTAATCCCTCAACCCTTAACCCTTAAACCCTAATCCATAGAGACAGGGGGAGAGAGAGTGAGAGTGAGAGAGATGGAGGGAGAGGGGGTGGGAGGGAGACACCTGAGAGAGAAGGAGAGGGAGAAAAAGTGGCAAAGAGGGGGTGGGAAGGAGATACCTAAGAGAGTAGGAGAGAGAGGGAGTGAGAGATAGAGGGATGGGAAAGATACAAGGAGTGAGAGAGAGAAGAGATAGAGGGATGAGAGAGATACAAGGAGTGAGAGAGAGAGAGAGACTTGAGAGATAGAGACGGGGTGGGAGGGAGAGGGATTACTTAGGGGAGATGGAGTACTCAAGATAGAGGGATTCGAGAGAGATGGAGGGGGTGGGGGGAGATACATGAGATAGAAGGAGATAGAGAGAGTGGGAGGGAGATATCTGAGAGAGGTAGAGAGAGAGAGAGAGGGGAGAGAGGGAGAGAGAGGGAGTGGGAGAGGGAATGGGAGAGAGATAGAGGGAATGAGTGAGTGACATACCTAATAGAGGGATTAGGGTAAAGAGTTTAATTGGGTTTAAGGGTTTAAGTATTGAGGGATTAGGGTTGAAGTGATTGGGTTGAGGGTAGAGGGTAGAGGGTAGAGGGTTTAAGGGTTTAGGATTTAAGGGTTGAGGGTTGAGGATTTAGGGTATAGGATTGAGTGTTTAAGGTTTTAAGGGTTGAGGGTATAGGGTTGAGGTATTAGGGAAGAGAAGGTGGGATGTATGGAGGAAGGGATGGAGGGAGAAGTGATATAGAGATAAGGAGAGAAGAGGAGGGAGGGACAAAGATGGATGAGGGTTGAGGATCCAATGTATAGATTAGATGGTTGAGAATTGAAGGTATAGGGTTGAGGGCCTATAGGGTTGATGGTTTAGGGTATTATGGTTTAAGGGGGATGGGAAAGAGATAGATGGATTGAGTGAGTGAGAGAGATACCTGAGAGAGGGAGAGGGGGTGGGATGGAGAGACTTGAAAAAGAGAGAGAGGGAGGGAGTGGGAGAGAGACAGAGGGAGGGAGGGTTAAGGGTAGAGGGTAGAGGGTTTAAGGGTTAAGGGTTTAGGGTTTATGGTAGAGGGGAGAGAGATAGAGGGAGTGAGTGAGTGTGTGATAAAGATATACCTAAGAGAGAGAAGGAGTGAGTGAGTCAGTGAGAGACCTAAGATTCCCTCTCTAGTTCTCTCTATCTCACTTCTCTCTATCTCTCTCCTCCCCCTCTACTCTCTATCTCTCCCTCCCTCCCCCTCTTTCTATCTCTCTTTACCTTCTCTCAACCTATATCTCTTTCCTTCTATCTATCTCAACTATCCATCTTTACCTATCCCTCCCTCCTCTCTCTCTTAGGGTTTAGGGTAGAGGGTAGAGGTTTTAGGGTATATGTTTAAGGGTATGTGGTTGAAGGATTAGCATTGAGGGTCTAATGTATAAGGTAGAGGGTATAAGGGTTCAGGGTTTAGGCTTTAAGGGTTGAGGATTAAGGAATTAAGGGTTGAGGGTTGAGGATTGGCGGTTAAGGGTTTAATGGTTTAGGGTTTAAGGGTTGAGGGTCAAGAGTTTAAGGATGAGGGTAGATGGTTGAGGGTAGAGGATTGATGGATTAGGGTTCAAGGTCCAACATATAGGGTACAAGGTATAGGGGTTGAGGTTTTAGGGTTAAGGGTTTAGGATTTAAGGTAGAGGGTTGAGGGATGAGGGTTTAAGGCTTAAGGCTTAAGGGTTGAGGGATTAGGGTAGAGAGTTTAATTGGATTTAAGGGTTTAAGGGTTGAGGGTATTGGGTAGATGGTAGAGGGTAGAGGGTTTAGAGGTTTAGGATTTAAGGGTTGAGGGTATAGGGTTGAGTGTTCAAGGTTTTAAGGGTTGAGGGTATAGTATTGAGGGATTAAGGAAGAGAAGGTGGGATGGAGGGAGGGAGATATGGAGGAAGAGTCTTGAGAGAGAGAGGGACAAAGTAGGAGAGAGATATAGGTTAGACAGTTAAAGGTAGAGGGTAGAGGGTTTAAGGGTTAAGGTTTTAGGGTTTAGGGGAGAGGGGAGAGAGATAGAGGGAGTGATTGAGTGAGTGAGAGAGAGAAGTTGGGATAGAGGGAGGGAGAGATGGAGGGAGAGTCTTGAGAGAGAGAGGGATGAAGTAGGATAGAGATAGAGGTTAGACGGTTAAGGGTAGAGGGTAGAGGGTTTAAGGGTTAAGGTTTTAGGGTTTAGGGGAGAGGGGAGAGAGATAAAGAGAGAGAGGGGGGTTAGGAGGAAGAGTCTTGAGAGAGAGAGATAGAGGGTAGAGGGTTAAGGGTAGATGGTTAAGGGTTGAGGGTAGAGGGTTTAAGGGTTTAAGGGTAGAGGGGAGAGACATAGAAGGATTGAGTGAGTGAGTGAGTGAGTGAGACTTGAGAGAGGGAGAGGGGGTAGCATGGAGATAATTGAGAGAGAGGGAGAGGGAGAGGGAGTGGGAGAGAGATAGAGAGTAGAGGGTAGAGGGTTTTAAGTGTTTAGGGTTTAGGGTTAAGGGTAGAGAGAGAGAGAAAGGTAGAGAGGGAAAGAAGGTAGAGATATTGAGAGAGAGGAGGAAGGATGGAGAGAGAAATAGGTATAGAGGGACAAATAGGTAGACCCTTAAACCCTAATCCCTCAACCCCCATACCCTCTTAATCCCTCAACCCCCATACCCTCAACCCTTAAACCCTAATCCATCAACCCTCAACCCTTCAACCCTAATCCATCAACCCCCATACCCTCAAATCCCTCAACCCTTCAAGCCTAATCCCTCGACCCCTATACCCTCTTAATCCCTCAACCCCCATACCCTCAACCCTTAAACCCTAATCCCTTAACCCCATACCCTCTTAATCCCTCAACCCTCAACCCTTCAACCCTAATCCCTCGACCCCTATACCCTCTTAATCCCTCAAATTTTCAGGTTGCCATAAGGAGTATTTAGATTTTTCAGGTCCCAGTGCAGTTGCAAGCACATTCAGCAATATATGATAGTGAGCATGCCTATGAATATTTTGTTGAATTTGGGTATACTTTGTATGTTGAAGATGACAAAGATTTTTCATATGATAGATAGAATAATGAAATGCAGACTGATGAGATGAATATGAATCAGATTGAATACAATGATTTCCTAAAGGTTTTCAATGACAGTGCATATTGCAGGGTAGGTGAAATGGATAGTTTCAAAATAAATCTGATGAACTCTATTCGGAACAAAGTTTATGACAGAGGAAAGTGCAAGTTTTTATTTTTGAGCTGACCTAGGGCCATCCCTAATGGTTTAATTTTTTAAACCAAAGCAGGTACAGAGGATTAAGGATTTCCATTGCATGGACAATTCTTAGCAATGCCTCTTTAAAAATTTATCTTCCATGCACAGTAGTTTAGGGTTTTCCACTTCTCCATTTGCTCCATTTTCATATTATTCATCTATTCATTCCCTCCATCTGTCATCACCTTCATTTTTCATGGCTTTGCTTGGTCTGCTCTACCAAAGATACTTTGGATTCTTGCATGAAAATTCCTAGGGTTTTCCTATTATTTTCCATAAATTTCCATCAAAACCATAAGGTATTTTATTTGTTCATGCCTTATATTTTCAATATCTTTCCCATAAAATTCATTATCCGCCCTCACATATTCCCCCCATTTAATTCCATTATATTTCATTACCTTCCAAAAAAAAAAAAAATCACCGCTTTTTATAAAGCTTAAATACCTTACTTCGCTGCTTTAATATTTACTTTTTATGTCTTACCTCTTTACTGTGGCCTCCCATTAGGGGGCTCGCGGTATGGAGGTAGCGGTTTGGAAGAAGGCATAAAATGCTTACCGCCACACCATGCGCAGTCAAACCATTGACCGTGGTATCACGATGGGCGGTAAGTGATAGTGGAGGTAGTAGTTAGAAGAGCCACCACAGTACCGTGGCCATTAAAATAGTGACCGCGGTGACTATGGTAATAGTCAGGGAGTGAACGAGCAGTGGTCGACGAACAGTCACCACGCAACCGCGGATGGTCACCGAGGAGTTCCCGGTAGCGCGGTAAGAACAGATGCAACCAGTGATGGAGACTTGAACGGTGGAGACAGAGGCAGTAAGTTAATGGTCAAGTGGTTATCGTGATACCACAGCTAGCTTGAGGGATGGCTGCAGTAGAGCGGTAATAATCGAGAGAAGATCTTGACGGTTAAGACCGCCATACGGTAGAAAGATAACGATCGTGGTATAGCAGTAAACACAATAAAGGCCGCATGGAAATAAAATATAAGGAGCGGATAAAGTGAAATAAAGTCGGGAAAGGATATAAAATAGAAAAATAAAAAGTATGACTATAGTTAAACTAGCAATCACACCTTGGTGTGCAATGGGTACGCCGAAGAGGTATGGAAAATTGATTAGGGGGAAAATGTTTTAATTTTTTTTTTGCATGCATTTGTGCAATACATAAGATCAAATTGGTTGGTCATTTAAGAAATGATTTTGTTGATCTATTATTATTAATATATTTATTACTATTTTTATAATATTATATTATTACTATTAATTTAGTTTTTATTATATATATATATTATACATTTACTATTATATTATTATTATTTTATTAATATATCAAGTTTGCATTATGTTACATTATTATTATATTAATAAATGATTGGATTAGGTATTATCTATTGTTAGTATTATATTATTATTGTTATATATTTTTATATTATGATATTTTTGTTATATATTTACTATATAGTGTTATATTTGTATTAATACATTACTATTACTATTAATAATATATTATTAATATTTAAATTTTTATATTATTCATAATATTGTATTATTACTTTGATATCACTATTATATTATTATACTATTATAATATTCTATTATTCTTATTATTAATAATATTATTATTCTTACTATATAATTTTTGAAATATTATACTTAGTAAATTATATTTATCCTTAATATTATATTATTAATAAAATATGATTAATTGTAGTATCAAATTATTAAATTATTGTTTTATTATTATACTAATGTTATTATGTTATATTATATTAAATTTACTATATATTTATTATTATTATATTATGTATATTATATTGTATTATATTTTTATTATATTATACTATATTATATTATATTATATTATGCTATATTATATTATATTATATTATTATTATATTATATTATATTATATTATATTATTATATTATATTATTATTGTTATATTATAAATACTATTGACTAATTTTTAGGAAAAGTGGAAATTAACTATTATTTTGCCTATTTTTTAGAAAGTTGAACTATTATTTTACCTTTTTTTAAGAAATTAAGCTAAAAATAGACTTTTGCTTTCTTTATATAAACATCCTAAAATAGTAATATACGGTTGTAAAGGGAAAAATTTTTGGTAATTATAATATTTTGATTTTGTTAATTTTTTAAATATTCATTCTGTTATAACCAAATTTCTATGTTTTTCACAATTAATCATCATTGGCGGCTATGCACAGTTCAACCATATTCCTTCCCCTCTCTAGCAGCGCACATCATCAATTGACAAACTCACCCCCTATTCTCAAATAATACACATTAGAGAGAGGGGGAGAGAAAAAGTGGGAGAGAGATAGAGGGAGTTAGAGAGAGAGAGAGGGAGGGAGAGGGGGTGGGAGAGAGAAACCTAAGAGAGAGGGAGAGGGAGAGAGGTTGGGATGGAGACACCTGAGCGAGAAGGAGAGGGAGAAAAAATTGGGAGATATGGGGTGGGAAGGCGATACCTAAGAGAGTAGGAGAGAGAGGGAGTGAGAGATAGAGGGATGGGAGAGATACAATGAGTGAGAGATATAGGGAGTGAGTGAGTGAGTGAGTGAGAGACCTGAGAGAGGGAGAGGGGGTAGGAGGAAGAGACTTGAGAGATAGGGAGGGAGGGAGGGAGTGAGAGAGAGATAAAGGGTAGAGGGTTTAAGGGTTTAGAGTTTAAGGGTTAAGGGTTTAGGTTTAAGGGTAGAGGGGAGAGAGATAGAGGGAGTGAGTGAGTGAGAGAGAGACCTAAGAGAGGGAGAGGGGATAGGAGGGAGAGTCTTGAGAGAGAGAGGGAGAGACACAAAGTGGGAGAGAGATAGAGGGAGTGGGAGTGGGAATGGGAGTGGGAGAGAGAGAGAGGCTAGGAGGGAGACACCTAAGAGAAGGAGAGGGATTCAAAGTGGGAGAGAGGGGGTGGGAGGGAGAGACCTAAGAAATTAGGGTGAGAAGTAAGTGAGGCCTGACAGAGAGGGATTGTGAGATAAGTGAGGCCTAATCCCTCAACCCCTATACCCTGTTAATCCCTCAACCCTCAACCCTCAACCCTTAAACCCTAATCCATCAACCCCCATACCCTCTTAATCCCTCAACCCTCAACCCTTAATCATTAAACCCTAATCCCTCAACCCCCATACCCTCATAATCCCTCAATCCTCAACCCTCAACCCTTAAACCCTAATCCATCAACCCCCATACCCTCTTAATCCCTCAAACCTCAACCCTTAACCCTTAAACCCTAATCCCTCAACCCCCATACCCTCCTAATCCCTCAACCCTCAACCCTTAAACCCTAATCCCTCAACCCCTCAACCCTCAACCCTTAAACCCTGATCAGTCAACCCCTTTATAATATTAATCCCTCAACCCTTACCCCTTACCCCTCAAACCTTACCTCAACCCCTATATCATGTCATCCCTCAACCCTTAAACCCTAATCCCTCAACCCCTATACCCTCTTAATCCATCAACCCTCAACCCTTAACCCTTAAACCCTAATCCCTCAACCCCCATACCCTCTTAATCCCTCAACCCTCAACCCTTAACCCCTAATCCCTCAACCCCTATACCCTCTTAATCCCTCAACCCTCAACCCTTAAACCCTAATCCCTCAACCCCTATAATCTCTTAATCCATCAACCCTCAACCCTTAAACCCTAATCCCTCAACCCTCAACCTTCAACCCTTAACCCTTATAACCTAATCCCTCAACCCCCATACCCTCTTAATCCCTCAACCCTTAACCCTTAATCCCTAAACCCTCTACTTGAGAGAGAGAGGGAGAGGTGGTGGGAGGGACATGCTTGAGAGAGAGGCATAGCGAGAGGGAGAGAGAGTGAGAGAGGGAGGGAGAGGGTATAGGAGGGGGATACTTGAAAAAGAGAGAGAGGAAGATGGGGTAGGATGGAGATACTTGAGAGAGAGAAAGAGGGAGATACGGTGGGAAGGAGAGACATTAGAGACTTGAAAGAGGGAGATGGGGTAGGAGGGAGATACTTGAGAGAGATACTTGAGAGAGAGAGAGAGAGAGACTTGAGAGAGGGAGAGGGGGTAGGAGGGAGAGACTTGAGAGAGAGAGGGGGGGAGTTGGAGAGAGATAGATGGTAGAGGGTAGAGGGTAGAGTTTTTAAGGGTTTAGGGTTTAAGGGTTAAGGGTTAAGGGTTTAGGTTAAGGGTATAGTGGAGAGAGATAGAGGGAGAGAGAGAGAGAGAGAGAGAGAGAGAGAGTGAGAGAGACCTAATATTCCCTCTCTAGTTCTCTCTATCTCACTTCTCTCTCCTTCCCTCCCTCCCTCTCTAATTTTCTCTATATCCCCCTCTCTCTCTTTCCCTTTATACTTCTCTCTATCTCACCTCTCTTTCTCCCCCTCTCTCTCTCTCCCTCTCTCTTCCTTTCACCCACCTTTTCTATCTACTTGCTATCTAACCTATCTCTCTATACATCTTTCTCTCTCCCCCTCCTTCCCTCTCAATCTCTCCACGTTCCTCCTTATCTCTCTACTTTTCAGCTCCTTCACACATCTCTCCACCTAGACCTCTCTCTATTTTTGTCTCACCTCTCTCTCAATCCCTACCTCTCCCTATACCTCTCCTTTCATATCTACTTATCTCTACCTAGTTTTCCCTCTATCCCTATTTCTCTCTCCCTCCTTGCCTCCTCTCTCTCAATATCTCCACCTTCTTTCCCTCTCTAATTCTCTCTCTATCACCTCTCTCTATCTCTCTCCTCCCTCTCTACTCTCTCTATCTCTCCCTCCCTTACCCTCATTCTATCTCTCCTCTCTCCCTCCCCCTCTTTCTATCTCTCTTTACCTTCTCTCTACCTATATATCTCTCCTTCTATCTATCTCAACTATCCATCTTTACCTATCCCTCCCTCCTCTCTCTTCCACCAAAATTTACTCTCCATCTCTCTATCTAGCCTACCCCTATATAACTCTTTTTCTCTCCCTCTCTCTTTCCCTCTCTCAATCTATCTACCTTCCTCATTATGCCTCTACTTATCTCTATCACCTCTCTTTAGCTCTCTCTCCTCTACCCTTAACCCTTAAAACCCTCTACCCTCTACCATAAACCCTCTACCCTCTATCTCTCCCACTCCCTCTCTCTCTTTCTCTCTCTCTCTCTATCTCACGTATCTTCCTCCTACCCACTCTCCCTATCTCAAGTCTCTCTCTCTCACTCACTCACTCACTCACTCCTATATCTCTGTGCTCTACCCATAGCCCTCTACCCTCTATCTCTCTCCTGGTCACTCCCTCCCTCTCTCTCACACACTCAATTCATTCATCTCTCCCTACACTAACCCTTTAACTTTATCATCGCTAACCCTTCAAACCTAAATCCCTAAACTTAACCCTTAAACCCTCAACCCTCTACCCTATACCCTTAACCCTCCCTCCCTCTATCTCTCTCTCTAGTTCAAAAAATTCATTAAAAAACCCTAAGGTTTTCCCGTTTGAATTTAATATTTTCCATCAAAATATTAAATTTTTATTCATTTATACCCTATACTTTCCTTTACTGTCGTTCAGAAAGGCTAAAAAATGACTTATATCCTATACCACTACCCTAAACCCTTTAAATTTGTCTCCCTACCGCTTTACCACAGATAGCCCTCAAATAGTCCGCAGATATGGGGTAGAGGGTTAGCCTAGCAATCATCAAACAACCACCACTATACCACACATAGTAGAATCTATACCTGCGGTGACGCGGTAAAGAAGGAAGCAATCGACGACGGTGAGGGTAGCGGCTACCAATCAAGCACAAAATGTTTACCACATCACGACACGCGGTGGCACGGTGATGGTGAGTCATCGGTGAGGCAAGAGTCAGTGAAGGGCCACCGTGGTACTACTGGTGGTCAAGTTGGTGACCATGGTGATTGCGGTGGAATCGGAGATGATGAACGGTTAGCGGGCTGGCAATGGAAATATAGCGGTCGGTAAGCGGTTACCGCTATACCACAACCTGTGAAAATGGTAACCGCAATAACGCGGTAAGGTGATAAATGACACTGAAGCAGTCAAGGTCAAGGTACCGTGTTACCATAGGGACACATAAGTTTGATTACGTTAAGGCGGTAGAAATAAAAAGGACTTCGTAGCGGCATTCAAATTTTACCGCGTTACCACGGGTATATATTTTACTGAGCGGGGTATAACGATGGTTGTTTGATGACCGCCAAGCTGACCCTCTACCACACAATCGTGAACTATTTGAAGCCTATCTACGGTAAAGTGGTAGGGAGAAAAATTTAAAGGGTTTAGGGCAGTGGTATAGGATATAAGTCATTTTTTAGCTTTTTTGAACGATAATAAAGAAAAGTATAGGGTATAAATGAATACAAATTTAATATTTTGATGGAAAATATTAAATTTAAATGGGAAAACCTTAGGTTTTTTTAATGATTTTTTTCAACTAGAGAGAGAGATAGAGGGAGGGAGGGTTAAGGGTATAGGGTAGAGGGATTAGGGTTTAAGGGTTAAGGGTTTAGGGTTTAGGGTTAAGGGTAGAGGGTAAAAGGGTTTAATGGTTTAGGTTTGAAGGGTTAAGGATAAAGGATTAAGGGTTAAGGGTAGAGGGGAGAGAGATAGATGGAGTGAATGAGAGAGAGAGATACCTAAGAGAGGGAGAGGGGATAGGAGGGAGAGTCTTGAGAGAGAGAGGGAGCGAGTAGGAGATAGATAGAGGGTAGAGGGTTTAAGGGTTTAAGAGTTAAGGGTAGAGGGCTAAGGGTAGAGCAGAGAGATATAGGAGTGAGTCAGTCAGTCAGTGAGTGAGAGAGAGACTTGAGATAGGGAGAGCGGGTAGGAGGGAGATACGTGAGATAGAGAGAGAGAGAAAGAGAGAGAGGGAGTGGGAGAGAGATAGAGGGTAGAGGGTTTATGGTAGAGGGTAGAGGGTTTTAAGGGTTAAGGGTAGAGGGGAGAGAGCTAGAGAGACTTGAGAGAGGGAGAGAGGGTAGGAGAGAGAGAGAGAGATGAGGGAATGATATATATGTAGGTAGAGAGATTTGAGATAGAGAGAGAGAGAAGTAGAGAGGGAAAGAAGGTAGAGATATTGAGAGAGAGGAGGCAAGGAGGGAGAGAGAAATAGGTATAAAGGGACAAATAGCTAGAGAGAAGTAGATATGAAAGTAGAGATAGAGGGAGAGGTAGGGATGGAGAGAGAGGTGATAAAAAAACAAAGAGAGGTCTAGGTAGATGGAGGTGGGAGGAGATAAAGAGAAGTAGAGGGTAGATTTAAGGGTAGAGGGTAAAGTGCTTAAGGGTTTAAGGGCTAAGGGTTCAGGGTTTAGAGTTTAGGGTAAAGGAGAGAGATATAGGGAGTTAGTGAGAGAGAGAGAGAGGGAGGGAGTGGAAA
>CM021103.1:254089686-254105712 GCA_007115665.2 Sequoiadendron giganteum
TTCTCTATCTCACCTGTCCTCTCTAGTTCATGTCCTCCGTCACTCCTACCACCTCTCTCTGTTCTCTCCTATCTCGCCTCTCTCTCACCTCCTCTCCCCCTCCCATGCCTCTCCCTCTGATTCATTCTCTCTCTGTCTACTAATCCTCTCTGCCCTACCTCTCCGTCCATCGCTCACGCCACTCTCTGTCTCTCTATGGGTTATCTCCTCCTTGATTCTCTCTCTGCTTCTCTCTGCCTCTGTCTTTCTCTGATTATCTTTATCTCCCCTGACCCTCTCTCTCTCTCACTAGATATCTCTCTCCCTACCTTTTCCCCTATCTGCTCTCTATCTCTCCTCTCCCTCCCTCTACCTCTCTCTCTCACTCTCTCTCACTCCTCCCTCACCCTCTTTCTCTCTCACTCTCTCCTCTCTATCTCACCATTCTCTCTTTCCCTCTCTATAACTCTCCTTCTCTATATGTCACCATTATCTCTCTACTTATCTTTATCTCACATATCCCTCTTTACCTCTCCCTTCCTCCCCTCTCTCACCCACCCTCCCTCCTTCCCTCTATATCTATCTATCTCTACTTCTCTCTATCTCACCTATCCCTCTCTACCTACATATCCCTCTATCACTCCCTACCACACTCTCTTTATTTATCCCTATCTCACCTCTCTCTCTCTCCTTCCACACCTCTCCCTCCATCTGTCCTTCCTTATCTACTCTTTATCTCTCATGTCTCTCTATCTCTCCTTCCCTCTCTACTTATCTTTATCTCCTCTTTCCCTCCCAACCTCTCTCTGTCCCCAATCCCTCCCCCCTCCTCCCCCTCTTTCTCTCTCCCCCTATGAGGGTTGAGGGTGTAAGGTTTAGTGTTTAAGGTATAGGGTTGAGGTTATAGGGTTAAGTGTATAGGGAATAGGGTTTAGGGTTTAAGGTTTAGGATATTAGGTATAAAGTTGAGGGTATAGGGTATAGGGATGAGGGATGAGGGTTTAAGGTATAGGGTTGAGGGTTGAGGGTTGATGGATAGTGTTTAGGGTTGAGGGTATAAGGTTAAGTGTATAGGGTATATGGATTATGGTTTAGGTTATTGGGTATATAGTTGAGGGTATTGGGTTGAGAATATTAGGTTTAGGGTTGATGGTTTAGGTTTTAGGATTTATGTACAAGCTTAAGGGTTGAGGGTTGAGGTATAATGTTCAGGGTTGAGGGTATGATCTTAAGTGTATAGGGTATATGGATTAGGGTTTAGGGTGTAGGGTTAAGGGTATAAGGTATATGGTTAAGACTTGAGATTGTAGGGTTTTCCGTTTAAGTATAGGGTTGAGGGATAATGTTTATGGTTTAGGGTATAAGGTTGAGGGTGTAGGGTAAAGAGATGAGGCTTGAGGGTGTAGGGTTTAGGGTTTAAGCTATAGGGTTGAGGGTTGAGGGATAGTGTTCAAGGTTGAGGGTATAGGGCTAAGTGTATAGGGTATAGGGATTAGGTTTGGAATAATTGGTATAGGGTTGAGGGTATAGGGATAAGTGTATAGGGTATAGGGATTAGGGTTTAGAATAATGGGTATAGGGTTGAGGGTATTGGGTTTCAGATTGAGGTTTAGGGTTTAGGGTTTAGTGTACAAGGTTGAATATAGGGTTTAGGGTTTAAGTATAGGGTTGGGGGATGATGTTCAGGGCTTAGGTTATAAGGTTGAGGGTATAGGGTATAAGGATGAGGGTTGAAGGTGTAGGGTTGGGGTATATTGTTCAAGGTTGGGGGTGTAGGGTTAATTAGATAGAGTATAGGGATTAGGGTTTAGAATACTTGGTATAGGGTTGAGGGTATTGGGTTTAGTGTTGAGGGTTTAGGGTACAAGGTTTAATGTAGGATTTAGTGTTTAATTATAGGGTTAAGGGTTTAGGGATAATGTTTAGGGTATAGGGTATTATGGGTATAGGGTTCAAATAGGCCACTACATTGCCACTGAATTGGCAAGCCAATGGGCCCACTAGCTTTCCAATTTGGTGAAATTGACAACCTAACTTGTCCTATTTGAAAAACTGGGTCCAAGAAATGGGGTCTCCGATGATGTAAATCACCAGAGACCCCATTTCTTGGACCCATTTTTTCAAACAAGCCACTACATTGCCAATTTCATCGAATTGGAAAGCTAGTGGGCCCACTAGCTTGACAATTCGGTGAAATTAGCAAACCTAACTTGCTTAACCCTCTACCATTACCCTCTACCCTCTATTTGTCTCCCACTCACTCACTCCCTATCTCTCTGTCAAGTCTCTCCCTCCCACCTCCTCTCCCTCTATCACATCTCTCTCCCACTCACTCACTCCTTTTATTTCTCTCCCCTCTACCTCTACCCTTAACTCTCTACCCTCTATCTCTCTCGCACTACCTCCCTCTCTCTCTATCTCTCCTCTCTACCCTTAACCCTTAACCCTTAACCCTTAAAACCTCTACCCTCTACCTCTCTCCCACTCCCTCCATCTCTCTCTCTATCTCTCTCTCAATTCTCTCCCTCCTACCCCCTTTCCCTCTCTTAGGTCTCTCTCCCCCACTCCTATCTCTCTCCCCTCTACCCTAAACCCTTAACCCTTAAACCCTCTACCCTCTATGCTTTATCTCTCTCTCTCACACACAAATATCTCCCTCATACCCCCTCTCCCTCTATTAGGTCTCTCTCTCTTAGTCACTCGCTCTATATCTCTCCCATCTACCCTTAACCCTAAACCCTAAACCCTAAACCCTTAACCCTTAAACACTAAACCATTAAATCCTCTACCATCTACCCTTAACCCTCGCTCCCTCTATCTCTCTCCCACTCCTCCCCCTCTCTCTCTATCAAGTCTCTCCCTCTTACCCCCTCTCCCTCTCTCAAGTCTCTCTCTCTCACTCACCCCCTCTATCTCTCTCCCACTCCCTCTCTCCCTCTCTCTCTCTCTCAACCCTCTCCCTTCTACCCCCTCTCCCTCTCTCAGGTCTCTCTCTCTTTCAATCACTCTCTCAGGTCTCTCTCTCTCAATCAATCTCTCAATCTCTCTCCCCTCTACCCTTAAGCTTAAACCCTTAACCTTTAAACCCTCTACCCTTAACCCTGCCTCCCTCTACCTCCCTCCAACTCCCTTACTCTCTCTCTCTCAAGTCTCTCCCTCCTATCTACTCTCCCTCTCTCAAGTCTCTCACTCCCTAACTCCCTCTATCTCTCTCCCCTCTACTCTAAACCATCTATCCTATACCCTTAAATCTTAAACCCTTAACCCTCTACCCTAAACCCTAAACCCTTAACCCTTAAACTATCTACCCTCTACTCTCTACCCTTAAGCTCTCTACTCTCTACCCTCTAACCTCTACCCTTAACCCTCCCTCCCTCTATCTCTCTCCCACTCTCTCACTCTGTCTCTCAACCCTATCCCTCCTACCTCCTCTCCCTCTCTCAATTAGTCCCTCTATCTCTCTCCCCTATACCCTTAACCCTAAACCCTAAACCCTTAACCCTTAAACCCTAAACCCTTAAACCCTCTACCCTCTATCCTTAACCCCCCCTCCCTCTATCTCTGTCCCACTCCCTCCCTCTCTCTTTCAAGTCTCTCCCTCCTACCCCCTCTCCCTCTCTCAAGTTTCTCTCTCTCACTCACTCCCTCTATCTCTCTCCCCTCTACCCTTAATCCTCTACCTTATAGATTGGATCTTCAACCCTCATCTATCTCTATCCCTCCCTCCTCTTCTCTACTTCTCTCTATCTCACTTCTTCCTCCATATATCCATTCCTCCATCCCTTCCTCTCTTCCATACTCCCTTAAACCTATACCCTCAACCCTTAAACCCTTAAACACTCAACCCTAAACCATTAACCCTTAACCCTTAAACCCTAAACCCTTAAACCCTTTACCCTCTACCCTCAACCCAATACCCTCTACCCTCATCCCTATACCCTCAACACTTAAATCCTTAAAATCAAGTAAAATTTCTACCCTAATCCACGAAACCTCAACCCTTAAACCCTCAACCCTCAACCCTCTACCCTCAACCCTAATCCTTCAACCTATACCCTCAAATCTTTACCTCAAACTGCATTCTCAATTTCACCGAATTGGCAAGCTAGGGTAGAGAGTTTAAGGGTTTAAGGGTTAAGGTTAGAGGGTTGAGGTTTAGGGTTAGAGGGGAGAGAGATATAAGGAGTGAGTGAGTGAGAGACTTGAGAGAGGGAGAGGGGGTAGGAGGGAGATAATCGAGAGAGATAGAGGGTTAAGAGTAGAGGGTTTCGGGTTTAAGGGTTAAGGGTTTAGGGTAGAGGGTTGTGGGTAGAGGGGAGAGAGATAGAGGGAGTGAGTGAGAGTGAGAGATACTCGAGAGAGGGAGAGGTGGTGGGAGGTAGATAATTGAGAGAGAGAGAGAGAGAGGGAATGAGTGGGAGAGAGACTTGACAGAGGGAGAGGGGGTAGGAGGGAGAGACTTGATAGAGATAGAGGGTAGAGGGTTAAGAGTAGAGGTTTTAAGGGTTTAGGGTTTAAGTTTAAGGATAGAGGGGAGAGATATAGAGGGAGTGAGTGAGAATAAGATACCTGAGAGAGGGAGAGAGAGTGGGAGGTAGAGACTTGAGAGATAGGGACCGAGAGAGAGAGGGATGAGTGGGAGAGAGATAGAGGGTAGAGAGAGAGAGAGTTCTCTAGTTAGGGTGGGAGGGAGACTTGAGAAGAGGGGGAGGGGTGGGTGGGAGGGAGAGACATGATAGAGAGAGAGAGAGTGTTATCTACTTAGGGTGGGAGGGAGAGACTTGAGAGAGGGGGATGGGGTGGGAGGGATAGAGTTGAAAGAGAGGTGGATATGGAGAGAGAGAGGGGAGAGAGAGGGGGGAGAGAGATAGTTATGTAGTTAGGTTGGGAGTGAGAGACTTAAGAGAGGAAGAGGGGGTGGGAGAGGGAGACCAAAGAGAGAGAGAGAGATTGAGTTCTCTAGTTAGGGTGGGAGGGAGAGACTTGGGAGAGGGAGAGGGGGTGGGAGAGACATACCTGAGAGATAGGGGAGAGAGAGAGAGTTCTCTAGTTAGGGTGGGAGGGAGAGAGAGGGAGAGGAAAAAATAGGGAGTGGGAGACATATAAAGAGAGAGAGATAGAGATGTAGAGAGACTAAGGGGGTGTGAGGGAGAAACAAAAGAGAGAGAGAGAGTGTGTGTGTGTGTGTGTGTGTTTTTTCTCTAGTTAGCATGGGGAGAGACTTGAGAGAGGGGGAGGGGTGAAAGGGAGAGAATTGAGAGAGAGGTGGGGTAGGAGGGAGAGACTTGAGAGAAGGGGAGGGGTTGGGAGGGATAGAATTGAGAGAGAGGGAGGGGGTTAGAGGGATAGACCTGAGAGAGAGGGTGAGAGGGAGAGAGAGGGATAGGAAGAGAGGGAAATAGGAGGGAGAGACTTAAGAAAGGGAGAGAGAGATTTCTCTAGTTAGGGTGGGAAAGAGAGACTTGATAGAGAGAGTTCTCTAGTTAGGGTGGGAGGGAGAGACATGAGAGAGGGTGGGAAAGAGAGACTTGAGATATAGAGGCTAAGAGGAAGAGAGAGAAATTCTTTAGTTAGGGTGGGAGGGAGTGACTTGAGAGAGGGAGAGGTGGTGGGAGGGAGAGAAATGGGAGAGAGGGAGTGGTAGAGGGAGTGGGAGAGAGAGAGAGAGGGGGTGAGGGAGATACCTTAGAGAAAGACAACGAGAGTATGTGTGTTCTCTAGTTGGGGTGGGAGGTAGATACTTGAGAAGAGAGGAAGGGGTGGGAGGGAGAGACCTGAGAGAGGGAGAGGGGACCTAGGAGGGAGAGACCTAAGAGAGAGAGACAAAGGGAGTGAGAGATATACCTAAGTGAGAGAGAGGGGTGGGAGGGATAGAAGGAGGGATACACCTGAGAGAGAGGGGGAGAGAGAGGGGGTTGGACCTAAAGCCTAAACTATAAACCATAAAGCCTAAACCCTAAATACTAAACCCTAAACCCTAAAACTTAAACCATAAATCCTAAACCAAAGAGAGAGATGGGGGAGGGAGAGAGTGTGTGTGAGAGAGAAACACAAAGGTAAGGGGGAAGGTTGGGAGATTAAGAGAGAGAAAGATATGGAGAGGGAGAGTGAGAGGGAATGAGGGAGAGAGAGGTAGAGATGGAGAGAAGTAGAGAGAAGTATATAGGGAAGGAGAGTTAGAGAGGGGGGAGGAGGGAGGGATAGAGGGAGAGAAGTGTGATAAAGAGAATGAGAGAGAGAGGAGGGAAGGAGGAAGGTAGAGAGATTGAGAGAGAGAAGAGGGAGGGTGAGAGATAGGCAGAGAGGGATAGGTTAGATAAAGAGAAGTAGAGAGGGAAGGTGGTTGGGATGAAGGAAGAGAGAGAGGAGGGAGGGAGAGAGAGGTAGTGAGAGATAGGTTAGATAGATTGAAGTATAGAGGGAAGGTGGGTGGGAGGAAGGAAGAGAGAGAGGGGGAGATAAAGAAAATTAGAGAAAAAGAGGGAAGGAGGGAAGGAGGAAAGGAGGAAAGGAGGAAAGGAGGGAGGGATGGAGGGGGAGAGAGAGGCTAGATAGATAGAAGTATAGAGGGAGGGAGAGAGTGTGTGAGAGATGTATAGAGCATAAGGGATAAAAAATGTGTGAGACAGAGAGAGAAAGATGATACAACTTACTGATTACTAAAATTTGACATGTTGATTACTGAAAATTTTGAGATCTTCCAAAAACTAGAATTTGCATTGTAACTCCTAGAGATCTAAAACCACTCTCAAACATCCTGCCTATATACATAAAATATAACTTAAAATATAAGAAATTAAACATCCATATGTAAATGTCAACTTATACTTAAATGTTTATTTGATGTATATAGTTTCCCTAAAATATAACAAGAAGAAAGAGACAAGGAAAAGAGAAGAAAATATTTTCAATGTAGACCAAAATGCGAGCACGTTATAACGCACTTGCATTTTGGAAATGTTTTTTTATTTCAAAAAATGCACATTTTTTGAACTCAAAATACACGCATTTTTTGAAATTTAAACCATAACACGAGCACGTTATAACACGCTCACATTTTGAGACACCCACGTTAGGCTCGGTAATGACCGAGCCCAGGCTTGGTAATTACCAAGCCATAATGCAAGTGCGTTTTCGCTATTTCAGGATGAAAAAGTAATTTGTCCATGAAATTGCTACCCATTTCCATGCACCTTCCCATTACATTTTCTTTTCATTTTGGTTTAATTACCTAAAAGGGGTTTGACCAAGGAAAAACCCCATGCCCTAACAATCAAAATTTTCTCTTTCTCTCCTTGTGTGTTTACAGATTTAGGTACATTGATGATCATTGAAGACTTTGAAGACAAGTGTTGGAGGCAAACCCCCATGCCCTAACAATCAACATTTTCCCTTTCTCTCCTTGTTTTTTTGTAGATTTAGGTACATTGAAGATCATTGAAGACTTTGAAGACTTTTCAGAGACCTCTCCTTGCTTGCAAAGTCCAAATATCCACCAAAAGTCACTTTCAAGCCTGAAAATAAGAGCTCCAGAAGCAGACACTTGTGAAGAACCGAAGTGCAAACCAAGGGATGTTGTTCCCCTTTCTAAAATTCCAAAAATTTAGAAGAGGACTAAGTTGCCAACAATGGAAACCTACTCCTATTAGACATTCCTTTCAGTGATTTTTTCAGATTCAGACACCCATTTGGTAGAAACAGACTCCCAACCAGTTTTCTCAGATCTGGGACTAGGTCGCCCAAATTGGCACAAGTGTTCCAATCAGCTTCTGCAACATTTTCATCATCATTCCAGACCTCCATTAGATCCTTCTTTAGATTCCAGGTGCACACATTCTATCTCACATCTTTTTGTTTAGTTTAGTGTACATTTCTAGGTCATTTTGTACATGCTTGCATATCATTATGTGTTTTCTAGCACTTTGCATTTCAATAGTTTAACATTCAATATTGCATTTAGATCATCACATTCACAATCCCCCTTTGAATTAACCTTAAAATGAAAAGGTGTGAAAGAGAGCCACATTTCCTAACTTAGCTTCCAGGTGAAAAACCCTAGAGGTTCATTGAGGAATCCTCTTTCCCCTCTTCATTTTTCGGTGGTTCAGATAGATAATCAAAGGTTGAAATTATTTGTTATTATTTTATAGATTTATACATTTATGTGTCTTTTTAGGTTGTTGTGGTGTTGCCTACATGTTTAACCTTGTCCATGTAGATTTGGGCTTTAAATCTAAAAAATAGGAAATTAGTATTACAACATTTGTGCTCTTAAAAGCCTTTATCAATTTCTTTTTGTGTTAATATGTTATCTTAGTAGGAAGTTAAGGTACATTTTATAAAATTCTATTTAGAGGTTAGTTAGCAACCGAGTTTATCTTCTAATGTAAGAAATGCTTATAGCTCTATTGAAAGTGTTGAGTCACTATTGTACTTTACTTCCTAACCAAGCTATAAAGAACACTTTAGACCAGATGTATGTTTATATTTTTGAACCTAAAGTTGGAGGGGTGGCATTAGCTCTCAAGAAATATTTAGAGATGATTATTCATACTCCCTGAAACAACTATCATTGGACCATTCAAGTGTCCACAAAAGCTAAAATTGTTTAGCAAAGCACATGACCACAAAAGGAAAAGAATGGGATCAAACCATCTTTGTTTTTCCAAACTTGCTAAGTTTATAGGAAACCTAATCACTACCTAGCAACATTATTTTTCCTAGATAAGGCATACTATTATAAGCAAATGGTGTAACAAAAGAAAACTAGATAAATCTTCTAGAGACGTGCAATTATATCTTTAATCAATTAAAATAATAGAGAGACACTCCCTAAGATTAAAAAATACACATTTAAAACTCTAAAACATTAAAACTAATTTGATTTAACGAGAGCACTTTTATGAAGCTAATTATCAATATAGTATAAGACTCTCATATGGTCAAGCTAATTTTCCGGGTAAGCTAGTGAACTGGGTTGCAGAGAAAATTATTTGTGTATGTTTGATTTTCTCGGGAAAATATTTTTGGGTTTTCCTCTTTGCTCCTTTTTCTTTACAAAATATATTAAATTATTAAATTTAGCCAAGGGGTGTAAAATTTATGACCATTTGAATGTTGTCCTTTTTCACTACAATATGCAAGTTGGAAACTAGTGGATTGCAATCATATGAGTTTAAACGATAATTATTATTAAAGCTATGGCTATACATGAGTAATATGTTACAAATCTTTTGTGGGTTTCTTTCCATGTTTGTTCTAGGTAATAACCTACAACCAATTAAGTCATGAGGAGGAAGTAAGATCCTCTATATCACTTAGTATTGAGTGGAGTTTTGGAAGTGGGTTTGTGTTGTGGATTAGATTCTTTATGAAATTAATTGAATATTAATTATTCCTCCTTATTGGACTAATCAGTAGATATTATCACTTTGAAAATAAATTATCTAAGTTAAATATCATAAGAATTGAATGTCAATTATAGGCTTTGTCTTTTGGTGTTATTTATGTAATCTATTTAATGTCCAAATATCATAATGAGTTGACTGAGACATGTATTTTGTAAACATTGATTATCAATCATTCATATCCATGAGTGCATTACTTAGATTGATTTACATTTTGTAGTGCTTCTTGCATTTGTGATATTTAGTATATATTTTTGACTTGATTGTATGCTTATATCTATATATGTTGATTCAAGATTATTCATAACATCATTATTTTGTATTGTCATTAGTTTTGGATGCATCTTTCAACACCATGATATTATGATGGATTATGCTATTTTATTTGGATGATTATGCACATGCACATGTATGTTTTGATGAGTATTTTATGATTACAATGTATAACTTGTTTGGGAGTTGTATATGTTTTGACTATTATGTATATGAATAGGTACACTTGATGTGCATTGAATGGATACAAGTACAATAAATTTTTCCACTTGGCTTCACAAGTCTAAGTTATTCCCTAATGGTGGTTATATGGGAGATGTCACATTAGCCATAATTGTTAGCCTAACCCATCGTACTTGATTTGAGTGTGAATTTTTGTTACCCTACCTATCGATGCGAGTGTTGCACACGCACACCAATAGGAAAATAAATTCTCACTCAAAGAACATGGGAACCTACCTTTCTTGAAATATCCACTGGGAATACCTAAATCTAAAGGAAATCTTAGTTGATCCTAAGGCTTGAGAATGTCAGGTTTTGACGCACTAGGTTCACTTAGGGTCCAATGTGTACATTTTTTTTTAAACACGGGGGTCTATGGTTTCTTGGGCTTACTAGTATCCAAAGGATCATAACACAAGTTTGGTTGAATCAAACTTTTGACATGAAATTTATTCCATATATTCTGCAATTAATTGGGCACACAACAATAGAAAGTTTTTGTATGAAACGTGCATGTAGGAAGTTTTTAGAAAGTTTTAGTTTGCATGTTAGTTCATAGTAGTGAGAGATTTTTTTTAGAATTATTTCGAGAATTTTCTTGTAAGTTGTAAACTGCTCTATAAAAGAAGCATGATGTAAATGATTTTTATCAAGCAATAAAAATATTTTTTGTGTGCAGCAACACGTTGTGCAAATTATTGTGTTTCTATGTATTTGTGTTAATTTCTTTGATATGTTATGTTTTTTGTTTTCATCCACTCTAACATATTGTATTAGAGCAGGTTCAAAAAAGTTATCTGGGTTTGAGAATTTTTAGCAACAAGAGATGATGCAAAAAGATTGTAAGGGGTGAATAAAAGGAGAATGCATATGTTGCAATCACTACCACAAACTAAGTGTTGTCCACAACTTTGAAAAGAAAATCGGTAGCGATCAAAGGTGTTTTTTGAAATAGATTGTTTTCCAAGTTTGCAGATTCCAATTTGTCGTCACTGCATGAAGGATTAGAAGAGAAAGAATTTTTTGCATGTTTTCGTAGAAGCTAAAAGTTGATGTTGTTTTATGAGAGAAGCTGCTACTACTATAAAAAGTCAAATTCAAAGGTGAGGAAGTTGAAAAAAGTGTTCTTAGTTAAGAATAAAATTGAGGCAACTTTGAAATCAGAGTAAAGGGTTAAGGAAAATGTTATCACCACCAAAGAGTAAAATCACAACCATTGTGTCATTGCAAGGAGTAAAGAGAGATTTGAAGATTGAAACTAAAAGGAGAGAATAGTAAAAGGATTTCTAATTGGTAGAAGTCGTAGCTGATAAATCTATTGTTGTTTTTTGTTGGAGGTTTCGTTGCAAATCACTATAGAAAAATTAGGTGAATTTTAATCATTTTCAATGGGTAAAGTTGGTAAACATGTTAAAAAAGAAAATGAAAATCTGGAGAAAGAACTGACAAAAGTTAAAAATGATAATTTTGAATTTATAAAAAAAACAAAAGAGTTAACAAAGGAGAAATATGATTTTTTGTGTGAAATTGATAATGTTGAAAAGGAATTGAGTAATGTTAAAAGAAAGAATGAAGAGATAGAGGAAAAAATAAAGTTGTTTGATGAGATCACGAAAAATAATGAAGATTTTGAGGAAAAGCTAAAATTGTTAGAAGAAGAAAATTGGTTACTAAAGGAAGAATTAACAAAATTGAAAGAAGAAAATGAATGTTTAAAATCAAAGCCATTGGTAAGTGATGTTGCTTGTGGTACAAAAGATTTGTATAGTTCACTTGATAAATCTAATGATTTATGTGATGGAGTTGAAGGTGTTTTGATAAAGATTTTAACAATGAAGATGATAATGTGTCTACAAATATTGATAATTGTCATGAAAAAATGTTGGTTTTAGAATTATGAAAATAATGGGTTATGAAGGTGAAGGTTTGGGAAAACATGGGCAAGGAATGAGAGAGCCCATTCGACCATTAGTGAGGCCAAAATATGAAGGCCTTAGGTAAAGGAAATTTTAAAGGATCAAGCAATTTTTTCAAGAAATGTGGTGTATTCAATGTTCACATTGTAATAAGAAAGGTCAATATAAGATAGGTGTTGGGATCTACATCTATGCAAAATTTGTGGTTTGAGAAATCATTCAGAAAAAATGTGTTGGGAAAGGAAGTGTAAAAGTGAATCTTTGACAGGATGCATGAAAATAGATTGTGGATGGAATTATGGACTAGATCAGTAAAAGTTTACAAGTATGTTAAATTTTTTGTTCAAATACTAATGTTTTTATTGAAAATAAGATAGCAATCAAGAGAGATTTACATTGGTCTTGTAAGATGCCATGCAAAGTTGAAAGCTACAAATAGTGAGAGGGTTTCTAGTTTGAAGTTCTAAATATTTGAAGATCAAAGTTTGAGGGATTTCTGCAACAGTTGGAAAGAGTTTATTTCAATTTATCATGCAAGTAAAAAAATTTGAGTGAGTCAGAAGACTTGGTTACAGAGTTGAAATAAACTTATGGTCAAAATTAAGGGGGAGTGTTGGTATGAAATTTCTCCCATATATTCTACAGTTAACTAGGCATACAACATTAGAAAGTGTTTGAATGAAACATGCATGTAGGAATTTTTTAGAAAGTTTCGGTTTGCATGTTAGTTCACAGTAGTGAGAGAATTGTTTCCAGAATTTTCTTGTAAGTTGTAAACTCCTTTATAAAAGAAGCATGATGTAAATGATTTTTATCAAGTAATACAAATATATTTTGTGTGCAACAACACATTTTGCAAATTATTGTGTTTCTATGTATTTGTGTTAATTCCTTTGATGTGTTATATTTTTTGTTTTCATCCACTCTAACACAAACATGCATCACTTCACAACTTCATGAAAACAAATTATTTTCACAAAATACTTCATGAACTCAAATTATTTGCAAAGATTTTAGTAGATTTAACATACATTGCTTTATAACTTCATGAATACTAAATATTTACATGAATACTTTATGAACCTATCAATTTTAAAACATTTTCTATAAATTTTTAGCATCTACTTCTAAAATAAAGAATTAAAGATCCTAAAATTTAAGGTTCTCCCTACTATCATCCACACATGTAGACCATGAAATGAATAAATTCAAAGCAAACCACCCTATACTTCACCAAATTGCTTCATATCTAGGCATACAATGATGCAATTTTTTTAAAGAAAAATGAGATTGGTTGCCAATAAATAGTGTCAATGTGCACCCAGATGGGTAAGCGCACCAATCTGTAAAACAACTTTGGCTCTTAAGATACCACTTTTTTTTTTGAAATCAGGAAAATCTAATTTGCATGAGGAAATGAAGATAGTTATGCTCAAAATTTCAAGATGCGGCAAGAACAAAAGTTGAAGTGCTCTGAGTCTAGTTTCTAAGATACTATTGTTTTTTGAAATTAATGAAGATTAAGGGTCTCAAAAAGCGGGAAGTCCTATTTAAAAAAAAAAAATAGCATAGCACCTGAGGGCTCCCCCCTTTATGGTTAATTTTCTTTTAGAATTTCAAAAATCCCAATGGTGAGAAATTAGCTAGCACAATTTCGTTTATCCTCCTTTCAGATAATTTTTTTAATGAATATATAATATTTTATGAATTTTCAAAGTGGACACATCCTGAAAAGGTGGAATTTGAGCATGCCCCCCCCCCAATTTTTTTGCAAACTAATCGAAAATTGTTTTTTTTTTCATCATGTGTAGAATGGAGTCTAGTTTCAAAAAACGTAATTTGTTTCATGTTCTGATGAACGTGTAAAAATCTATCCTAAACCTAGCACATGTTGGTTTTTGACCAAAAATGAAGGCATTTAAAATAGAAGCCATGGATCAAAACCTTAACTAAATCAAAATGAAAAAATAATTATATATTTAGATAGCTGAGATAGAGGTTAACGCTATCACAATTTTTTTATAAACTTGCATTGAAAGACGTGCAAATGAGATGGGGAGCATAGTAAAAAATATGAGAAAATTTAGCAAATCCTATTAATTAACACGTCTAAAGAAGGCCTTTTGGTGAGCGCCAAATGTGATGAGTCATTTGGCGAGTGCCAAATGGCCCGCTTTGCACAGAACTAGAATTTCGCTTTCTTTGTCAGGGAAACTATATACATGAAATAAACATTAAAGTATAAGTTGACATTTACATATGGACATTTACTTTCTTATACTTTAAGTTATATTTCATGTATATATAGGTAGGATGTTTGAGAGTGGTTTTAGATCTCTAAGAGTTATAATGCAAATTCTAGTTTTTGGAAGATCTTAAAAATTTTAGACTTAGTCAAATTTCAGTAATCAGGAGGTCAAATTTTAGTACTCAGGAGGTCAAATTTCATCTTTCTCTCTCTATCTCACTCATTTTCATCTCTTATTCTCTCTCTCTCTCTCTCTCTCACTATCTCCATCCCTTTATCTAACAATATCTTCCTTGAGCTCAAGAACTATGTCTCTACATGTCCATCTCTCTCTCCTTCCCTCTCCAATATCTATCTCCATCCCTTCTTCCCTCTCTACATTTTTCTATCTCTCATCCCTCTCCTTTAATCTTTATATATCTCTCTCTGCTCTTTATACCTACCTATCCCTCCCTCCCTCCCTCTCCTCCCTTTCTCTCTCTCCTTACTTCCCTTGCTCTCTCCTCCCCTCTCTACTCTCTATCTTGTCATTCTCTCTCTCCTTCCCTCTCTAGTTCTCTCTATCTCACTTCTCTCTCCTTCCCTCCCTCCCTCTCTAATTTTCTCTATCTCCCTCTCTCTCTCCTTCCCTTTCTACTTCTCTTTATCTCACCTCTCTTTCTCCCCCCCTCTCTCTCCCTCTCTCTTCCTTTCACCCACCTTTGCTCTCTACTTCTCTCTATCTAACCTATCCCTCTATACATCTCTCTCTCCCCCATCCTTCCATCTCAATCTCTCCACCTTCCTCCTTATCTCTCTAATTTTAAACTCCATCACACATCTCTATCACCTATCTCACTTCTCTCTTTCCCCTTCCCTCTCTACTCTCTTTCTCTCTATATCACCCCTCTCTCTCTACCTATTCCTCCCTCCTCTCTCTTATCTCTCTCCTCTCTCTCCTCTCTCTCTCTCCATCCCTACCTCTTCCTCCCTCTCTCCTTCCCTCTATTTTTCTCTTTATCTCCTCCTCCCTCTATCTACCTAGACCTCTCTCTATTTTTGTCTCACCTCTCTCTCCATCCCTACCTCTCCCTATATCTATCCTTTCATATCCACTTCTCTCTACCTAGTTGTACCTCTATACCTATTTCTCTCTCCCTCCTTGCCTCCTCTCTCTCAATATCTCCACCTTCTTTCCCTCTCTAATTCTCTCTCTATAATCTCTCTCTATCTCTCTCCTCCCTCTCTACTCTCTCCATCTCTCCCTCCCTCCCCCTCTTTCTATCTCTCCTCTCTCCCTCCCCATCTTTCTATATCTCTTTGTTCTCTCTCTACCTATATCTATCTCCTTCTATCTCAACTATCCATCTTTACCTATCCCTCCCTCCTCTCTCTCTTCCACCAAAATTCACTCTACATCTCTTTGTCTAGCCTACCTCTATATACCTCATTTTCTCTCCCTCTCTCTTTCCCTCTCTCAATCTATCTACCTTTCTCATTATGCCTCTACTTCTCTCTATCACTCTCTCTCCCCCTTCCCTCTTTACTTTCTTTCTCTCTATCTCACCCCTCTCTCCTTAAATATCCCTCCCTCCCTCCTCTCTCTCTATCTCACCTATCTCTCCCTCCCTACCTCTTCTTCCCTCTCTCCTCCATTTTCTACTTCCCTTTATCTCCCCTCCCTCTCCTTACCTACCTCTCTCTCTCTATTTAACTCTCTCACCTCTCTCTAAATCCTTATCTCTCCCTCTATCCCTACCTCTCCATTCGTCTCTCCTTCCCTCTCCACTTCTCTATATCTCCCTTTACTCTCTCTACCTACATCTCTCTCTCCATCCCTACTTCTCCCTCCAACTTTGCTTACCTCTCTACTTCTCTCTACCTACCTATCCCTCTATACCTTATTCTCTCTCTCTCCCTCTCTCCATCCTCCCCTCTCTCAATCTATCCACCTTCCTTCTCTCTCTAACTTCTCCCTCCCTTCCCATCTCTCCTTACCTCT